>CM076572.1:698653790-699148950 GCA_034641835.2 Pinus albicaulis
TTATGGTTTGATTTGTTTCTTTCTTTTACTTGGTGTGATTGTGCGATCATTTTATTTTCCGCAATTGATTTGTAGAAATATTTAGTATCTTTCTTAAACATATCACATGATCGGATTGAATCAATTAGTATACATATTTTTTGTATAATTTCTACATGGTATCAGAGTGCAGGAAATCACTATAGTGGAGAATAAATTGAGTTTGTGCTGAATATCATTCGAATTTGCAAAAATATTCTTTGGTGTGACAGGTGGATCAATATGGATTTCAATGGCTTGAGATTAGAATATGCACTCAAGGGGGGTTCTAATTGTATTGCATGGAAAGAAAGAATGGAGGCAGTTCTAGAGGACAATGGGTTGAAAGAATTCATTGATAATGATATTCCCAAACCCGCAGCAGCATATACTGCTCTTCTAGATGCTTGGCAAAAGGAGGTTACAAAGGCGAGGATGATCTTATTAGAGGGAGTTCAAGACCAAATTGTCTCGATTCTCCATGGAAAAGAGACTCCATATGCAATATGGAAGGCTTTGATATATCTATTTCAGAGCAGCAGTGGTATTATGTGATTTTTTTTGATGATTTTTCTAGAAATTGTTGGATCTACTTCATGTAGAAGAAGATCAGATGTTCTCAAAATTTTGTGAGTTCAAAGCACTGGTGGAGAAAGATACAGGGAAGCATGTGAAGGCTCTGAGGAGCGAAAATGGTAGTGAGTACATCTCCAATGAATTCAAGAACTTCTGTAGAAAAGAAGGAATTCAGAGAGATTTGATTGTGCCTCATAACCCACAACAAAATGGGGTTTCAAAAAGAAGGAACAAAACAATTGTGGGTGCAACATGAGCGATGTTACATGATCAAGGTCTACCATTGCATCTGTGGGAAGAGGCATGCAACACAACAGTATTTGTGCAGAACCGTAGTCCTCATAGGATACTTGGCATGAGTACACCAGAGGAGGCTTTTTCTGGTAAGAAACCTGATGTTTTATATTTTAAAATTTTTGGCTCATCTCTCTATTGCCATGTGACCAAAGATTCCAGAAAGAAGCTAGGACCAATAGCTGAGATTGGGATATTTTTGGGGTACACTGATACTCCCCAAAATTATTGGGTGTATTTGCTGAACAACGGGATGACTGTTGTGAGATGGGATGCAAAATTTGATGAGGAGAAAGCCATGTGATTTTCCCTTGAGAGGGATATTGATTTTCATGCAGATGAGGAACTCTTGGTTCCAAAGGATGAACCTCAAGATGTGGAGAAACCACATGCGGAGGAATGGAGTGGCATAAAACACTCATGAAGAGCCATCCACCTGACATGGTAGGAGGTGTACCACAGAAATTGATATATTGAGACTTGATGTGGCAGAACATGTAGGAGCACCTACATCACTACGCAGACATAGATAGTCTCCAGACAGGTTTACTGGATACATAGCTCTTATGAGAAAGTGTATTGTTACAGAACCATCCTCATTTGAGGAAGTAGTGCAACAACTAGTTTGGGTTGGCGCCATGGTTGAGGAGTATGAATCCGTCGTCAGGAACAGTGATGGGAAGTTTTCCCAAGACCAGTCGGAAAATTAATGGTTGGATCTAGATGGATCTATAAGGTGAAGCAGGTAACATATGGGAGTGTGGAGAATTACAAGGCTAGATTTGTAGCTCGATGATTCTCACACGTTGAGGGGATTGATTGTGAGTAGAATTTTGCACTAGTTGTGAGGTACTCATCGATTAGATCTATCATTGCAGTCTCAACGTAGATGATGTTGTAGATACATTAGATGGATGTGAGGACTACATTTCTCAATGGAGTTATTGAGGAATAAGTGTACATTGAGAAGCCATAAGGTTTTGAGACCTTTGACAGTGAGTCGCATGTGTGAAGACTCAAGAGAGCACTCTATGGGCTGAAGCAAGAACCTCATGCTTGGTACACCAGGATTGACAACTATTTAACTGGGTTGGGCTTCATGAAGAGTGAAGCGAATGCGAACCTGTTCTAGATTATGGTTGATGGTAAGATTTTGATTATCGTACTTTATGTTGATGATATTATTTTGATAGGTGATGAGAAGCTCATAACTTATTTCAAAGAGGATCTTGCAAGAGAGTTTGAGATAAAGGACATGGGACTCCTTCACTATTTCCATGGTTTGGAGATATGGCAGCGGGATGGGGAGCTATTTTTTTCTCAAAGAAAGTATGCCAAAGAGATTATGAGAAAGTTTCACATGGAGAGCTGTAAACCCATGGAGACTCCTCTTGCATGAAACTAGAGGAAGGAGGATGCTACTTCATGTGAGGTAGTGGATGCTACTATTTACGGGAAGCTTGTGGGTTCACTCATGCACTTGGTGAACACACAACCAGACATTTGCTACGCAGTTAACCATATTAGTCAAGGGATGGTTAAGCCAACCAAGCTCTTTTGGAAGGCGAGGAAGCATGTCTTGAGATATATCAGGGGCACTACAAAGTATGGACTATGGTACAAGCAGACAGAGGGAGTGAAGCTTCAAGGCTTCACTGATGCAGATTGGGCAGATAGTCCATCAGACAGAAAGAGCAGATCAATAGGGAACTTCAACATAGGATTGAAATCAGTTTCTCGATACATCAGGAAGCAAATATCGGTTGTACTCATTTCAGCCAAGGCAGAGTACATGGAAACTAGTCATGCTGCATGTGAGGCCATCTGGATGAGGAAGATACTTGTTGGTTTGTTTGGTCGTCAGATGGATCCGACGATGATACATTGTGATAACTAGAGTTGCATAAAAATCTCATTTAATTTGGTATTCCATGATAGGTCCAAGCATATGGACATCCGGTACCACTATCTCAGAGATTGTGTTCAGAGACGCATTTTGTTACTTTATTACATTCGCACGGAGGTTCAGGATGCAGATATTCTGATGAAGGCACTCACCAAGATAAAATTCGAATACCATAGAGGCAGGATCGGGGTAGCTAATAATCCATTTCTTGTTGAGAGGGAGTTTTGAAAAGTCAACAAGAAATGTGTGTCTAATTTAATTTTCCCTTAATTAAATTGGACAATAAATTGTAATCTTATCTCATAATCACTTGTAATAGTTAAATGAGTGTGATAAACTCAGTTAGCTCATGGAATTCGAGTTAAGGGTGGTTGGTGAGGCATGGAGAGTGATTCTATTTGTTTTTGAGTCCAAGTTGCAGTTAGTGCATTAGTTTAATGCATGAGAAATCAGTTAAACCAATTAAATGAGTTAAAATCAATTTAACTAGTTGCAACTGATTGTTTCACTAGTGAGAGGTCAAGTGAATTAAATCAGATTTAATTCACATCCAGTGATCTATCAAGTACCTAATGATTTAATATTAATAGTTGCATGCATGTCAGTTCTGATGAAGACCCAGTAGAAACAAAGGTTATATGGATGTTAACTATGAGTTATATTATTAGCAAACTACCTGCATGCAGTAATACACCCATAGGATTTCCCATGAACATTGCGTAGTTTTGGAAGGCTGAAATTATTAAAGAATAGGGATTTCATTCCACATGAATTGTGCAAGCAAGGCAGGCTAAGCAGAGGCTGAGAATTTGCTAAGTGTTAGTTGATTTTTTCTGGATCAGTGTGAGACAGTTGTGAGAGTGCAACAAACTCTTGTGAGAAGAGTGCATTATAATTGTTTCATGATTCCTTGGTGAATATACAATAGAATATAGAGGGGTTTTGAGCAGCAAGCTTTCCCTAGGAAAGATATATCTGTTGTGGTTTGATTTGATTCTTTCTTTTACTTGGTGTGATTGTGTGATCGTTTTATTTTCCGCAATTGATTTGTAGAAGGATTTAGTATCTTGCTTTAGCATATCGCATGACTGAATTGAATCCATTAGTATACATATTGTTTGTGTAATTTCTACAGTAAAAACACAAAAAATTGACTTTGAAAAGGTTAAAGGCATAAAAAATAATAGTTTAATGACCTAAAAACTTATCAAAGTTGAAAAAGTAATTTCATTTTTACCATTTTGAGTTTTAACCAATTTGAGAGTAGAAAAGATAGTTTTTACCACAAAACTTCAAAGGTTGATTACGAGAAAACCGGTGGACGAAATCATGAACCATATTCTCAGGTAAGAGATCTCTTCATTATATTTGTTTACATCTGAATAATTTTTTATTTTAATCATTCATTTTGTTAATTTTTTTTTTTTTTTGGGGGGGGGGGGGGGGTTTGAATTTTGAAAATGCGCCCTCAGATGTGCGTGGTTTCTCTGCATAGAGATCGCGCACATCAGTAATTTTTTACACATAGAGAAACATGATCTACTTATTTTCTTTATTGAGAAATTGTGTAGATGAGCTTTGTTTTTAAAATAATGGTCGCACAAGTGCCAAGGGTTTTCAAAAATAACGAAAAATACACCCCAAAACTTGCAAATTCATCTAACTCTCTTCAAATGTCATTTTCAATACTTTTGATCATTCACAATGGAGTGGAGAGAGAGAGAACATGAAACCAAGATGTAGAACCTTTGGATGATCCAAAAACTATGAAAACATTGAAAATTGTGGCCTCTACAAATATTGGATAACTCTGGGAATGAAAGCGCAGTTGGAGCTCATGACATGGATGGTGAGGAACTAGGATGTCCAAGAATAAATGTTTCATGATGGGGGTTCATCACCTCACCATAGATGTTGATGACATTTATTTCTTGATTGGGCTCTCCCTTAAAGGTCTTAACATTTATTTATTTTTCCACAAACCAGGTGGAAAGGCTACTACTTATTATTTGAGGAAATATTGTGTTGATGGGGCTAAACTCAAGGATGGTAGGATTGACATCAAAATCATCGAATGATTTGATTTGAGAACCATCTCTTTTACAATCACCAAAATATGCGGAAGCGCAATGCTTCACTTGGCCACAGAGGCCGAGACACAGATATTCGTGGAGTGTTCACAATCCACTATTTTCAACTGGTGTGAAGGAGTAGTTTACAACATGAAACAGAAACAAACTCGAGCCAAGAATGGTAAACAAAATAATTTTGGTTATGGTGCCATTCTCATTTCATTTTTTCTAGAGAGGAATCCACTCTTTATCTCGTAGCATATTCTAGTAGATGAGGTAGGACCTCGAGATCCACGTATGTTGTGGTTGGTTTCGTTAATGGCTCACCATGGAGGTGATGGCCTAGTGGTAAAATATACTCCTGAGATTTTTTTGGCTCAGACACCAGATCATCATGATCAATGATTTCCCATATGTAGGGATGAATTATAGAGGTGAAATAGATATCCCACTCCCAGTAGGTATGCAATGGGGTAATTTAGGTAAAAAATTCTCATTTTGATGTTTTAAAAATTGTATTTATTTTTTAACATCCAAAGCTAATAATCTAAAATGTTTATGCATATGTGGGCCCAGTTCGACTAGCAGGGCTACAAAATTTTGACAGGTGAGGGGACCAACCTATAGTTGTTGAAGTACCAAACTTAGATGCAATAGATGCCTTGACTGAGTTGGAGCACACCCTGGCAAGGTTAACTATAGATATCTCAGATATTGGGACAGATGATTTGCCTCTCCGGTACCAGAGGTGCGTGGTCGGAGTTCTAGGATTGATCATGCGATTGCTACGTTGAGTAGCTCATGCTATAGTCTGCTATCATGATCATCATCATGCTTAGTTGCTAGTCTTTTAGGGCTACATTTTGATTTATTTTATCAACATATTCGGATAATAAAGGCCACAAGGCCTTATGTCTTTGGATGATATTTTTTGTATGACACACTTTCTACATACTATATTACCTAATGGAGACTACTACTTATCATTTCAGTTTATCTTGTTCAATATATGTATGAATATTGTTTTTTATTTACAAATGTTGAAAATGTATATTTAACACGTGATTGGCTAATGCTTTAGTTAATGTGTTTAAATTTCTTGTAATGTGTTGATATTCAATGCAATTGAATTGTCTTCCAAGAGACGGACCTGTAAAAACATTCTTAACATTGATGAACTTCTTACTATATAGACACCATTTAAGTGTAATACCATGAGTTGAAAATCTAACCTAATTATTAAATGACGAATGCTAAATGCGATGGCATCATATAATAGTTCAATGTCTGCACTATATTCTGCTATGTTGTTCGTTGTTTGACCAAGGCATATGCCATGAATAGAAACTAACTCATCAGTGGGTGAATAAATAAACCATGTTGCGGAAGAAAGATTATGAGTACAATGACTAGTGCCAACAGCAAAGCCAGTGAGTCCGAGGGAGAGTTGACATCTACAAATCAAGTGTAATACAAGATAAGCAAGAGAAGTAGTAGTAAATATTAAAAAATGAAAAACCTAATGCACACATTCATAAAAATATGGTGCAAGTAATGTGAAAAAAATATTCCCGAGATAAATTACGCATAATATTTATTTAGGGAGAGACCATTCCTAGGCTATCCCAAAGAAACACCATCATAGTCAACTAATTCGTAAGCACCTTTTTCTATTACATGTTTTACAATGTAGGGACAATGACACATAGGTTCAAATTTACCAGTGCCTAGCTTATGATGCGCTTGATCATAGACCAAGACTAGGTCACCTTCTAAATATGAACAAGGATTCACGTGTCGATGAAACTAGGCCTTAACATGTTTCTTATGAGCCTCACTAGCTAGTGCAACATCACAGCGAGTTTCATCTAGTTGTGCTAAGTACAAAAATCATTCCTCTCTATAGAGGTAGCTGGAAACAATTCAATGGCCAGTTTCAATGATGGAGTTTCACATTCAATGGGAAAACCTGCCTTCAAACTGTAAACAAGTTGGAAGGGAGTAAATCCACTTAATTTTTTTTCAGAGGTACGATATGCCCACAAGGCTAGAAAAAATATAGTATGTCAGTTTCTTTTATGAATCTTGACAATCTGTTTGATTATATTGGTTGAAACCTTGTTAACAGATTCTACTTGGCCATTCTCTTGCAGATAATAAGGAGTAGAGCTATCATGGCGCAATCCGAGCTGTGCAAACAATTCGGTCATCATAAAGTTTCGAAAGTGGCTACCATGGTCCACAACAATGGCTTATGGTACACCTAACCTAGTGATTACATTATTGAATATGAAAATAGTTGTGATTTCACCATCGTCCTTATATGTAGGCATCACCTTGGCCCATTTTTTAAAATAATATATTGTGAGAATAATATACCCATGCCCCCTGGCCGAGTGAGGGTTACATGTAAAAAAATCAATACCCCATTTAGAAAATGGATCGAAAAATTTGATTGGGTGAATAAGAGATGGAGGCACACACATCTTGTGATCATAAACTTGGAAATTGTGGCACTTCTGAACCACACTTAAATGCAATATTTAAACACTGAGGTCTAGAAATAGCCAGTGAAAAATATCTTTTGGGTAGTGGAAAACCATGACATATGAACACCACAAGCTTCAGAATGGTATTCATTTAATGCCTTATCAACTTCCTCATGTGTTAAACAACTTTGAAAAATGGAATCAACACCACGATGATAAAGTGTATTGACAACAATAGTATATTGTTTGGATTGGTACCAGATTCGACGACGACTGGTTCGAGACAATTCAGGATGAAAAGACTTTGTTTGAATATATATAATGATATATCCATACCAAGGATCTAAAGTAATCATAATAAATAGGGATTCGTCCAGAAGAGAATCCTCTGCCATGGTTTCGATCTCAGCCATGGTTTCGATCTCAGTATAGGGAAAGTCACAAAATAACTCAACAAATACCAATGATTTCTTATACTTAGATATTTCCAAAATCTAAATCAAACTATTGGAGGATAACAATCCATTTAGATTATTTTCACCCTTGCAATTTTATGGTAAGAATGTACATCATAGGGTTGCAATCAAAGATCACAACTATTTTTCGTAAGAGTATATAGTGACAAAAATGTTGGACAACTTGAACAGTTGCCAAGGCCAATTTCTCCACGTGCATATTTGATTTTAGTTTTTGTGAGATCCTACTCAAATAGTATATCACATGTTCAGTGTTGGATTCATCTTCATGAACTAGCACCATGCCAATGGTGGCATTGGATGCAGCTAAATACAAAAATTAGTCCCGATGACAATTAGGCAGATGCAAAAACAATGCATGGGTCAACACATTTTTCAGTGCATCAAAATATTTTTGAGAAAGCTTGTCCCAAATAAACGAGATTCCATTTTTCAAGAGTCGAATAAAACCTTTAGTTGGCTCGATATAGTTAGGTGAATCTAGGTAAAAAAAATTATTTCCCTTGCAAAATTTGGAGTTGGCGGAGATTAGAAGGAGACAAATTGGCAATAGCCTCTACCTTAAGTGGTGACATAAATGGATTCCTTTGATACGAAAAATCCCAAAAATCGACCAGATTGTACACAAAATATGAATTTGTGAGGATTCAGACGAATTTTGTATTTCCTACATCGAATGAAAATTGATTTCAAATGCATTGGATGATCTTATCATCTTAGTGAATGAGTTGGTAAGTCATCTAAGTAGGGTTTTACAATAAATTTTATATCGTGAAATGCACAATACATTTCCCTCTGAAAAATTGTGCCAACATTCTTCAATCCAAATTGGATTTTTCAATAAGCAAAGGTTCCCCAAGGAAAAATGAACGCAATATTAGGCTGATTGGTAGGGATTATGTTTATTTGATTGTATCTGGAAAATCTGTCCATAAGAGAAAAAATCTTGTTTCCCGCATAATCATCAACAATTTGATCGATATAAGGAGTAGGATAATTGTCCTTTGGAAAAGCTTTGTTTATATCCCTATAGTCGACACATACTCTAATAGTCACTTGCTTCTTGTTAATTGGAACAACGTTAGACACTCAATAAGTCAAGGGAACAAGGTAAATGAAACTTGATCTAATTAACTTTTCAACTTTAGTTTTTATAGCAGTATATTTTCGCGGATGTACTAGTCGTAATATATGTCTAATAGGTTTGGCATCAGGGTATGTCTTAATTTCATGAACTACAATGCTAGGGTCAATTCTTGGCATTTCCTCATAGGACTAGGAAAAAATTTCTCAAAATTCCTGAAATAGGGCTTTATATGTCTCAATTTATTCAAGAGAGCATGAAGCACCTATGTGAATATAGATATTCTTCCTAGATTCGTTTAAGAACCTAAATGAAGGATTGGCATAGGAAATTGAGGATTATCGACGATCTTAGATGAAAAACCATTCTCAGTTTTATCAAGTTTAGGTAGAAAGGATGAACAATCATGATATTCGTCCCATGGAATTTCGTCCAAAGTCATGATTTCCATGACACTTTAGTCATTTGGAAACTCGCTATCAAAAGGATTAGGGAATGATATTGGTACTAAACATGATAAATGAGAATAATCATCAGTAATCACATTCACTTGATCAGTTTCAGATGATGGTGGGCTAGAAAATGATTGAACTTCCTAATAAGCCAATTCAAATATACTCAAAGGCATCTCACTACCATAGAAGGTCAATTCAGACTCTGAAGGCATAATTCAAGGATCAAAATATTGTATTGTGCTTGACTTAATCATATTAACCTGGGAAATATTATGAGGAAAACTAGGTGGAGGGTGTGCAAAATTTCTTGTAAGGGACTAATCCTTAAGAAAACCTACCCCAACATCTTCATACAGAGTAATAGATTTTCCAACAAAAGGTATGCTACTTGTAGAATTAGGGTCTGAAGTGTTTTCCAACAACATCTTAATCATTGAAGCTTTATGGTTGGACTACCTATTGTCCAACGAGGTATTTGTGGCATGTTTTGAGTCACATCATTCACCGTATCAAATTTAGGAGGCTTTTCCTTCTTAAATTCCTCTAGCATCAATTTTTTCTCATTCCTCCTTTGTTGGTGATGTCTCTTAGTCGCAACACTAGATACTTTCTCATTACCACCTATTATTATCTCTGGAGTACTAAGTGGAATTTATCCTCTCATTCTGTCTTCACTTTCCTATCTATGCATTTTCTGTGAATTACTTATTTTGCTCCATCGGCCTGTAACTCATGCTTCCATAATCCTAATGGACTTTGCTTGGATTTATGTTTCCATAGGTAGTTAGTACATAGTTCGTGTTGCTTTTATCTTTGCATATATGATAATATTTGCAATATCAATACAATTACTTCTTCTTGCTTCTCTTTAGCTTTGGAAATATTTTCATTGTTTTCCTAACAACTTCTCAACTCAACACTCAAGCTCCTAAGGGTGTCCATCTAGTCAAGGGAGTCTTGCTCCGCCTTTTCCCAACTAAGTCTTCTTCCTAAAAATGTTGGGATCTATCAGTGTTGTATTACACCATTTTGTTGCTCGATCCTTGTATTTTTTTGTTGTACCTTGTATTCTTCTTATGCATTGTTACACACATAGGACTTATAGTGAAATAAAAATTAATAGATTCATTCACTCATGACCACTAATCTTGCATGATTGTAACAAGAATGTTGATGCAAAGCTAGTTGAAACATAAAAAGTAAGGTTAGCATGTATGCTAGAAAATAAAATTACACCAAAATCTATCATGCCAACCATTTTATTGGTCAAAGTTATGAAATCAACATACATATGCATAGAAGAATCAACTATCAGAACAAACACAATTCTTTGTGATTCTTCATAGAGCTTTTAATAATTATTTTTCTAGGCCCATTTGGTCCTAGTGTTGAACCTAGGAACTTTGATACCACTTAGTATCAAAGCTTTAAATTTTATCTTCAAAGGTCCAGTGTTAAAATTTCACCCTAATACCACACTATAACACTCCCTCTCATCCCCTTGTACATTCTTATGCCATAGGAGGTGTTACTTATGAATTAACCAGACTCTCCAAGATTTTTTGTGAAGATGTGGTTAAAAAAATCGTCCTTGTAAAATGTTTGTAGAATTAATTTCAAATATCACCATCATTTCTGTGCCATCAAAAGCTTTCCGGTGATACAAATTTTCTCAATCCGACTCCTAAATTGAAATTTATTCCTATCTAAAAATTGACCAATTAAACTCCTGCCACATAAACAATACATTGCTATAAAAAACCCAAATTTGACCCATGTGGCTCTGCCATGTCACTTGAATAGTGCCACATCACTCATATAACCAACATGGCAGGCTTTCGACCTCATCCCATGTTGGAAAGTCCCACTAGGATAACCCCACCATGCAATTCAACTCCTTCGCGTTATATTCAGTTCTAAGGGAAATTTGGCTAAACACAATATGTCATGTTGGCGCACTCCCTGAACCTTGATACCACATGAAACTACAAGTAGATCCAATCCTGACCCCCATCTGGGACTTTTATGAACGTATAATTAAACTTCTATAGATATTCTAAACCTCCAGAATTCTGTTACCACTTTTTCAAAGTGTTTGGCTTAGAAGACATATGAGAGTTCCAGCAAGGTGCACACTACATGCAACCCCAAATTTTGAATGCCTCAAATACATACTCTGATCGTGATTTTATTTGGTCTCACGCTTATATTTCACCTAAAGTGACCCTTCCCTTAGATAAACTAAAATACATTACCTCCAAAATCCCGATTTTTGCATAACTAGTGTTGTTCGATAGTGCATAAGCGATGGCTCACCAAGTGCCTAGATCTCCAGATACATCCATAAGTAATATAGATATATGGCCTCTATATATTTGGATATAAATAATTCTGTGGAAATAGAAATATATCTAACCAGGATATAGGGCTCACCCAAGAAACATTTGGGCCCTCGATACAAGTGTATAATTCTACCAGAACTTGCATCAAGGGAAATTCTAAGGATTTGAACCAAAATTTCCTTAAGATAGAGCATTGCTTAGAAAACCAAATTTACTAGGAATAAAATCCATATCTGAACACAAATCCTCCAATGGATTCTACCAAGATTATGCCAAGGTAAATGGTGTTACCAGACGTACCATATATAAAATGTAGAATAAAGCTTAAGAAATGGCTTCAAGACCCATATCTCATAGGAATTTCACATGCCACACTTTGTGAAGTCCAACCTCATAACATCACATAAAAATACATAAACACATAATGATCACCTTGAGCTTAAACAAGTATTTAGTAAATCTAATTGAAACTTTCATGCATCACGTAGTATCTAATTACCTTACCCGTCATAGAAGGTGGTCTACAACATTTAACAAACCATGGATCATGATATTCATAACATGTCAAATAATAGAAATTACATACTATAACAAGTTAACTGAGATAAATCAACAACCATGCACATCAATGTAAATAACTATGTAGCGCATGAGAGTAATAGTGAACACAGAGTTTCAAATGTTTCACATAACTATGAAATCATGTAAGCAAATATTCATAATAAACATGCAGATAAATAAAAATTCCTCAATTCGTAGTGTTGATCCATATACTTTCATATCACATATTAGATAATGTTCATAATCCATAACATAATGGATACAAGTAACTATATTTATCTATTCAACATGAATGACTAGAAATTGAAGGATGGACTTCAACTCTCCACCTAAACATAGTCCAACTACACCACAATATTTCTTGTAGTTGACCACCCTTGAACCATATTCAAAGTATGACATGTTAATTGCTCAAGGAAATTTCACATTGATATCAAGTCAACCAAGAAAGGTAGGGAGTGCACTGTACACATGGTTTATAAACTTCCTCTCACAATAATCACCATAGTAACTCTTTTGCCTCTCCAAAACAAATCACAGGAATTCACTCAAGGCTCAATGAAGTTGTGCTTAGCTTCAAAAGAAACGACCTTACTCTAAGGGTGGTTTATTAGTTGTATTTTCAAGGCAAGCACTACAAGATTCCAAATACCACTATCTAGGCAGTTTATCATATTACTTTACAAGTGCTTAAGTGGTTTATAAACCCCAAGGAAATCACTTAGAGGTTTATGACCCCTTTTCAGCAAGCACTCGAGTTTCTCAACCTACCAAGTCATTTATCAACCTTCCAACAAGAACCCAAATGGTTTATCATCCTATACAACAAGCTATTATAAGTGGTTTATCAACCCCAAGGCAAGCACTTAGAGGTTTATAGGCTAAGAAAAAAATCACTAGTGAGTCAATATCTCCGCTAAGACTTCACTGGCCATTCCAACATCGATAAACAACACCGAACACACCGAAATTATAGGGATCAACATCCCATTATAGGCTTGGATTGTAGCCATATTCTCTTCACTTCACTTCACTTCTCTTCTCTTCAATGATGTATTTTCCTCATGGATCTTCTATGTGCTATCGCTTTCTCCCACACATTCTCATCTTTCCTTTCTCTCCCCTTGCATGTTTACCTTCCCAACGCATCCCATGGGGATAGGGACAGCAAAGGATTTGTCCTTCACTTTTGACTTCCCATATGCAACTTCAATGCTTGCACCAATATACCATTAATCCATCAGGGAGATAGATGAGGAAAATAAATGAAGTCGGTGTGGGTTTTGGGCTTAGAAAAAAAAAAGTAACTTCCCCCTCCTCAGATATTTGAATTGGTGTCCATTCCTCTAGTCCAACCATAATTTGAATTTTTACATAAATTCATAAACAAATATATATACATATATATATTGGTCTGAAAATGAAACTATTTGTATATGTTGTTCAAAGTATCCATTTCCATTTAATTAAATGTGCAAAGTGTTTATCATGTCTTGCAAATTAAACAAAGTGTTTTTGGTAACTCCTTTTGAGTTTATGTGTAAGGGAATGTTAATTAAAATTATTGTTTAACATCTTAAATCATAAATATACAGTAGCATAACTTCACCATAACAACACAACAACATGATGAGGCAGTTCACCCCTCCTGGGCTACATCTGTCACGTCCAAGGCTCCCAATGGGCATGTCCTTGCTCTATTAAGTTGCTAAAATTGGTTTTACAGTGAGAAATATGCCTAAATAGGTAGAAAAAGTTTTGAAATTGAATCTAGAAGACAGAAATAAGCTAAGAATGTCTTTTATTTCACCTCAAACAGTGAAGTGTAGCCCAATGCAGCTCCATTTCCCTCATGGCCCTAATCGCTCTCCAAGCTTCCCTGAAGAAAAAAATGGCTGCAGAACACCTTTTTTGGCTCAGCAACCTGTCCCAAACACTCCAGAATGCTCATAATACCCAAAATTGACCAAAATTTCATCCAAATTGGTTCAATATTGGAGAAGTTATGACCTCCACAATTTCTGCCCAATGTCTCTTGGAAACCCCACCAAATCTGGAAGAAATCCAGTTAAAGCCACCAAAAATGGTGGATAAACCAGAATAGGTGGAACCATGCTGCTAATTTTGAGGAGGAAATAATTGTAACTATTTGTTAAGTGCGTGTTCACATGTGGGTAATCTAGAGAGGTTAATGCTGGCGGTTAAGGGATTAGCCCCCGCCCATGGTCACAGACAGAGGTCCAGTGGTGAGGGCTAACCCCAAAGGGGCTAAAACAAAAACTTTACCACCGGTTCAAAAGGTTTAACACTTGGTTATGTGCATGGTCACGAGACCCGCTGCCTTAAGCCCTGAGGGCTTCACCTAATAAACTCCGTTCGTTCACTGTTTACACAATTCGCCCGCTATACGCTGACCCATAGGCATTTAGGTCAGGTCGAACTCCATCTGAACCATGACCCATTCACTCCTAGATAGGGCCCGCTATCTGCTGACCCATAAACGTTTAGGTCAGGTCGTGCCCGACTGACCCAAACACGTTCAGCTCGGGTCGGGTCTGCCCACCAATCATTTTTTTTAAAAAAGACTTGAACCAACCTTTGAGCCCTCAAAACCTTAATAAAAAAATGAAATTTTCCACATAAAATTTTTGAAATGACAATTTTTTTTTTTTTTTTTTTTGTGTTCAAAAGTCCTGTTTTGAAAGTCATTGGGCATTTTAAAAATTCAATATCTTTCTCATATGACATCGGATTTGAGTCCCATTCATGGTGCTAGAATCGCAGTGACAAGGCCTACCAGGTTGTTTAGTTTGCAACCAATTCTAAGCAGTTCCAATTTTGAGCATTTTTTTCCTCTTGGACATGATCACCCGATCACACCTCCCCATTGGGAAGCTTTTGGACCCCAAAAGCCTTCAATTACCTGTTAATAATATGAGGGTATATATCCCTCACTTTTTCCACCTCCATCCATTTTTCCTTACTCGGTTTGTTTCCTTTAAGACCAACCTGAACATAATCAAAATTTCCCCTCCTCGAAGTGCGTGTCCTTCTGTCATGGATAGCATCCTATTTCAGCTCATCCAAAAATTCTAGCGATAAATCCTCTATGGATGGCAACTGAATGTCACTTTCATAATCAGAAATTAAAGGAGGTTCATACAAACGTAAATTTTCCACATTCACAACAAAATACATTTGCATATATGAATGAAAATCTAGTTGAAAATCATTATTTCCAACTTGTTTAAGGATCTTGAATGGACCATAACAAATAGGATTCAGCTTTTTACCTTCTCCTTGCATTATTTCCGTCGTAATATGCAGCCATACTTCATCTCCTTCTTGAAACTTATGATGAACTCTATGTTTGTCATGCCTCTCCTTGTACTTGCCTTGACTTTTTTCAAGTTGTTCTTGAACCTGCTGATGTATGAGATGAATTATTTCAATGAACATGTGAGCTTTGTCAATGTCACTATGCCCATCAATGGCAACATCCTTCCCAAGAATGAAATCTAAAGGTGACTTAGACAAATACCCAAAGCAAGCTTCAAAAGGTGAAGTATTTGTAAAAGAGTGTTTGGCCCAGTTGTAAGCATGCTAAATGTAATGCAAGTGCTCATCCCAAAGCTTGGGATGCTTGTTGCAATAACCTCTCAAAATATGTACAATGGTTGTATTCACTACCTCTATTTGGCCATCTGTTTGCGGATGGAAAGCAATACTCTTCCTCAACTTGGTGTCCATCATCTTCCATAGATTGGACCAAAAATTCCCAACAAATCTGGAATCACTGTCACTAACAATAGAATTAGGCAAGCCATAATGAACCCATACATGTTGAAAATATAAATCAGCAGATTGTTCAATAGTTATAGATTTCTTACATGGCATAAGAATACACATCTTGCTGAATCTATCAACTACTACATAAAGATAATCATGTTGCTTCTAGATAATGGTAGACCTCCTACAAAATCCATAGAAACACTTTCCCATGGTCTAGAAGGTAATGGAAATGGCGTATATAAACCAAGCTTCATATTGCTAGGCTTTCTTGTAGAACATAATGAACAACCTCTAATGAAACGTGAAACACTATCTACCATGTGAGGCCAATAACAATACCTCTGTAAATGTGCCACTGTTTTTCTTACCCCGAAATGTCCAGCAATAAGAGAAGAATGAGTTTCTCTCATGATGCTTAGTCTCTCCCCCTATGGTATAAATAACTTACCCATATGAAACAACAAATTATTATGCAAATGATAATCATTCTCCTCAACATGATTCCCTTCACTCAAGTTAACATACACATCCTTAAGATCAACATCTGATGCATAGTGTTCTATGTAGCTCTCATGTACAATAGAATCATTCTTAAGTAAGGTAGTAGCACTAATAATAGGCCTTGAAATCATATCTGCAACTTTATTGAAAATACCTTTCTTATACCTATTATCAAGTGAAATTGTTGTAGGAAACCCATCCATCTGAAATATCGTGACTGCTGTAATTTACTTTGCGACTGCAAGTACTGTAAAGGATGATGGTCAGTATGAACAATTATTTATTTTCCCATCAAATAGTGTTTTCACTTTTTGACTCTTTGCACCAATGCATACAACTCCTTATCATATGTAGGATAATTCACAACAACACCATTAAATGTCTCAGAATGAAATGCAATAGGCTTACCATGTTGTAGGAGAACTGCACCCACGACATAATCACTAGCATCGGTCTGAATCTCGAATGGCCATCTCAAGTCTGGTAATGCAAGGACTGGAGCTGAATTTATCTTTTCTTTCAAAGACTCGAAAGATTTTTGTTGCTTGCCTCCCCATTGGAAAGCACGCTTCACACTTGTCACTGCATGCATAGGAGCTACTATGGTAGAGAAGTTAGAAATAAACTTCCTCCAATACTAAGCTGCACCCAAAAACCTTCTTACCTCCGTAATGGATTTGGGAGTAGGAAAATTCACAATGGCTTCTACCTTAGAAGTATCAATTCTCAAAGCACCTCCTCCTACTATGTGTCCCAAATAGACCAAAGAAGTATTCCCAAATTCACACTTTGACATTTTAAGAAACAACTGATTTTTCTTCAAAATATCAAGTACTTTCTTAACATGCATGACATGCTCTTCTCTTGACTTGCTGAAAATTAATATGTCATCTAAGTATAAAATAATGAAATCATTAAGAAAAGGACGTAATCCATCGTCCATTACCCGTGTGAAAGTTGCAGGTGCATTGCATAAACCAAACATCATAACAAGCCACTCAAAGAGTCCCTGTTTTGTTTTAAATGTTGTCTTCCAAATGTCACTTTCTGCAATTCTAACTTGATGATAACCACTACGTAAATCTAACTTAGTGAAATATTTAGCATCTTTCATCTAATCTAAAAAATCATCTATCCTTGGGAGCGGGTAATGATTCTTTATCGTTATCTTGTTCAATGCCCTGAAGTCCACACACATGTGCAAATTTCCATCTTTCTTTGGAATCAACACTATCGGTGACCCACATGGCGAAGTGCTTGGTCTTATGAACCCTTTGTCCAACAATTTTTTAATTTTCCTCTTGATTTCAGCATTCTCCATGATAGACATGCGATACATGCCTATGTTAGGAAGAGGACAATCTTGATGTAACTGGATTTCATGCTGAATCTCCCTCTCAGGAGGTAAACCTGTCGGTTCCTGAAACATCTCATGATGTGCATCAACTACATCATATAAATATGATTTAAGTTTGGAATCACAATTTTCAAATGACTCATGATTCACATCAACCTTGGGCTTAACCATAAGAAGTACAAAACTCTTAGTACTAGAATTCACTAGCATTTTTACATGTCCCACATTTACCATCGCTATATTTACCTTCTTGCGATGTGCTCTGACAATGAACTCCTTGCCATATTTAAAGAGATGATACTTATTTTCATGGCGATAGAAGATCGCTTTCCTGTCAAATAAGTAAGGACTTCCCAAAATAATTCCTGATATATCAAGCAGCACTACATCAAGTTCAACTGTGTCAATAAAGTGTGCAGTAATTGCAAATCGCAATATGCACTTCCTTGAGACTTGTAAGTTTGCATCCTTGCATATCCATCCAAGTGGATATGGCTTGGGATGTGGAATGGTCTCAAGTTTAAGCTGTTTGACCAAGTCTTCTGATATGAGATTTGCTTGTGACCCACTGTCAAACAGTGTGTCAATTTTTGTATGTTTTGAGACTACCCTCACATGGAACAATTCAATCCTTTCTACCTCATTTGGAGTTTGTACATGACAGTTTGAAGTACCAGTGCTTGGCTTAGTTTCAGTTTCATTTCCCTTCATACTCTTCAAACCCATGACTACAATGTTGGTTTCATCACCTGAATCATCACCTAAGTCTTGTGGTGTAGTTGTAGTAGCTGCAGTTTTCTTCTTTACTTTGCTTTTTTTAAACTGAGTTTTTTTTTCAGGATGTAGTTTCCAACAGTTTTTCTCTTCATGACCTTCTCTTGAAAAATGTTTACATATCACTTTCTCACCCTCTTGTTTGACATATGCATTCTTTTTTCTTTTTCCCTTACAGGTTTTATCTTTGTTTTTCAACTTAAAAGGCTTGTTTCTACCCTCATCAAAAGTGTTTTTTCCTCTAGCCTCTAAATGCGTAGCTTGTACACAAACTTCGTCTAGACTAGTAGGATTGAACATAAGGATAGTATGTCTAAGGTATTTGTGCAAACCACCTATATATTTCAGCAAAATATCTTGACTTTGTAAGTCTATCCCTAATAAGAATGCTCTTCTCCTAAACTCTTGGGTGTAGTCTTGTACATTTTTTCCCTTAAGCTGTCTGAAGTTTTTCCAGTTTATGATAGCCTTTTGTAAATGAGCTAATGGATAAAATTTATTTTTAATTGCAGTAATAAATTCAGCCCATGATAAATTGATATTACCATGTTTTTTAATTTCATCCTTGGTCTTGGCTTCCCACGATACCAATGCTGCTCCATCCATTCTCAAAGAGGCTAACTGTATCTTGGTGTCGTCATCATGAAGGTTCTGTATCCTCAAGTAAAATTCCAACTGTCTTATCCAATTGTCAAGTTTCTCTGCATTTACTTCACCGTCAAACATAGGCAACTCCAATTTAACATCAAGCTTTAAAAATGGACTTTTACTAGTGGTTTTAGACTTGTGAGATTGATTCACCGAAGTTGAGGATGATGATGTAGAGGAAGAGGATGAATATGGGGATGGTGGATCACCATTTCCTCCATGTCCTTTCTTTGAATTTTCATCACTTTTCTTTCCTCTTGAAGAACCCTCTCCTTCTTTCTAGTTTTTAGAAACTTCTCCAACAAGCCTATCATTCCTTTCTTGGTAGAGTATCCTCACCATCTCCATCATGTCCAAGAAAGCCTTTTAGAACACCCGTTCCTCTTCTTTGGGATATATATCTTTAGGAGCTTCTCCCTCTCTTGAAAACATGCTTGAATTTTCTTTTATGGATCTTGGAGGTGGATCTCTGGCCCTTCTTGGTTGAGGATTACTTTTTGCACTAACCAAGTATCCTTCACCTCTCTTGAGTTTAAGCCTAGTAAGCATCAAAACTTGCAAACAATCAACTATATCTTTGCACAAAACAAATGCTGAGTAAAACTCTAGCTACTAAGGCTCAAATCCTTAGTTCTAATACCATCTGATCTGAAAATGAAACTATTTGTATCTGTTGTTCAAAGTATCCATTTCCATTTAATTAAATGTGAAAAGTGTTTATCATGTCTTGCAAATTAAACCAAGTGTTTTTGGTAACTATATTTGAGTTTATGTGTGAGGGAATGTTAATTAAAATTATTGTTTAACATCTTAAATTAGAAATACACAGTAGCATAACTTCACCATAACAACACAACAACATGATGAGGTAGTTCACCCCTCTTGGGCTACATCTGTTGGGTCGAAGGCTCCCAATGGGCATGTCCTTGCTCTATTAACTTGCTCAAATTGGTTTTACAATGATAAATATGCCTAAAAAGGAAGAAGCAGATGTGAAATTGAATTCGGAAGACAGAAATAAGCTAAGAATGGCTTTTATTTCACCTCAAACAGTGAAGTGTATCCCAATGCAGCTCCATTTCCCTCATGGCCCTGATGGCTATCCAAGCTTCCCTGAAGTAAAAATGGCTAAAGAACACCTATGTTGGCTCTGAAACCTATCCCAAACACTCCAGAATTCTCAGAATACCCAAAATTGATGAAAATTTCTTCCAAATTGGCTCAATATTGGAGAATTTATGACCTCCACAATTTCTGCCCAATGTCTTTTGGAAACCCCACCAAATTTGGAAGAACTCGAGTTAAAGCCACCAAAAATGGCGAATAAACTAGAATAGGTGGAACCATGCTACTAATTTTGCGGAGGCAATAATTGTAACTGTTTGTTAAGTGTGTGTTCACATGCGGGTAATCCAGAGAGGTTAATGCTGGCGGTTAAGGGATTAGCCCCCACCCATGGTCACGGGCAGAGGTCCTGTGGTCAGGGCTAACCCCAAAGGGGCTAAACCAAAAAATTTACCATTCATTCAAAAGGTTTAACACTTGGTTATGCACGTGGTCACGAGACCCACTGCCTTAAGCCCTGAGGGCTTCATCTGATAAACTCTGCTCGTCCACGATTTACACAACTCACCCGCTATACGCTGACCCATGGGCGTTCAGGTCGGGTTGACCTCCACCCGAACCATGACTCGTTCACTCCTGCATAGGGCCTGCTATCTGTTGACCCATAAACGTTCAGGTCCGATCGTGCCCGACTGACCCAAATGCATTCAGCTCGGGTCAGGTCTACCCACTAATCATTTTTTTTAAAGAAGACTTGAACCAACCTTTGAGCCAATGGCCTGGGGCCACGTGGCAACCTTCGGGCAGGCCACATGGCACCCTGTAATAGGCCCTCAAAACCTTAATAAAAAAATGAAATTTTCCACATAAAATTTCTGAAATGACAATTTTTTTTTTTGTGTTCAAAAGTCATTGGGCGTTTTAAAACTTCACTATCTTTCTCATACGACATCGGATTTGAGTCCCGTTCATGGCGCCAGAATCGCAGTGACGAGGCCTATCCGGTCATTTAGTTTGCAACATATTATGAGTAGTTCCAATTTTGAGCATTTTTTTCCTCTTGGACATGATCACCTGATCATATATATATATATATATATATATATATATATATATATATATATATATATATATATATATATATATATATATATATATAGGGTATAAAAAATGGTTGTTATAATAATTTTCTACGTATTTTGCTTAACTTTTGGCTTTAGGTTAAGAGAAGAGTTCGCTTGGTTTCAGTGTGCCTCTAGGCATTTATTTATTTCCTTTTCTCTCTAGTTTGGTGGTCAGGTGGTTCTCTCCACCAGCTCTAAGCTTCGATTCTTAGGTGGGATTGCTCTTCTTCCAGGTTCTTGGAATTATTTCTTTGGTTAGGCGTCTCCTTTTACTTTTTTTTTTGGTGTTATTTTATTTTTGTATTTGTGATCTCGTTGAATTTTGGTCCTACTTTGTTCATGGCATATTTCTCTCTCTCCTTAAGAATTTTAGGGGAGTTTGGGGTCTATTTCTTTTCTTTATCTTGTCTGAAGTCCCATAAATTTTTTGCGTCATCCTCAAGGCCCCTCTAGATTTTTGGTAGGGTTGGAGAAGTTGTGATGTGGATTCTCTTGGTCAGGTTCATTTCTAGTCTTTTGTGTCCTTTCTTTACCTATTTTATGGAATCTTCTTTAGGGCTTGTCTTCTACTCTTCTTGAAAGGGGGTATTTGGCCTTATATGTGGCCTCCTTATCAAAAATCCTAGTGAAGAGCTCCCTCTGGGGGGTAGGGTACCAAGAGGGATCAACCAAATTCATAGTTCTGAAGCCAAGTGGAAGCTTAACGTTCCATGACTAGATATAATGAGAATATCTTGGTGGAAATTTGTAGCATAATTTCATATATGGAAGAGGAATTTCATTTTAAATGAATATGTATCTGTGAGCAACATGTGGAGATTGACACTCATAACTAGATCACTAAAACATGAAATGCCAAGTCTCACAAGATGCAATACATGCAAATAGTTGACATCTATTGGAAAATTAAAACACTATTGGGACACTCTCTAGTGGAGCGTTTAGAGCAATTGATGTGCCTTGACAAGGTTCTACAAAAAGTGAAAAATTTGGATGATAGAGTCTCAATATTGGAAAAAAGGCTAGTTGACCTCAGAGCCACTCCACCAAATGCAAACACTAATCCAACCCTTCCTATTTAGGTGGAATTTATTTCTAGTTGATATGGTTTACATAATTACATTTTGTTATATTGTTATCATCCATGAGGTTGCATATTTTAAACATGATAACTCTACATATTATTATACCTGTCGCTGACAGGATATAACATATTTAGTTTTTTTATTGACTTTCTATTAGTTGTTCTTTGACTAAAAAAAATTAAAATCTATCCAAATTTCAACATTATAAAATGGAATTTATTATTTTTAAATAAAATTTATTTTCATTTATCTCAAGTGTTATTGGTTGAAATGTCTCACTTTTTCTTACTGTGCAATGATGAAAAAAACTGACTTTAGTGTACTGTATCATTAATTACTATGTACAATGAACACCAATTATTTGAAAAATAAAATTATATAAAAATGTTCTCGTAAGTGTTGCCTCCCCATGTCCCCACGCTAGAACAACAAAAAATGGAGAAGTGAAGATCAGAAGCATTAGTTCGTGTCTTCTTGAATGGTCTAGCACAAGCAAAATGAAATCCTTACGCAACCAATATTTTGGAAGTGTCCTTGCTACTATGATTTTTGTAAACATGTAAACTAGCATTTGCACCTCTGGGTGCAAATGCTAGTTTACATGTTTACAAAAATCATAGTAACAAAGGAGCATTGAAGGAACGATAAGAGTGGAAGGAGAGTTGAAGGAACGATAAGAGTGGAATGTGGAAATCAATAATAAAGCGAAATACATGGAAAATTAAATCCAGTCAATATTTGAGTTTCTTTATATCTTCTATATGGAACAACGAACTTGTTTATGGCTCAGGGGGAAGCTAAAGTGGTGAACACAACTACTGACAAAGCTATGCCTCTCAACCACAAAGGGGAGCTTTGTTTGCGGGGACCTACAATCATGAAAGGTATTTCCAAGACATTGTCTCATTTTCCCTTGGAGACGACTTTCAAAACATTTAACAAATTTGCAGACCTGGTTGAGTTGAGTCTATATTTCAATTTTTCTATTTTAAGAGATTGATTTGGACAATGCCCTAATCACGTGCATCATTATGAGAAAAATGTTAAGCAGTTATATAAAAATTATGAGAAAAACGTTAGGTAACAAGTGAAACTCGCTATAGCAATAATGTCAACATAGGTGCCTATTAAACACTTTATACCCCAAATCCAAAATCTGTATTTTTTGTAGCTACAACATTCATCTGTCAAGTATGAATAGTATTCTCCAAGCAATGAATTTATGTTTCTAGAAAGTGATCCACGAAGGCATTTGGATAACTCCCAAATCATTGCTTTAATATGATGTCGTAACAATCTCTCTTCCATAGATTGGTTTTTCCAAAAAATAATATATGAAGGTTCCAGCTTCCCCATGCAGGTTATTTTGCTAATGATGAAGCAACTAAGTTAACTTTAGACTTGGAAGGATGGATGAAAACTGGCAATCTATGTTACATCGATGAGAACGACTCATTTTTGTTGTGGACAGAATAAAGGAGTTGATCGAAGTACAAATCCTTTCAGCTATAGAGAATTTCGAAAAATTTTGAGAGTTGGATCCAAACCCAAAATATTGATATTAGGTTTTGTAAGGTTGCTCCTGCAGAATTAGAGGAGTTGCTCCTATCTAGCCCGGAGATTATAGACGTTGTTTTTATCCCGTGAGTTCCATTTACTATACTTGATCTCATATACTTCCTACTTTTTGGGTTATATACTTTCAAATGATATGTCTACTTGTAGCTGGATTTAACATTTACTGAGATAACAAATATTTTCAAATGTTACGTCTAGAATTCAACATTTGGGTTGGTCGCACGGGCGACCTTTGCAACAATAGATGATGTCCTTTCTGTTTTTCACATTAAGCCAAAGATTCTTGCATACATGCTATGGCTGAAACTCTCTACCTTTTGGGTTTGTATGGTAGGTATCCTAATCACGGGTCATTTAGGTTTTCTAGATACACAGTTTCACTCGCTCTAGAATTCAAGGTTTCAAAGCAGAAGGATTACTGTGTAATTTAGAGGGTTTTAGGTGAAAATATGGGGAGGAGGAATTCATCAAAGAAGCTGGAGGAAAAGAAAAAACAGGATCTCTCTAATGAATATCTGGTCTCAAGCTATATTAGACTCTATATGGTTGGTCCCGCCAGGTGAGGGTTTTGCATCCAAGTAATGAACTGACCACCAGGATCCCATGAAATGAACCTACTCCCTAGCCTACCAAGATCCCGCGTGATTAACCTACTTACTGGTTTTTGGTAACATGGGAACATGAAATATCCTAAGAGTGAGAACATGGAGTGGGAACATGAAAGATTCTCTTTAATCTCTGATCGTTTGTATGTTGAGTCGGTGGTTTCCCATTTCATAACTCGTTCGGTTCGCTTTTCTCGTATTAGCAGCCTAATCAATGAGAAATTTGTCTTTAGGTAGGCACTTTATTTCTTTTTTATTAATCTAAAATCGAACAGTAAGTACAATAATTACACAGTACTGGATATTGTAACTATAGATAGTGGCTAGCAAAAAGAAAATCGACATACTGATTTTTTGAGGCTATTTAGTCCAGTTTCTCAGTTTTCAAATACCCTTTCCTCAACCACGAGAGTGATGTGGAATTTCGCTTGGATCGGAAAGATATTATTGGAGAGGCTTATTGCAGGATATGCCAAGAGAGTTTTAGCACCTCAATAAATTCATTGAGTGAGCCCATTGATGTGTATTCCGAATGGATTAATGAATGTGAGCATGTAAATAATTCTGGATAAAAGGGAAGCATCTGTAGGCTTAGATAACATATTGCACATCTCTTTAATATAGTAGTTTGATATATGGATGTTTCTTTTCCGTAGATTCTGTCTGAAATTTGTGAGAGAAGAATCTATAGTTTCAATAACAAGAAATGTTATTGTTACATAATAGTTACCTTTACAAATGTAGTCGGAATGGATTGATGAATGTGAGGAATCCGTCGTATTCGATCAGCCACTCAGAAATCATCAATCCAGAAAATCAATGAAAAACATTTAGCAATCTATCATATTCGGTTAGCCACAAAAATCTCATCAATCTAGAAAATCAATGCAAAACATTTAGCAATCCATCGTATTCGATCAACCACCCAGAAATCATCAATCCATAAAATCAATGAAAAACATGCCCACATTTAACAATCTGTTGTATTCGATCAGCCACCCATAAATCAGAGAGACAAACACCACATGATGTAATATCTTCGTGGCCATGTACTATTAAAATTCTGTATTCAACAACGACCAGTAGTTTCTCAAGGAGAGTGTGTAGAGATATGTCACCCCGACACAAAACAAAAGAGAAGGCGAGGCGGGAATTAAAACCACCATAAGAATGATAGTAAGCTGAGAGCAAGTTCGCAAGCTGAAATAAATCAATGTGGCAGAAAGAACCAACTAACGAAAACATGTGGCAAAATCCAATTGAAAGAAGGAGAAGATAAAATCTGAGTATGCACGCTATATTCTATTAATCAAATAGGATTACATATATACATGAAATATTGTCCCAAGATAGGGAAACTATCTTGGACACATAATAAATTGGTTGAGAGAATATCTCAACCAGACACCAAACTAGGAACATATATATTTAGCTAACTCCTATGATATAGGAACAGACTCCTTACATAGAAATTCACAATAGAGACAAGTAGGAATTACATATTACAACACACCCCCTTAATTACAACTTGTCTTGATATCAATTTGAAAAATCTAGCTGTGGTTAAACATAACAAAAGGATATGTCGACGTCCATATAAAGGAGCAACCATCCACCAGAATGCATGGGTGCCAACCGCTGCAACCGCTAATCTCGTAGGATGTCCTTCGCATACATGGTTCTATCAACCATTATCATTGCATACATGTACATGTACATGCAAATCCCCCCCAAATAAACATTGACCGCTTTGTGCTCAGTAAACTAAGACCTGTGAGAAACCAAGTTTATCCTATGAGTAAGATTTTTCTTCAGACCACCTATACTTCGCTGTGAGCACTAAGGCTGCTATGTGCACTAGGGAATTGTAGCCACGAAGGCTTTGTAGCCATGAAATCTCTATAGCCATTAATGCTCGCATGTGGTTTCTGGCTTACCACAAACCATCACTGCAAAGTGGTTTCTAGCTGACCACAAACCTGTAATTACAAAGTGGTTTTTATATTACCACGAACTTCACGGGGATACATATGCCTCATCAGGCTTACATTACACACTCCAACTCTTGGAGTTACCAGGTACATACTTTACAAAGTCCACCACAAAAACATCCTAGACTTGCTTACAATTAAAATGTGACTCATAATACAACTTGCTAGGGATTCTATCCCACAAACTCACACAAAAAACATTCAACTTAGTTGTCCATCATA
This sequence comes from Pinus albicaulis, assembly GCA_034641835.2. Classification (NCBI taxonomy): domain Eukaryota; kingdom Viridiplantae; phylum Streptophyta; class Pinopsida; order Pinales; family Pinaceae; genus Pinus; species Pinus albicaulis. The sequence continues at coordinate 698,680,806 of CM076572.1, forward strand.
ATAGTTTTTGTTGCTCTTTACCTCATCTTTTCATTGTTCACATCTTGGGCATCTTTGTCTTTTCCAATTAAGACTTCGAACTTCATGTTTCACGTATCATTTGTTAGAGTAGCCAATTCTAACAAAATAACTTCATATTGAGGTGGCTAATCTCAATATGTATATTGATTTTAATTCCAAAATAATTTCACCATAAAAATATCATTTACCCAAGCGTGTACAAACAACCATGCTTTAAAAAAAACAACCGAATTTATATCAAATGGCTATAAATTCAAAGATAAGGAAGAGCGTATTATAATGCAATCGGCCCATTAATTCTTTCACTTAAAACAACGCCCTCAAACTGCTTCACGGTGTGGATGCACAAAGAAGACACACAACCTGTGGTTAACAATACCGTTTTGGCTCACATTCCCGGCTTCAACAATTAACCCTGGATAAATTTTAGATGATGAAAGCCCCACCCCGTTAATGATGTTGGACCCCACCATAAAAATCCATGATTGCTCACAATATTTCCACTTAATCCACACGTTGGACAAACTCCAGCGCTGTCCAAAAAATATTCTACGTCCACGACTAACAATTCTGCAACGAGATCTAGTTGACAATCGCAGCTGAATTCTCCCTCATATTTGCATCAAGTCCCCCAGATGAGTGTCACGTCCTTTGATCGAACTGCCACAAGAATAAATGTGAACGAAAACACAGCTGAAATCCACCCCCTACCCATTATAAACCATGAAATTTAATTCACAGATATCAAAAGTAACGAGGAATTTAAAACTCTAGAACTATAATGTTGGTATATCTCGGCCTGCCGAGAAACAAGACTTCAAATATTCTCCAAATTGAAAAATTGATGATTGTGTCACTGGGATGCATGGCACATTTGCAAATCCTGCGCCTGAAGCAAAGTGGATGCCATGGGTGGTTACGAAGAGCACCGCATCCCCTCATCTTCGGATCCATCATCTTGGAGTTCCAAATCCACAAAGGAAGACAACATGCAGTACATATTCCAGCCCCCCATGGCTTATAGGAATGCCAACTACTTCCATTTATAGGAATTATTAGTCACTATTTTTAACATGTTCAAATTTTTTCCACATAAGTTAACACATCTCCAAAGAATACAATGCTAATAAAATGAAGAATTAAACCAAATTAAACCCCTAGCCGCCACTCAAACTATTGCACTTTTACAAAAATGAAAATATCTTTTTAATCACATCCAAAAGTACATATATCTTATCTATTTATTTGTTTAGACCTCTTAGCCATGCATTATATATTCCAACCCCTAGTGGTTAGGATTTTTAGCATGTTCAATTTTTTGCCAAAAAAATTAACATATTTCCAAAGAATAAAACCCTAATAAAAAATATAAACTAAATTAAACCCGTAAATGTAATCAAACTATTTTAGTTTAACAAAAATAAAAATATCTTCTTAACCACAACCAAAACATACATCTTATCTATTTTATTTGTTTAGACTTCTTAGCCATGGAGTATATGACTACATATGTTTGGTTATTGTAAAATCTTACAGATTTGAACCCATGATCAAGTTCAATAGCTTGAATGAAATATTTTAACCATTACTATTTATATTTGTATTGCATATGCATATTATGGATGTGCATGTTTAAATTCATGAAAAAGGGGTGATTAAGAATGATCGGTATATCCAATCCTCATTCTATTTTATTAAAGGTTCAAATCACTCCACCGGAAATTCTAACACCTTTCCTTCTAGATGAACTATTTCATTTACCTATAACTACTTACATCACATCCATCATAGATACATCTCTCTTCTCATCTCACACAACGATGAAAACGGTAAATATTGAATCGCCGCTCTAAGAGCTATAACCTAGAAGCCAACAAAACTAATACAATGTGAGTCATGATGAAGAAAACATTGATCCTATTTTACTTTCAAAACCCCTTTGTTGGAATATGACGGCGAGGAGGAGTAGGGGAACTCCACGTATCTCCCGCTTCCCGTTTCCACATTTACATTTTTAGATTATTGTTTTTAGTGATAGAAATGGTCGTATCCCCACTATTGATTTGATGAGCTTCAGGTCCATCACACACTACCATGTTGGAAGCAGCTTGTATATCAACCACCTTATTTTTATTTTCAGGGAGCATAACTTGAGAATTGGAAATCACTTTGGAGCCACTTTTACTGATTGAGATGTTGATATCCTTCACCTTTCCCCACAGAAAAACGTACAAGCCTACTGCAATCAGAACTCCTCCCACCACACTGTATTCAATTCATAAGTTCAGTTATATCCTCGGGCTATCAACACAACCAAAGGTCTTAGAAGAAATCCTCTCGGATCCTGTAGATGTCGTGATCTCATCCACTTGCGTAGAGGCACCACAAAACACATTCCAACAATTTATGAGCCTTCTACGATATCAATCTCAAAGGCTTCAGGCTCTGCGCCAAACTACACCAACGGCTTTAGGAATCAGAATCCACCAATTTTTCTTCAAGCGCATCCCGCATCACCACTCTACACTCGTTATTTCTCGTCCACACTTCGCAAAGCTCCGCCACGATGCACACATTCATAGGGCAGCATCTTGTAGGATTTCGTGATATAACACCAGCAGATCTGATTACTCTACGCACCAACATCAAATCGCTCATCACACCAACCGATCCATGAGTTTTTCCAGTATTTTCCACTTCGATATGACTAAATAGTATGCCAATTTAAACTTAAAGTGCATTAGTTGGACACCTGTTAGATATTGTGTCGAAGACGAAGAATCTCTACAATGTCCACTAATAGAACCTCATAATAAAATGCCTTCGACATAACAAGCAACTCATTCATAGTTAATGTGCATACCAAAGGTAACATGACATCTTTATAAAATTTGAGTTAGATTTGGATTATTTTAATATTTTTTGAACATTATGTATAGAATGAACATTGTGTTATAAAGCATTTATTCTAGGGCATAACACTATTGTACTTTCTAGGATATAAAGTATCAAATTAGATTTGACAATTAAAAAAATGAAAATGGTGTAAACAAAAATTAGTTTAGATTATTTTAAATGATATATATATATATATATATATATATATATATATATATATATATATATATATATATATATATATATAATTAATTACATGATAGGTTGGAGAATATATTGAGTATAAAGAGCATTAAATTAAATCTGACATGTAATGCAATATAATGTTTTGTATGTAATTTAAGATACACAGCTTTAAAGTGGATATTAGAGTCTATATTTTAATGTTGAGAGTATTAATTTTTTTAGTTAGATATACAAATTATTATTATTATTTCTACAAAGTATAGTAATAAGTTTGTTTCATGATTTGTATTAGTTTTTGAATTGATATTGTTTTGTTATTTGATATGATATTATCATACTTACACTATAATATATTTAGTTTTTAGTTTATTTTCTATTACTTTTCTTTTGACTAAAACCATTTTAGATATATCTAAATTTGAATCTAACATAAGGTGAGAAGGATCAAATTTTTTCAGGTGCAAATTTCTTTTATAGTGCAAAATACAACCTGTAATTTTTTATTGTGTAAATTGCATTTTTGAATGCTATACATATAACTTAAACTTGTAAGTCCAAAATTTTTTTGTTGTTTTTTGATTAAAAAACATATACCTAAAAAATGTCTGAATTTTAAAATACACAGAGGAGCTTGAACATTTTAACCATAAAAACATATTTTGTTTTCATTAGGTTTATATAATATATACATAATTTTTTTAAAACAATATATAATATATACATAATTGACATTAAATATTTACATAACATGTGTATCAAGACATTTTAATAACACACATTAAAACAATTCTTTTTGTTATTAATATAATTTTAAGTATAAACCACATTGAATATTTGATTATATATAGCTTTAAAATATTTTCTTTTAACATTTTTTTCTATATATAGACATATATGAAGTTAATATTCACATGAATTAATTAAAATTGCTTGTCTATTTAGAAAATATGTTAATTTTTATTTTAACATGATTTTCTATTTAAAAAATAAGTTATTTTTATGTTAAGATGGACATGTGTCAATTTCATGTTGATCACGGACAAAATCTCACATGTTATATGAAAAATGATGAGTGTGTTGGGCAATAATCACAACCCCAAAATTAGAAAAATAAAATTGATATTAAAATAAAGGTTGCAGGTAAACCGTGTGTAAATCATAACATAGATAGAAATGGATAATAACATTAAAATTCATTTATGAACTACTTCAACTATGTGGTACCATAGCAATATAAAGCGTTAAGATAATAATAAAAAAAGGACTTTAGTATAGTCCAACTTTGAACCAATTTTATTTATGTTAGATAATTTAAATTTTATGAAAAAACCAAAATTTGTATTTAAAAGAAAATTCATAAAATAAGACATATTTATAAAGGGAAAATAATTAACAATTTATTATCAAAATTTTTAAAATTTACAAATTGCATAATTTGTTCCAGAACCATTCATTCAAAAAGAGTTCAAATTGAATGTAAAATTATTTAACTTTATGAGTAAAAGCTCTACATGGTGGATAGATATTGTCCTTTTTCATAAGTCAAATTAATATCTCAATGAATAATAAAATTTAATAGTGAAATTTTTGTCTATAGCTTATTTTTTTCATCAAATGACAATTGATATAAATGATTTCTTATGATGTGTAGAAAAAAAAATTATTCAAATGCAAATTCCTGCCTATCTGTAAAAGCACATACCCAAAAAACCAAGACACAACATAATACACAAAGATAGAAAATCCTTCGAAATAATACACACAAAGAAAATGTGAAAACTGAAGTCACAACAATGACAGTGAGAGATAGGAAAATGTGAAAACTGAAGTTATAAAATTGTCGAGGGCCTCAAGCCCTGTCATTGATGTTAAAATGGTGAGAGATAAAGAGTAGAAAAGGAAAAGAAAGTTTCAGCTAGTGATAAACATTGATTGGCCCATGCAGATTTGTGTTGTATTCAAATACCCACCTTCACATATTGTCAGGTAGGGAGATAAGGCATTTTATTTAACTGTTGGTATTCCATAAAACAACAAAAATATATGTTTTTGACTATTTTCATTTTGGTGTAATTTGGAATATTAATATTAACGGTTTCTTTTGATAAAAGTAGCAAGATAAATATGTATAATTTTATAAAGTTTAAACAATAAAGTATTTTAGTAGGAGATCTCCCTTGAAGGGTTTTATACATAATTTAACTATAGTTTTCTAAATAATTTATTACTAGCAATTGCATTGAATGTTGCAAAGAAAATGTCGTAAAAAAGCGGCGTAGAAATAAATCAACTCTAAGTAATTTGATGTGACCTTCTATTTATAGTTTAAAGTCATTGCATAAATATATAGAATGTATAATGTTTGTAATAGACATTGCATTTTCATATTTGAAAATAAAGTTACACTACAATTTTTTGAAGATATCGTGGACCTGTAAAACAATATTTTTTTCACAATATTATTATTTTATAAAATATGGAAATGAATAAATATTGAAATGAATTATTGAAGTTTTCTGTAATGAGTAGGTATTATAATACTATATTAATATGAAATTGAAAAGAATACATAATTATATTGTTGAAATAGTTCAATATGTAATGCAAAGGTAGAAGATGATGGCTCATCGAACTCTGAATGAGGGGCAAAAATTAACTCAAAATTAAAGTGTTTAGAATTGAACCAAACCAGAACAACAACGATCGTCCCATCGCCAGGAATCCAACACAACTTGTTTCATCAAAAACCGAGTTCGGATGAAGAAGTTGTGGTTTGTTGATCGCCATTCATAAGGGGCAAAGTTTAAAAAACAAATTGCAGAACACGTACACGCTGATGACATGGAAGCCCAGTGAGCATTCAGAGAATCTTCTTCATTTTTTGTCTAGTGGGACTGTGAAAAGTGTCATAATTTCATTCGCCAGTTTGGTTTGTGAAGGTGAAATTTTCCAAATGTCCTCCAAAGTTGAATGTGGATTCATGAAAGGTGAAACTTGTCAAATATCCTCCAAAGTTGAATGTGGGTTCATGAATTTTTATTAAGAATTGATATATATATAGATATTAATATTTATTAATAATTACAAACCTTATTAATATATTAAATTCCGTATTTTATTCCTAAACTTAAAGTCCGAAACCTATACTATACGCAAGTGTATATTATATGGTGCATTTTTTTTAAAGCAATATATTTATTGCAAACGTTTATATGGTATATTATACCTTGGGCTAAACGTTATGGTGGAAGCGTATTCAATTTACACCTTGGGTTAAACGTTATGGTGGAAGCGCATTAAAGTTCGGTGGCATTTAAAATATAAGGGATATATTTATTGCAAACGTTTATATGGTATATTATACCTTGGGCTAAACGTTATGGTGGAAGTGTATTAAATTTACACCTTGGGTTAAACGTTATGGTGGAAGCGTATTAAAGTTCGGTGGCATTTAAAAGATTCGGAGCATATTCCAATATCCAAAATATTGTTACCAAATATTGGAGCATATGTTTAATGGGAGCGCACATATTTAAATATGGTGCGAAAAACGTGTATGAGGGGCGAGGTGGGAGCTCGACCCCATGACCTCCGCTGATCCACTTAGGCATTTTACTAACAGGCTACGGTCATAATCCTCGAAAGGATTGGCCACAAAAATCTATTTGAAGTGTATGCAGCCTCGGATGGCTGAACGGAGGGGGCCAGCCCTCCTCCATATGGCCCTTTCACAAGACCTCAACACTTACACCAATCCTAAACATGCTTATGCGCAATTAACCCACCTTTAATGCATGTTTATATCTTAATTAACCCAAGACTTAATTTGATAGTTTTTTAGCAAATTCCCCAAAGTTAGCAGAACTTCCAGATTTGTCGAAGCTAACTGGCAGTTTTCCAAATTTAGAGGCAGATTCTAGGGGAAACTTTAATGAAGCCTATATTGAGCAATTTTCAACCAATTTTGGCTTAGGAATAGTCATTCCTAGCAGATTGACATGCTCTAAATCTAGTGGAACAACTTGCAGAGGTAGAGGAGAAAATCTACAGGTGTTTTTGGTCACTTGTATAATTTTTAAGCTAAGGGCCACCAGGAGGGATGGCCATGCCTAGATCAGTTGAAGGCCAAATAGAGTGAATGAACATTATTTTTTATATGTATTTGATGTTCTGAACACATTGGTAGATTTTGCAGAGGCGTTGAAGCACATCTGAAGGTGTTTTTGTCACTTTGGAGATTAAACAAGCCCATGGCCACCAAGATAAGATGTCAAGCCTAGATAAGTTGGTAACCAAATTAAGAGATTGAATAGTCATTTTTGGGGTTTTCATGTCTTTAGAAGCCAATGGAATAGTAAGCAAATCCATTGGAGCATCAAAAATTCTTGTAATCAAACATTTGAATCATAATCCAAATAGGGCCTAGCTGGTTAAAGTAGGTCCATGAAGATGTAGCCAAGGAGAGGTGAACTTCATTATCATCCATTGTGTTATGTGATTGCTGTGAGTTATTTTTATGCATTTCATTTACTGTTCATGAGTTTTTAAAATATAATTAACTCATAATTTGATCATCAAAAATACATCAAAATTGACAGATAAACCCCTTCACAAGTGGTTAACATGAGACGATCCTAATCACACGTTTTTAATATTGATGAGGGAGCTAGCATAGCGATAACTAGCTTTCTCATATTCAGATCAAGTTGGTATCAAATCTTAGGTTGAAGATATTAGGTTGAAGAAGTTGGAATCATAGAAAACGTTTAGCTCATTTTGGCCAAGGCTAGCTAATTATTCTATAACTATTGGTTTTTGAATTTGTGCAAGGAGAATTTAATTCTGAACTTGCACACAATGAACTTGCAAGTTTATGTGTGAAGGAAAAGAAGTCAATATTGAGAATTCAAATCTCAAATCACAGTAAAGAAGCTTTGTATGCATTGTATCTGTGATAGCACATTCATTAAATAATGTTTCAAGTCAATATTCCTTAGAAAAACTCTTTGATAAAGAGATGTTGCAGAAAATATACATCATGATTGATAGGATGCAAGAGAAGTATGAAGATAAGAGGGAGATAATTAAACTTCAAGAGTAGTTGATTTCCATGAAGGAGGAGAAGCAAGAGCTTCTTGAAAGGATGCATGAGATGGAGACTTGGCTCCATGATGCCAAGGAAACCTTAGCAAAGAATGTGCTTGTAAAAGAGGTATGCAATTCAATTTTATCTTCAATTTCCTCTTAAAATGAATGTGTAGGTGCTTTTGAAAGACACACTAGAGGAATAGGGTAAAAATTACTGATGAAGATGGGCTATGAAGGTAAATGAGTGGGTAAACAAGCACAAGGGATAGTTGAGCCAATTGTTGTTGAGGAAAGGCCTAAGCATTTGGGTCTTGGTTATGGACAACATGATGGAGAAATATCTAAAGCCGAAGAGGTACATGAAGGTGTTCCAAGAAGGAATTTCATTTCATGTTCATTACCTCAAGCTTGTGAATATTGAGTTCATGAGGAATGCAAAATTTTTATATCCACTTTGCAAGAAGGCGCTCATAAGCATGCAGCTAATGAGAATCGTAAACAAGAGGATGTTGAAAACTCTAAAGTATTTGAATGCATTGTTGTTATTCCGAAAAGAGCCACTACCTCATCAAATTCACCTCCTCAAGAAGGCGACAAAGGTGAATGTTCAAGGTATAAATCTGCTTTTAATCAAGTTGCTTTTGATTATGATAAACATGGAAAATTCTCACATAAGATTTGGAGAAAAGTTGCATGTTCCTTTTGTGGTTTGGATAGCCATAATGTTTCAAGATGTTGGAAGAAGATAGCCATGCACAGGAAAATTTTAAAGCAAAGGAGAAAAAAATCCAAAGTTTCATTGGACAAAGTAAACCATGTCGAAAAGAAGATGCAATTATTTTGCACTCATTGCCATAAGCAAGGTCATATTGTAGTCAAGTGTTGGAATTTATATCCACCAAGTCATCCACGAAATTTGAAGAGGGTGGAGAAAGAGAATGGCAATAATGGAAAAGAAGATTCCATAATTGATGTCGGTCAGTGATGATTGATGCATTCTTTGCCAATGGAATGCATGTGGCATGTTTATGCCAAGAAGGTAATTGAAAGTGTAGTATGTTGACTCACTTTATTGCAGAAAAATTTGTGCATTTCAGCTTTAAGTACATGTACATATGAATAGAGTTCTTTTACTTATGATTTTATTTGTGAGAGATTTTAAGAATTGTATAGATGCATGAGAGTTTGTGTGTATGAAAAATATAATTTTGATGATTTCATTGTGCTTTAAAATGCATGAGTAATTGACTTGTGTTGGTCGATTGCTTTGTTTAACATGTATGTTGTCAACTTGAGAGTGTTGATCATTTGCACATGCATGAGTGTCGACCTATGTTGATCGATTGTGTGTTGCATGCATGTCATATCAACTTGGAAGAGTTGATTTTGTCTCCAACGATGGAAAGGATATGTTGACGAAGTGTTTCATGAGATGTGAAATCATTTTTTTTTTGGGAAAAGAATCATCAAATTGTTACACATGCTTATGCTTGACTTGATAGTCAGTTGTTTGAAGAGGCATGTTTTTGTCGACTTCTGTTGGGTTGATGGGTTTGTACACCGAGATGTAAGAGTACATGGAAATGTTCACATGATGTGAAATTTGTTGCTTTGAAGGAGCAAGAGGATATGTCGTAAAGTTATGTTTCTTGCATGATGTGTTTTTCAGATATAAACACAACATATTCAGATATGTCGTCCTTGTTGTGTTTGTGACAAGATGTCAAAATAGTTTGCAACCATTGTAGACCATTTTATGTGTTGACGCTAAGAAGAGAAGGAGATGGTGAATGCATTCTTCCAGATGTGGAATTTGGAACCGTGGAGGTAAAAGAATGGTCATTTATTTTCTTATTATTACTAATGTTGGAACACATTGATGTAGTTAACTCATTGTGCAAAGGAGGAACATGATTCTCAGTGGGAAGGCAATCAGTTTGTTTTCAAAGCACCAAGGAATTGATTTGGTAAAGCAAAAAAATGTTATGTCAACAAGCAACCAACAAGTGTTCGATTGGGTCAGCAACAAAACGAAAACAGTGGTTGAAGAGCCAAGCCATTTGTAAGGCAAGGCATGTCAGTGACCAAGTGGCTATCATGGCGAATTTTTCAAGTAGAATCAAGATGATAGAACTTGGGAAAAAAAAGAGTAGTTAGCTCTCATGAGATAACCAGCTTTTGTGGCTCAAAAAGCATGTCAGTGGGAAGGTGTGATCGGAATCTCGATCAGGGGAAAAAATTATCTCAAAAATGAAAGTTCTCAGAATTGCACCAAACTAGAACAACTGCGATCGACCCATCGCCAGGAATCCAACACAACTCTTTTCATCGAAAACCGAGTTCGAATGAAGAAGTTATGGTCTGATGATCATCGTTTAGAACAAGGAATTTAAAAAAAAAAAATTGTAGAACAGGTACAGGCTGATGACATGGTAGCCCAATCAGCATTCAGAGAATATTCTTCAATTTTTTTCCAATGGGACTGTGACAAGTGTCACAATTGGATTTTCCAGCTTGGTTTGTGAAGGTGAAATCTACCCAATGTCCTCCAAGGAATAATGTGGGTTCATGAATTTTTATGTGCTGCAAATTATTTTTAATTATTAAGGTTCGATATATATTATATATATATAATTCTAATTTTATGTATGGTTTTTATCATTTATTATATTATTATATATATTAATATTTATTAATAATTACAAACCTTATTAATATATTAAATTATGCATTTTAAATTCCACATTTTATTCCTAAACCTAAAGTTTGAAACCTACACTATACGCAAGGGTCAACAAATTCATATATGGAGCGCATTAAACTATATCCAAAATTTATTACAAAGGTTGGACGAAGTGTATATTATATGACACATATTTTTACAACACAGATATATATATATATATATATATATATATATATATATTGCAAACGTTTATATGGTATACTATACCTTGGGATAAACGTTATGGTGGAAGAGTATTAAAGTTCGGTGGCATTTCAAATATTTGGAGCATATTTCAATATCCAAAATCCGTCACCAAAGGTTGGAGTGTATGTTTAATGGGAACGCACATATTTAAATATGGTGCAAATAATGTGTATGAGGGGTGAGGTCGGGGCTCGACCCCATGACCTCACCGGGCCCACTCCCACGTTTTATTAATAGGCCACGGCCATGATCCTTGAAAGGATTGGCGATGAACATTTATTTGAAGTGTATGCAGGCTCGAATGGAAGAATGGAGGGGGCTAGCCTCGTGTGCCAACCCTCCTGCATATGACCCTTTCACAAGACCTCACCACTAACGCCACTCCTAAACGGGCTTATTTGTAGTTAACTCACATTTAATACATGTTTATCTCCTAATTAACCCAACACTTAATCTGGAGGATTTTTAGTGGACTCCCCAAACTCAACAGAACTTTTGGATTTGTCAGAGCTAACTCATAGTTTTCCATATTTAAAGGCAAAATCTAGGGGAAACTTTAATTAAGTCTATCTTGAGAAATTTTTTACCAATTTTGGCTCAGGAATAGTCATTCCTAGCAGATTGGCATGCTCTGAATCCATTGGAATAGCTTTCAGAGGCAGAGGAGAAAATATACATGTGTTTTTGGAGACTTGAATAATTTTGAAGCCAAGGGGCACCAGGAGGGAAGGCCATGCCCAGATCAGCTGAAGGCCAAATGGAGTGAATGAACAACCATTTTTAGATGAAGTTGATGTTCTGAACACAGTGGCATCATTTGCAGAGGCGTTGGATTAAATTTGAAGGTTATTTTGTCACTTTGGAGATTAAACAAGCCCATGGCCACCAAGATGGGAGGTTAAGCCTACATCATATGGTAACCAAATTCATTGGAGCATCATAGATTCTTGTAATTAGACATTTGAATCATAATCCCAAGAGGGTCTAGCTAGTTAAAAAAGGTCCATGGAGATGTAGCAAAGGAGGGGTGGACTCCATTATCATTCATTATGTTATGTGATTGTTGTGAGTTATGTCTCTGAATTTCATTTGTTGTTCATGAGTTTCTAAAATCTAATTAACTCATAATTTGGTCATAAAAAGCACATGAAACTTGACACATAAACCCCTTCACAAGTGGTTAACATGAGACGATCATAATCACACATTTTTAATAATGATGAGGGAGATAGCATAGCAATAACTAGTTTTCCCATATTTAGATCAAGTTGGTATTAGAGCTTAGGTTGAAAAGCATAGGTTGAAGAAGTTGGTATCAGAGAAAAAGTTTAGCTCATTTTAGCCAAGGTTAGCTAATTCTTCTATAGCTATTGGGTTTTGAATTTGTGCAAGGAGAATTTAACTGTAAACTTGCACACAATGAACTTGCAAGTTTATGTGTGAAGGAAAAGAACTCAAGATTGAGAATTCAAATCTCAAATCACAACAAAGAAGCTTTGTATGAATTGCATGTGTGATGGAAACTTCATTAAGTGATGTTTCAAGTCAATCTTCCTTAGCAAAACCCTTTGATAAAGAGACGTTGCAGAAACTCTACATCATGATTGATAGGATGCAAGAGAAGTATGAAGATAAGAGGGAGAGCATTAAACTTCAAGAGAAGTTTATTTCCATGAAGGAGGAGAAGAAATATCTTCTTCAAAGGATGCATGAGATGGATAATCAGCTCCATGATGCCAATGTAACCTTAGCCAAGCATGTGATTGAAAAATAGGTATGAAATTCAAGTTTATCTTCAATTTCCTCTCAAAATGAATGTGTAGGTGATTTTGAAAGACATGCTAGAAGAATAGGGTCTAAATTATTGATGAATATGGGATATGAAGGTAATGAATTAGGCAAACATGCACAAGGCATAGTTGATCCAATTGTTGTTGAGGAAAGGCCTAAGTATGTGGGTCTTGGTTATGGACAACATGATGGAGAAATCTCTAAAGCCAAGGAGGCACATGAAGGTGTTCTAAGAAGGAATTCCAATTCATGTTCATTACCTCAAGCTTGTGAATATTGTGTTCATGAGGAATGCAAAAATTTTACACCCACTTTGCAAGAAGGTGCTCACAAACATGAAGTTAATGAAAATGACGAACAAGAGGATGTTGAAAGCTATAAAGTATTTGAATGCATTGTTGGTATTCCGAAGAGAGCCACTATCTCATCAAATTCACCTCCTCAAGAAGGCGACAAAGGTGAATTTTCAAGGTATAAATCTACTTTTGATTATGATAAACATGGAAAATTCTTACATAAGATTTGGAGAAAAGTTGAATGTTCCTTTTATGGTTTGGATAACCATAATGTTTCAAGATGTTGGAAGAAGATAGCCATGCACAAGAAATTTTTAAAGCAAAGGAGATAGAAAGTCAAAGGTTCATTGGACAAAGTAAACCATGTTGAAAAGAAGATGCAATTGTTTTGCACTCATTTCCATAAGCAAGGTCATATTGTAGACAAGTGTTGGACTTTTTATCCAACAAGTCATCCACGACATTTGAAGAAGGTGGAGAAAGAGAATGGAAATAATGGAAAAGAAGATTCCATAATGGGTCAAGATGATTCGCATGATGATGTGCAGTTGAAAGAAGAGCCATTGAAATGGTTTGGTAAAAGATGGTTAAATTTCTTATCCAATTAAGGTTTGCATGTCTTTTGATTATTGATGCATTCTTTGCCAATGGAATGCATGTTGCATGTTTACGCCAAGAAGGTGATTGAAAGTGGAGTATGTTAGAAAAAATTGTTCATTTCAACTTTAAGTACATGTACATATGAATGGAGTTCTTGTACTTATGATTGTACTTATGAGAGAGTTGAAGAATTGTAAACATGCATGAGATTTTGTGTATATGAACAATGGAATTTTGATGGTTTCATTGTGCTTGAACATGCACATGAGTAATTGAATTGTTTTGGTCGATTTCTTTGTTTAACATGTATTTTGTCAACTTGAGAATGTTTATTATTTGCACATGCATGAGTGTCGACATGTGTTGATCGATTGTGTGTTGCATGCATGTCATATCGACTTGTAAGAGTTGATTTTGTCTCCAAAGATGGAAAGGAGATGTTGACAAAGTGTTTCATGAGATGTGAAATTCTTTTTGTTTTGGGAAAAGAATCGTCAAATTGTTACACATGCTTATTCTTGACTTGAGAGTCAGTTATTTGAAGAGGCATGTTTTTGTCGACTTGTGTTGAGTTGATGAGTTTGTACACCAAGATGTAAGAGTACATGGCGATGTTCACATGATGTGAAATTTGTTGCTTTGAAGGAGCAAGAGGATATGTCGTCAAGTTATGTTTCTTGCATGATATGTTTTTCAGATATAAACACAACATATTCAGATATGTTGTCCTTCTTGTGTTTGTGAAAAGATGTCAAAAAAGTTTGCAGCCATTGTAGACCATTTTATGTGCTGACGCCAAGAAGAGAAGGAGATGGTGAATGAATTCTTCCAGATGTGGAATCTGGAGCCGTGGAGGTAAAATAATGGCCATTTACTTTCTTATTATTACTCATGTTGGAAATCATTGTTGTACTTCACTCATTGTGCAAAGGAAGAACATGATTCTCAATGGGAAGGCAATCAGTTAGTTTTCCAAGCACCGGGGAATCGATTTGGTACAAAAAAAAGTGTTATATCAGCAAGCAGCCAACAAGTGTTGGATTGGGTCAGCAGCAAAAGGACAACAGTGGTTGAAGAGCCAAGCCATTTTCAAAGCAAGGCATGTCAATGACCAAGTGGTGGTCATGGCGATTTTTTCAAGTGGAATCAAGATGATAGAACTTGGGAAGAAAAGAGTAGTCAGCTCTCATGAGATAACCAGATTTTGTGGGTCCAAATGCATGTCAGTGGGAAGGTGTGATCGGAATTTGGATCAGGGGAAAAAACTAGCTCAAAAATTAAAGTGCTCAGAATCACATCAAAATAGAACGACAACGACCATATCATCGCCAGGAATCCAAGAAAACTTGTTTCGTCGAAAATCGAGTTTAGATGAAGAAGTTATGATCCGTTGATCGCTGTTCAGAACATGCAATTTAAAAAACAAATTTGCAGAATAAGTATAGGCTGATGATAAGGCAGCTCAGTCAGCATTCAAAGAATCTTCTTCAGTTTTTGTCCAATGGGACTGTGACAAGTGTCACAATTGGATTCACCAGTTTGGTTGGTGAAGGTGAAATTTGCCCAATGTCCTCCAAGGTTGAATATGGGTTCATGAATTTTTATGTGCTGGAATTTATTTTTAATTATTAAGGTTTGATATATATATATAATGTTATATATGGTTTTTATCATATATATATATATATATATATATATATATATAATTACAAACCTTATTAATATATTAAATTCCACATTTTATTCCTAAACCTAAAGTCTGAAACCTATACTATACAAAAGGGTCAACGGATTCATATATGGAGTGCATTAAACTATATCCAAAGTTTATTAAAAATGTTGGACGAAGCGTATATTATATGGCGCATATTTTTACAACGGATATATATATATATATATATATATATATATATATATATATATATATATATATATATATATATATATATATATATATATATATATATATATTATAGCTTATTTATATGGTATATTATACCTTGGGCTAAACGTTATGGTGGAAGCGTATTAAAGTTCGGTGGCATTTCAAATATTCGGAGAATATTTCAATATCCAAAATTCGTTACCAAAGGTTGGATCATATGTTTAATGGGAGCACATATATTTAAATATGGTGCAAAAAACATGTATGAGGGGCGAGGTCGGGGCTTGACCCCATGACCTCCCCCGGTCCACTCCCACGTTTACCAACAGGCCACGGCCATAATCCTTGAAAGGATTCGACATGAACATTTATTTGAAGTGTATGCAAGCTCGGATGGCGGAACGGAAGGGGCCAGCCCCACAGGCCAACCCTCCTCCATATGGCCCTTTCACAGGACCTCACCACTAGCGCCAATCATAAACGTGCTTATGTGCAGTTAACCCGACTTTAATACATGCTTATCTCCTAATTCACCCAACACTTAATCTAGCAGCGTTTTAGTAGATTCCCCAAAATCAATGGAACTTCTAGATTTGTTGGAGTTAACTGACAATTTTCCAGATTTAGAGGCATAATCTAGGGGAAACTCTAATGAAGTCTATCTTAAGCAAATTTCGACCAATTTTGGCTCAGGAATAGTCATTCCTAGTAGACTGACATGCTCTGAAACCATTGGAACAACTTGCACAGGTGGAGGAGCAAATCTACAGGTGCTTTTGGTCTCTTTTATAACTCTGAAGCTATGGGCCACCAGGAAGGAAGGCCATGCCCAGATCAGCTGAAGGCCAAATTGAGTGAATGGACAATCATTTTTAGATGTATATAATCTTTTGAAAATAGTGGTATAGTTTGTAGAGGAGTTGGAGCACATCTGAAAGTGATTTTATCACTTTGGAGATTAAACAAGCCCATGGCCACAAAGATGGGAGGTCAAGCCTAGATCAACTGTTAACCAAATTGAGAGATTGAATAATCATTATTGGGGTTTTCATGTATCCTGAAGCCAACGAAATAGTAAGAAAATCCACTGGAGCAACACAGATGCTTGTAATCGAATCATAATCCCAAGAGGGCCTAGTTAGTTAAAGTAGGTCCATGGGGATATAGCCCAGTAGGGGTGAACTCTATTATCATCCATTTTCTTATGGGATTGTTATGAGTTATGTTTCTGCATTTAATTTTTTGTTCATGAGTTTTTAAAATATAATTAACTCATAATTTGATCATCAAAAACACATAAAACTTGACACATAAACCCCTTCACAAGTGGTTAACATGAGACAATCCTAATCACACATTTTTAATACTGATGAGGGAGCTAGCATAGCAATAACTAGTTTTCCCATATTTAGATCAATGGAAATAGTTTTATATTATGTGATATTTTAAGAATGTACAATGTTTGAAATTGACATTGCATTTTCATCCTTGGAAATAAAAATTTAAGTTTTTGTAAAAGATTACAAGTAGATCATGAACAAAATGATTTCTTTTGAGCTTGTCGAAGAGTTTAGAGATTTTTTAAAGTAATAAGCAACCTGCAAAGCAATATTTTGTTTTGAAAAATTAGAAGAAATATGATTTTTTGAAATATATAAATTAACTTGTTGAAAAGGAATTTGTATATGAATTGTATTATAAAGAATGTGTAGTGAATGAAACTAAAGTTACCTGTATTATGGGAGATTGAAAACATTCAGTCGAAGAAGCAAGTGGATTGATGGAAAACTTAACACCACTAGAGATTTATTCGAAATTACAGATGCACATTTCTTGATTGCCATTTTGCTCGTATTTTTCACATTTTCTCTCGTTCGTGTATGTGGATGATAAGTTTTAGAGTAGATTTTATTTTCAGTAATAATTTTATAGTTGGTCGAAGACGGTAAAGTGGTACGTTTGGATTTGGCACCGACATGAATCTTTTTTGTATCTCATGCAATGTATTAATTGTTGTATCTATTTCATTGGAGTAGTTGTATAGTTGTGATATCACCGAGTCCATGTGTTATATTTCAAAAGAAAGAAAATGTTAGAAGAAAATAGTTAAGAATTATACCAAGAATGTAATATTTTCAACCATATATTAATAATGATTAAATTAGATTATTGTTAATAGGTAGAAATGATAAGCGATCAAAATATTTTGGAATTAATAATATGTGCAAGCATTTAGGAGATGTTAAGATATGGAATGGAGTTGATCGTCTGTAGGAGACATTGAACGGAGAAGTTCTTCTGCGTGTTTCCTGCGAGATTTTTTTTTTTTGTCTTTCATTTTCATGAAACGATCGAAAGTGAATGCACGGAAAATTCAGAGATTTTGTAGTGAAGGGACTCTTGAAATTGTTGTGAATATGAGACCTCGTCGTTCAGTTTTTCCAATGTCTATCGTTGCTTTCAGCAAAGTCATACCTTGAGATTTATGTATAGTTAATGTGTAAGCCATTTTTAGTGGAATTTGCGTATGTCTGTTTCTTTTTATTATTGGAATAGGTAAGTGAGTCGGGTTTGTTTCATCCCAAGAATTCCCAATGTATTTTGGAAGTTCAACAACAACAAATGTTGCAATTTGTGGAGGTGAAATTGATTCTTTGTAAAAGATGGATATAATTTCCCCGAGGGAACCATTAACAAGCCCTACTGAAACCCAAAGGTTGGAAGTCAACATTACTTTTTCCCTTTGCATAGGTAGAAAATTCACTCGAGTTGCTCATCATCTGAAGATAAGTTAGAATATGTGTTTTCTTCTTCTGCGATGGATCTTGCAACATGAATGTTAAAAGATTTTATCATTTGCTTGTTATGAACCAATGTTTGAGCATTGGTTAGAAATAGATGCATAGAATCATGGAAAGAATGTATTTCATCTTTTGATAAGAAATAGTTTGTTCACAACATAATGATGTTATAGATGTCAATTGTTGGATTTTCACTTCTAATGTTTTAGAGGATGTTTTTGAAAGTAACTTGAGAAATTTTGTCACCTTGTTGACGAAATATTGTGTCTAATGTGATGACTATGTGGAATGTGTTCCACAATGCACTTCCGTGGCTTGTGCCTACATATAGTGGTATGTCTTTGATAAGTGGTAACTGGCCGAGATCACCAACTAATGTAATGGAACAACCGTTGAATGGAGTGTTTATCTTTAATGTAAATGCCTCTCGAATATGTTTGTCAATATGGCTAAGAAGCTTAGGCCCAATGAAGCTCATTTCATCGATTAGTATGTACCTGATATGCTTAAGTTCTTCTTGGAATTTTGTAAGAGCGTTGCCTTCTAAGGGTGTAAGATATTTTATTGGAAGGTGGAGGGCAACATGGATTGCCAATGCTTGTATGTTGAATGTTGCAACACCTGTAGGGGCTAGGAGCATGATCGGTGAAGGTTCTGAGCCGGCAAGTGTTATGAGCATTTCTCTGATGCAATTTATAAGGTATTTCCCAGTTCCAGCAGTGCCTTGTATTATCATTCGTAGAGAAGGTAAGATATCCTTCTTAGTGAAATGAGTAGAAATAATATTCAGAGTTTTTTTTGCATTGGAGATAAGGAGTTAAGGTATGTCAGGATATCTTTATTTGTTTGAAGAATGCGATGGACAGAGCAATTATTCTCAATGAATTGTGGGCCTATTTCTTGGAGATGTAATGGGATAGTGGTATGATTCCAGATATGGTTGTCATCAAAACCACGAAGCCCAAGCATATCAAGGTCATTTATGGGCAGTTCATTTGTAGGGTGCAACTGAGAGAGTAATTCCCATTCATTTAGGTCCATGGTCTTTGGAGGATGGAATTCATGGACAGTTGAGTTATCATTTGTAGGAGGCTCTATATCAGATAATGTGGAGTGTTGATACCAAGGTTCGTAGAATGGATGAAATTTTTGTCAGTTTGTGATGAATTCTTCAACATAATTTCCTATGTCTTGGGTGATATGAAGAAATGGATTGTAAATCATATGTTCAACTCTACATAAGTCAGTGTAGCAAGATTCTGTTGTGGATGGTATTGAGGAATAACGTGGTATGATACGAACAATTTATTGTTGGGTCTTTGTTTCCATTTGTTTATCTTACGACGGGGATCATATGACCAAGATCTTGCTATTTCTATAAGTGATGTGGATTCTGAGGGAAATGGGCAATGGATGTATGTATCTATGAAGTGTGGTGAGGGAGGAGTGGTGGTGTTCTTTTGTGGAAGGTGCATATAAATTTGTTGGATTACATTAATAGGAAAGAAGGAGCGACTACACAATGTTAATGGTAATTTTTGTATCATATGACAGGTTTATTGTGCTCCTATGTCATGATTTACAAGAGTTTCTGAAAGGAATTTTCGAAATGTACATGTTGTTGGATCAACATTAGGTGAAGCGAGTACAATTCTACGTAGCATGTCATGGAATGTTTCAAATTTCTTTTCTGCTTTGGATGCATATTTCGCAATATATTTATGAACAGAATAGATTGAGAGAACTTGTTGGAAATCAACATTTGCATGCCAAATAGATACGATGGTAGGGTTATGGGTATTGAGTCGATCATCATTGCGAGCAGGGGTGTATGTCTTTTGGCCATTGGATTCAATGAACAAGGAAGAATGTGGATGTAATTCCCAAGGTGCTTTATATCGACATTCGAATGAGGAGCCTTTTTTTTCTAAGCCATGTGTTTTCAGTGCATTTTGTGTGTATTTCAATGCAATTGATGAGTTTGACATAATAATTAAAAGGATTGCTTCTGAAAATATCTGACCGGGACAATAGGCAAGGGTCTTATAAATTTGTTTGAGAAATGGATTGGTTTGAAACTGTAAAAGCCAAGGATTCCAAGCTGATATGTATTTGTCAAAGAATTTTTTAGTACTATCAAATGATTTTGTGTTGTCCCAATTGAGAGTTTCCATATCAGGTGCATTTTGTATCCAGAGGAAGCCATGGATGTGCGTGGATCCTCTATGTTTCCATTCATACCTGCGAAGGATGTATTTTTGTTAGGAAATTTTTGTTAAATACAAGCATGGTAAACAAGAAAGTAAACACACAAGGAGAAAGATAAGCGTGAGTTATTATTATTCACCATAGATGTAAATTTATATTACATTGGTTTGACCCTTGGATTCCATTCCAAGTGGTCTCTTGGACTCCATTTGTCCATTCGCCTTCCACACCTACCCGTTGAGGATTAGCTGATGGCAGCACTTAGGTTGAATCAGCTCTCTGAAATGTTGGCATAAAGAGGTGGTTTAAGGATGACCACCAACACTAGAACGCTTAGTGCAGTTCCTAGAACTCTTCCAAATCTGGCAAGAAGTTGAGGGATTCTGCTAGAGGAAGTGTCCCTCATATTTGAAGAGGGATACCTTCAACCTAGAAGAAGGGAGGTCTACAACCTATGATGGTTTAAAGATGACCACCAACATTTGAATGCTTAATGCATTTCCCGGAACTCTACCAAATCTGGCAAGAAGATGAAGTCTTCTGGTAGAGGAAGTGTATTGAATTCTTTGAAGAGGAAGAATATCAGCCTCGCATGGATGGTTTAAGGTTGTCCACCAACCAAAGGAATGCTCATGAGCATCCGTGTCTCTGGCTACAATTCTGAATCTGGAATGACAGGTTGTGGCTGTGGCTCGCTTGAACTGTTGTGTCTCTGGCTACAATTCTGAATCTGGAATGACAGGTTGTGGCTGAGGCTTGCTTGAGTTGTTGTGTCTCTGGCTACAACTCTAAATCTAGAATGACAGGTTGTGGCTCAAGCTCGCTTGATGTGGCTTCGAAACTTGTAGATGACCATCATTTCCCCCCCAGACAGGTACAAGGTGAGATGATGGCAAAAACTCAATTGAAATATTGTTCAATATTCTAGAAAAATTTCAGACATACGACTTAAAAATCTTCTTGGCTATTGATGCCCATTGCCAAGAAGTGGTCCATCGAATATGAATCTTTGTTCTTGCAGGAGGCTTGTTTCTGAAGAATTTGTGTGAAGAATGGGTGTGCTGACCATAGTGCTTGCATGGGTGAAGACCGAAACAGTGATATTTCATATGGCCAACTCGATCACAGTGTTGGCATTTCACAATCTGTTGTTGTTGTTTTGGAAGAGGAGCAGGACTTGGAACAGCTGAAGGTGAACTGTCACGAAGAAATTCGGCACTCTCAAATTTGATGATGGGTTTGGGAAGTGCAGGATGGATTTTTTCTTCTTTCTGCAAATCTGCTCGTAAAATGGGTACTGCATCTACAATTTCTTGTTGCTGATGGGAGTCTGTCTCAATGTTATGAACAAGAACAAATTCAGAATGATGACTCCACTACTGCTTGCTATAGCTAGGATTCAAGCTGCAAAAATTCAATGTTTTCTTATGCATCATGCAAACACATCTAAACGTGAGAGAGAGTTTCCTTGCTGAATATCACTGTATCATGATCAGTGGAACATATCAGAGTTTTACAGAAATCTAATACTTCAGTAATTTGAGTCATTTTCTTCATAATCAATATTGTACTTTAAAAAACTGATCAAAGTTCACTCATGACCAGCAAAATATGTTTTTAAAACAAACAATACAATTGATTTATTTTTAGGGAGACGAAGAGGCGGTCATTTAGCTATGATATTGAGAGAGTAGAATAAAGGAAATGGACCGCCATAATCACTCACCAAATTCGTGTTTTAAGTTCTTTTTCTCATGCCTTTTGTTGTAGGTGTTTTAAGAGATAGGCAACATTCACCAGCGCTCATATAAACCAATGTCTATAAAAAATACTTCACCATATTCAACGCACATCAACACACATTCAATAATATATGCACAAACCTAAATTCAACGCTCCAATCCGCATTTCAACACTCGAACACTACTGAAATTCATCCAGGCCGGAAACAACTTTGATGCCAAGAACTACAACAAGAACATGCAGAGTGTCTTTGGAGGAGAAGAAATTTATTCTACCTGGGAGGAAGTTAATGAAATGTTCAACTCCATGGGGCTTCAAGAAAACATATTAAGAGGAATTTATGCATATGGTTTTGAGAAGCCTTCTGCTATCCAGCAGAGAGGAATTGTTCCTTTCTTCCAAGGTCTCGATGTTATTCAGTAAGCACAATCAGGAACACAAAAGACCGCAACTTTCTATCCAGGAATTCTACAACAGTTGGACTACAGGCTCCCACAGTGTCTGGCACTAGTTTTGGCCCCAACCCGAGAATTAACCTAGCAGATAGAGAAATTTATGAGGGAATTTGGTGATTTCTTACAAGTAAGAGTGCATGCATGTGTTGGTGGAATAAGAATTCGAGAGGATCTTCATATTATTCAAGCTGATGTTATGATATGCTGCGCCATCATGCCTTGCATTCAAATTAGTGTTGTGGCACCTCCCGCCAACTCTATCAGAAGCTTCTCTTAGAGACCGGATCGATGCCCAATTCGCAGGCCGCTACAATTGGCTTTGTTTTCGACCACCCACTACTAGCAGTCTGAGTCACATGCACCAACTCTATTCGGATGTAGTGGTATGACAATAGGACAGTGGTATTTAGAAGACCTTTCGATATATATATTATGGACAGTGTGAAGGATAGTTGGAGGCCCAAGAGGCCAAGGTTACACTGCTGATTTAGACAAGGTCACTTGGTGTCCATGGACTTTCACTGTTCCAACATTGATATTAATCTTCACGCGGCGTATAAACCAACTCAATGCACAATCAACTATAAGACAATGCATTGCTTCATTTACTCAAATGAATTGAGACAATTTTTTTTTACAATGCAATGCAGCAACAACGACGATGTACTTACAATTTCAATGGATTTCCTTTAAATTTGACGGCCACAGCAGCTCGACTATGGAGTTACAGCGGTGGCATAGGATTGCCTTTGTCGAAAAGAGATTTATGGTCTTCCTCTACCTGCAACAATAACAACATCACATTCCAGGGCTTGTCGAACATGGACACTTCGGCTTTTCTCATCAACATGTCACACGATCGATTTCGTTCCCCTCAACAAAAGCATAGTTTCAATAGCTATAGCTATCAAAGTCCCCCAATCCATAAGCCCATTAGTTGCAAGCCTCCATCCAACAGAGGCGAGTTTTTTGAGGAGAATCTATGAGGTCCTTGTATTCCATCATGGATGAAAATGGGAGGATATTTGCCTTTGCCTTTCCTTATGTCTATGGCAAGCCTTCAAGAAAGTCTCAGATTACGATTCTTAATGTGAATCCTGCAATTTTGTTTTTTGGAACATCACAATAGAAAATGCAGGAAAAGGAGGAGACAACGCTATGGTTCGAATTATCTTAATCGAGGTAGGTAGATATAATAACCTGAATAGAGGAAACGTAGATAACAAACCCCATGGAGGTAGCTATGCTCAAATTGCTGAGAACGTTAGGGTTGCGAAGCTTAATGGCAAGCTTACTCGAAGTTATGGTTACCCTAATGAGGAGATTACATGTAGAACGATTAGCCGAACGTGCCAGGGCAGTTCAGTTGCAGCAAAGGAAGTAACGTTTTGCCTTAATCATTCCATTTTCTTGTGCCTTACACCACTAGCATGGCGTGGCTGACAAAACTAAATATTATTTCCAGGAATATATCAGTGACACAAGTACACAGAAATATTGTAATGGTTCCTTCAATAAGCAGCGGTGACAGAGCTTGATGGACAGAGAAATAATTAGAGGAGTTACAAGGGTGGAGACAGCCAAATTTAAAACCTGCACTCTGATGCGAAACTGAGGGAGGAAGGACTGATAGTAGAGAAAAACCACAAAAACAAGTGGCTCATTCACATGAACCGGCAGTATATTTCTGGCTCTAATACCATGTTAAATACAAGCATGGTAAACAAGAAAGTAAACACACAAGGAGAAATATAAGCGTGAGTTATTATTATTCACCATAGATGTACATTTATATGACATTGGTGTGACCCTTGGATATCATTCCAAGTGGTCTCTTGGACTCCATTTGTCCATTTGCCTTTCACACCTACCCGTGAGGGTTAGGTGCCCAACAATTTTGAATTAGATGGAGTTTTATATTTAGAGAATTATGAAAGTAATGTGGTAGAGTGCATACCTATACCAATAGTCTTTTGTTTGCAAGTGTTTTTCCAAGATAAATTCACGAAATATTGTGAATATGTGGTGAATATATAGTGATGTTAAGTTGGAGTTAGAGATAATGCTATAGTTTCTCCATTTGTGTTGTTTTACAACATCAAGAGGTGGACTTCCTAGCATGATTGCATGAAGATCAGGCCATTTTTTATCAGCTGCACTTAATGTGAAGAAGAACGTTGAGCAACCGAGTTGAGATATCATGTTTGTCAGTTCATTTTTAGCTTTGTAACAAAAATATCTTGTGCCACGTAAAGAGTTTTCGAACCGCATGACCTGTTCTGCCAATTAGTCGTCTGAAAATTGTTCTAATCGGATGTTCATATCATGGATTGATGTTGGAAAGGCATCTCCAATGTTTTTTTTAAAAAATCGAAGGTTTTTGCTTGACTGCGATAGCACATCATGAGATTGTATATGTA
This sequence comes from Pinus albicaulis, assembly GCA_034641835.2. Lineage (NCBI taxonomy): Eukaryota > Viridiplantae > Streptophyta > Pinopsida > Pinales > Pinaceae > Pinus > Pinus albicaulis. The sequence goes on from CM076572.1 coordinate 698,706,130, forward strand.
GTAGAGAAATCATGGGTGCTTTCCGAATCTGTTATCGTGGTAATGTAGGAGATGAAGTGCATATTCATGTAACTGCATTGTTTTTATTCTTGGTTGATTTGGTAGTGCAAATCCTATAGGGAATAGGGTGGGGAAATCCATAGAGAGGAGACCTTATGTGTTGTATTCATTGATTGGGAATAGGCCTATTGGTGGCCATTCAATTGTAGTATTAGAATGGTGGTTGTATGCATGTAAATATTGTCGTATTTCTTGGATTTATGTATTTGTATTAGGAATAGTGGGAATGAATGATGATGTATGTTGTAGGTATTGGCTTACAGAATATTCAATATGGAAAAATGGTGCTTCAAGTGATAGTTGGGTAGTTGTATCTGTGGTATTTGAATGTCGAAGGGAGGAGGAGATATCGGTGGGGAATGCTGGTAAGGATGTTAGTGCATTGTTATCATTGAGATCATTCTTATAGTAAGGGTAATTTTCCAATTTTTATTCTAATGCGGTGAGAACAAAATGTCTGCTTACAATGCAATCATAAGCTTGATGGTCATTACTTGATAGGTAAATATTAAAATGTCCAAGTCTTCAACATGTCATGGCAACATGCATGTTATTTTTGTAATGTCTTGTGGAAAGAAAATTGTGTGGCCAGTGTATTTATATTGGCCTCCACGTGCATGTGTTACTTGGAGGATAGGGTTAACCCTAGCAATAAGAATTTCTTCTATTTTTGAAAGAGCAACCAGGATGGGTGGTTGAGGATCAGGGTCCATGTTGTTTGATAATGAGAAACAATGACATTTTCTTTCAGACATGCATTTGTAGCAACAATACATTTGGTTCGACATGCGGATATGGATTCGTGGATATGATTCAGGACAAATGGAGCATGGTGATATAGGTGCAATTTTATCAATTTTTGCATGGAATTCATGATTTTCATCATTAGTATGAATGTTGTTGAAAGCATGTGAAATGGAGGGAGTGGGGGGAGGGGGGGGGGTGGTGAATGAGTTATGGATGGAGGGTGGGAGCGAATGAGCTATGGATGAATTTGTTAGAGTGGTTTTCTGAAGAGATAGAGGGTTTGAAAATCGGAAAAGAGAATTGTTTTCAGAGTGGGAAGTGTTTGATGGAAATTGTGAATTTCCATCATATTCTGGACGATGAATGTTGGTTTTTTTTTGCTTTTTGTTTGTTTGGGAATCTTTGAAATATTTTTTAGAATGATAAACCTCACATTGGTGTGCATTTATTCATTCTTTATTTGATGCATAGTATCTTCACGCACATTCATCATTAGAAGTAGTAGACATTCCACAAGTTAAGGCACCTACAAGAAAGAGAGGGGGAATGAAAAATTTATTTGGAGAGAAAACAACCATGTTATTGTATAAAAGGGGAATTTTTTTTTTGAAGTTTTCAATATATTTTTGTTAATATATGATTAGAACAAGTTGTTTGAAAGTATATTTTAGTAATTTGTAGCTATACAGGAAGATAATAAAATGTGTAACGTGTCGATAACAATGTGTTTGAGAGAATATTTAAGTAATTTGCAGATGTACATGAATATAATTGGATATGTAATGCGTAAATTTTCTTGATTTGTTAAAAGAAAGAAAGTTAAAGCAATGTGAATTAGCGTAAATGAAATTATATACAATTAGATGTTGTGTTAGAAAACATATCAGAATAAAGAATAAGAGATATTTTTGGAAAGGCATACAAAACAATATGGTCTATAAATGTATTTATAAATTAAAATAATAGAATTTAGCAATAAGGAAAAAGTACTTGTAACGATATTTATCTATGATATTGAGATTTTATTCATTGCTTGAAGGATGTTGTTGCATTCTGTTGAGAATTGCAAGCTCTCTTCTTTGATGATAACAAATTTCAAGCATGGTATATCTCTAAATGTTTATGTCTTCACTGATAGTGTGAAGATGTGATCTGTCCAGAGTGCTTTGGAGACAACTTCCTTCATTAGATCAGGATCTGAGGATAAAAAATAGAAGTCCTTTTCATTAACTCCAAGAATTGTAGATGTTGCGTCTTCGAAAGAAACTGTTGAAACTAACTGACCAGTGTGATCTTGTACATCGATCTTTAGTAAGTATCTGTGATCACAGCCAGTTACTTCAGTATTGCATTTAGGGAAATACCACATGTTTGTATTTTTTGAAATACGTTTCTTCATGCACTTTTTCTTATTAGCAATAGATGGGCATCATAGGTAGTAAAAATTTTCCATCGATATTTTTTTTATTGTGCCCTTGACTTGGTAGAATGCATGTATCTCTGAGGACTCGATATTATAAATATCAAAAATCGTTATTTTTTTGGATTTATGGATAAAAGAAGGTGAATATCTTGTTGTCAATGGTGTAGAAGTTGTAGTGGAACCTTCTTTTTTAAACCATGACTTTAGCATATGGGCCTCTTCAATGTCAGTATCTACAAGAATAATCGATCTTGTTGTAGTATCAGCATTTTTCCCATTAAATTCACCAACACGAGTAGACTTGATTGCCATGATGGGATTATTTCCTATAGAATATAAGAATGAAATTTATTTTGATACTCCATCAAAATTTCCTCCCCAAAATATTGCATCCATGTTATATCCAGACATGTCTTGAAGATTTACTATTTGTTTAGTAACTTCTGAATCATCTTTTCTATGTATAGTGCATGGAATGGAAATGTTAGTAACAATACCAAGAACATCAACAATCGAGTTGACGTTTTTTATTCTGATATCATTGATTGATTTTATATTGAAATGCACTATTGGGTTGGATGTTTTTTCGTTGGCAACATGCTCTATAGTAGATGTAGCATTTAACAAATTTTCCCACTCATTGTTTAAGTGGTTGTATTGTTTATTATCCATTTTCACATTTCCTTTTGAGACAACGTACAGATTTCCAAATTGGATTTTATCATATAAATAATCGACAACATTTTTGAAACGTGTAATGTATATTTCTCCACCTTCTGTATTGAAGAGGTCAAAGCCAAACATTTTACCAGGTCCATATTGATTTTGAAATTGTCGAAGAAGTGTCTTCTTTGAACATATCCTTTTAGGCACCAGTTTGAATGGTATGGGGTTATTGCTTTGTTCAGAATTTGGATTGGTGTGATAGATGCAGTAGGAATGGTAGAAAGTGTCAAGTGCCTTTTCGACGAAGGTTGTTGGATCGATGAGGACCGAGTTTATTCTTGAAAAGTGATCGGGATACTCAGAATTTTTGGAATACCTATTAAAGGTGAAGATGTAGCACACATTTTGGAGTCTAGTAGTAGTATACACCTACATGGTAAATGATTGTAATACGAGAAATTGTTAGACTTGAAATACGTATGAAGGAAATATGTATAGTTTAAATAACAACTTTTTAACAAAATTAAATTGATGGACCAATAGTTGTAGTCCAACTTTTAACATGTATAATTGAACCTTTTTGAAGCAAGTTTGTTTCAACAAGGTCATTGTGTTAGGGTATTCTGACACACAGGAAATAGTTAAGAATAACTTAGTCTAGTGTAGAGTTAGGTAAAGTGTGTTTCTTTACCATGTACATTTGTAACTTATAATCCGACGGTCACGATTTGTAGTGATCCGATCTCACCTTGGTATTAACGACACTTGATCCGCGGCTTAACACTCGATTGGTCCATGATCTCTATTTAAAGAGCATGGAGGGTCATTTTTCCGGTAACCGTTTATGAGAGAAATATATGTAACTTTTCTTTTTATATTAATAAATTGACTGAAGTGGCCGCATTGGCTCAGGCCGTGGATTGTTTCCCTCTTTGAGGGTTTTAACCACATGATTATACTGGTGTATTGATTTGTGATCTTTTTGTGAGTGGTGACCTTTGGTTCTTGATCTAAGGAAATTAACCTGTAAATTCCTACATGGTATTGAAGCTATTTTGAGGGTCGCGTCCGTTGTTGATCAAAATCCGAAGTCGGTTTGACTGCATGTGACTGTTGTTTTGTAGATCTACTATTTCTAAATATTTTTTGGCTTGGGGAACTACTCGGTTGTGTCCGGAGTGTCTGTTACGGTGAGGAACACCTTTCGTTTCATGCGAAATGGTTTTCGGCTGCCCAAGTTATGTCAGTTTAGATCTGGAGGTATAAAGCATCTATTTTGCAGTTATATTTGTTAATAGTTCTTCTTATCTCGGTTTTTTCTGTTTATTTTCGGTATTAAGGTTTTATTTATTTTCTATATCTATACCCTCTTCTCTGTGTGTGCTCTTTTTTTTGCGCTCTATGCGATCTAAGCAAATCAGAAACAGGAAAAAATGATTTTTTTTTCTACATATGCTCTTTCCCCATGTCTTTGTGCGATCTCGAGAAATCAGAAATAGTGCAAAAAAGTAATAATTTCCAGCAAGGCTAACCAAAAATCTAACATTTTTCCGTAAGGCTCTGCATTTCATTTTTTTTGCACGTTTTTTTGTGTTTTGTGCAAGAAAAGGCATGCACATCGAAGAGTTACCAACCAAAAAAAAAAAAAAAACCCCTTCCTCCTTTCATAAAATAATGTGATCCTTTTACTATATCACTTGGTGAGTGGTTAGTTTATGAGAATAGAGGTCTTGGGTTCAAGTCTCGTTCTCAAGCTTCGTTTGTAAAAAGTTTTTGTTCAAAGGGGCGGAATTTTTTTTTTAAAACCGCACTTCATCCCATTCCCGTAACTATTCGACATCTACAACTCAGATTTTTCAAAAGGCATAACTTCTTCATCTGGAAGCCGTTTTTTTTTAAACAACCTAATTTTTTGAGATATTTCCATTGGAGAAGTTAGTTTCAGCTTTTCTCAGATTCAGTTTAAAAAAAAATGGAAAGTGCATGCCCGGTTATTCTTAATAACACCAATTATTTTCAATGGCTACCTCACATGGTAAATATACTTAGAAGTAAAGGGCTTTATAGAATAGCCACATGACAAGAAACTAAACCTTCCAATGACGATAAAGTTGCTAAATGGAAAAATAAACAAGATCAAGCACAAGGGTTGATAGGAATGTCCATTGTTCAAGATCTTCAATTTCATATCCTTGACATTGACACCCCTGATGAAGCCCTGGAAAAACTAAAAACTTTTTTTGGCATTCAAAATCAAATTAGGGCCCACTAGCTTGAAAATGAGTTGCTTACTTTTTGACCCCAATAATTTCTCCTCCATTGAAGATTTTTTGTCCAAATTTATGACCCTCAGAATTCTTTTAGAAGGTTGTAAGATAAAAAAAGATGATGGTAGCCTCATCTATTGCATTCTTGCTAAGCTTGGCCCTGCATACTCTGTATTTGTTTCTGCCTTCCATTCCACTAGAGAAGCCATCATTTCTTCAGGAACCACCTAGAAGAATTCCCTCTTTTGATGCCTTTTACGATTCTTTGATAAGAAAACAAGAAAAAATTTTACACCTTGGTCTTATCACTGCTGGAAACGCTTCTAAGAAAGCCTTAGCAGCCCAACGACAACCATATCAAAAGAATCCCAAAAAGCAGTATCCTAAAAAATTTGTTCCTAAACCAAACAAGAGCCCTAAGCAATTTCAGCCGCAAAATGAAAAATCAAATCACCAAAATAATAAGGCAAATCAAAACAAAGGGAAGAAGACAGATAGACATTGCAACTTTTGCAATCGGGACGGCCATATAGAGTCCAAATGTTTTAAGAAGATGGAAGCCTTAGAAGCAGCAATGAAGAAGCACGACATCAATTTGGAGCACTCTTCACCTTCATCTTCAGGCATGGAACTTTCTACTTGTGGTTGTCAAGCATCAAGATCTGGTTATGCATTAAATGTATCTTCTTCTCCTCCTTCTCATGAATGGCTCATTGATTCTGGAGCTTCTTACCACATGGCTAAAAATAAATCCATGTTTTCTTCTTTAAATGATTGTAACACAAAACATATTTATGTTAATGATGATAGATCTCTTAGTGTTGTAGGATCTGGAACCATTCATCTCGATAATGGCTAGTTTAATGATGTACTATGTGTTCCTACCTTGTCATGCAACCTTCTATCTGTTTATCAGATAACTCATTCAGGTGAAGGGAAAATAGTAGAATTTCACCTCATGATGTTGTAATCAAGGACCTCAAATATCCTAAACATATTTTAGCTTCTGGAATTGCTGATGATTCCAAAAGGTTGTATAATTTTGACAACTATGGGTCATCCTCTCTTCCCTCGGTGTTTGTTGCTCATAATGATGATGTGAGCAAACTTTGGCATGAGCGATTTAGTCACTTAAACTATTGCTCTCTTCAAACTCTATGTAAGGAAAATATGGTGACGGTTCTTCCTATGGTATCTTTCCGAGATGGTGTTTGCTCCGGATGTTTACTCGGAAAACATCATTGGGATAGTTTTGACAAACGTGCCTCTTGGCATGCTTCAACCCCTTTGCAGCTTGTGCACAGTGATTTATGTGGTCCACTTCCTGTTGTTTCTTTCTCTGCTTGCAAGTACTTCTTAACTTTCATTGATGATTTTTCCAGGCGCACTTGGGTATATTTCTTAAAACTCAAGAGTGAAGTTTTTAACATGTTCTTGGATTTTAAGGCCTTTGTTGAGAAACAATCTGGCCATCAAATTCTTAAGTTAAGATCAGACAATGGTGGAGAATATGTTAACAACAAATTTATCAATTTCTGCACTGAGCTTCGCATTCAATTGCAACATATTGTTCCATATACTCCACAACAAAATGGTGTAGCTGAAAGGAAGAATCACACCTTAAAAGAAATGGCTAATTGTATGCTTCAATCTAAAGGACTTGATCTCAATTTTTTAGCAGAAGCCATTAACTGTGAAAATTACATAGTAAATCGCACTCATACTAAGGTTTTAAAGAATATTACTCCAGAAGAAGCTTGGAGCTCAATCAAACCAGATGTAAGTTACTTTCGTGTTTTTGGAAGTGATGCTTGGGCCCATATTCCATATGCGAAACATAAAGCCTTAGAACTTGAGAGTGAAAAATGTATTTTTGTTGGATATTCTGAAGATGTCAAAGGATATAGACTTATTCAACCAAAATCCAAAAATATTATCATTAGAAGAGATGTAAAATTTGATGAAAATATATCGGCCTGTGAGCCTAGTTCAGCAAGTGTGCCACCTTTGGCCTGTGAGCCTGATTCGGCATATGTGCCACCTCTCTCTCTCTCTCTCTCTCTCTCTCTTCTATTTCTAATAGCATTCCTTCTAGTTCAGATGATGACAGCGAGGATGAAAATCCTCCTCCACCTTGTGAAATTGTTCCTTATACTCCACTGCTTCCAAGATGGGTCCGCTCTACTCGGGATGCAGCAGGTTCTCTTGCGGGTGACCCTGCCGATCGACGATGTACACGTTCTCAGTTCGAAAGAGCTTCTTCCTTAATGGCTCAAGTCCCAGAAAAACTTGATCCATAAACCTTTGAAGAAGCCTCCGGTCATCCAAATTGGGATGAAGCTATGAATGAAGCGTATCGTTCCTTATTGGAAAACGATACTTGGGATCTTGTTCCTCTTCCAAAAGGAAGAAAACTTGTCAGATGCAGATGGGTTTACAAAACAAATTTTGGACCAGATGGAAAAGTGGATAGACATAAAGCTCATCTTGTTGCTAAAGGAATTTCACAAGTTGAAGGCATTGACTATACAAAAACCTTCTCCCCTGTTGCCAAAATGAATTCTATCCGCCTTGTTCTTTCCCTTGCTGCCTCCTTTAAATGGGAAGTCCATCAGATGGATGTTAAATCTGCCTTCTTACATGGAGATTTGCTTGAAGAAATCTACATGGAACAACCCCCTGGCTTTATCCAAAAAGACTCTAGCCTTTTTGGTCACCTTAGGAAGTCTCTCTATGGTCTCAAACAAGCTCCTCGGACTTGGTATGCCAAAATGGAAAAATTTCTCTTAGATAATGGATTTTCTAGGTGTCATTTTGACAACACTGTCTACACCAACAAAGTGGGTAATTCCTTCACCATCCTTGTTCTTTATGTTGATGATCTTATCCTTACTGGTAGTGATCCAAACCATATAAACCATGTGAAGTCTAGCCTCAAAAAGAAGTTTGAAATGACAGACTTAGGACACTTGCATTATTTCCTTGGCCTTCAAGTCTTGCAATCCAAGGAAGGCATTACCCTCTCTCAGTCCAAGTATGCCTGTGATCTTCTACACCACTTTCACATGGAAGACTTTAAGTCAGTCCCTTCTCCCTTTCAATATGAAGTCAAGATTTCAGTCAACTGAACTACCACTTAAGTTGATGCTACCTTATATCATCAACTTGTTGATAAAATTTTATATCTAACCCACACCCGTCCTGACCTTTCCTTTTTCGTTGGTCTTGTCGCTCGGTTTATGCACCAACCTCATGAAAGTCACTGGAAAGCAGCTAAAATAATACTTTGATATATTCAAGGTACAGTTCAGTTCGGGATTCATTACAGTGCAGGAGCATCTCCATTGTTGATTGGTTTCACTGATTCTGATTGGGCTGGTGACCCTGACGATCGAAAATCTACTGCCAGATATGTATTCACTCTTGGTTCAAGACCTATTACTTGGTCTTGTAAGAAACAAAGTGCCATCTCTTTTTATTTATCAAAAGCAGAGTATTGTGGTGCATTTGAAGCCAACAAGGAAGCCATTTGGCTTCGTCAGATTCTATCTGAATTTGGTCATCATCAACAGCATCCAACTACACTTTGGCGTGATAATCAAAGTGCCATTCAGCTATGTAAAGATCCAGTTCAGCATCAGCGTATAAAACACATTGAAATCCATATACACTTCATCAGAAAGCTCATTCACGATCATGTTCTTGAAGTGCAGTATTGTCCAACCAATGATCAAGTAGCTGATATCTTTACAAAGGCTCTCACAGAAGCGAAGTTTACCAAACTTCGATCCATGATTGGAATTCAGGAAAGTTTTCATTAAGAGGGGATAGGCTCTAATGCCTCCTTCCTTCTCTTATTGTGTCACTTTTGTAAATCCTTCAATCCTATCCAAATTTTTTCTTAAGGGGGGATGTTAGGATATTTCGACACATAGGAAATAGGCTCCTTTTGTGTCACCTTTGTAAATCCTTCAATCCTATCCCAAGTTGTTCTTAAGGGGGATGTTAGGATATTCCGACACATAGGAAATAGTTAAGAATAACTTAGTCTAGTGTAGAGTTAGGTAAAGTGTGTTTCTTTACCATGTACATTTGTAACTTATAATCCGATGGTCATGATTTGTAGTGATCCGACGGTTATCTCTCACCTCGGTATTAACAACACTTGATCCATGGCTTAACACCCGATTGGTCCATGATCTTTATTTAAAGAGAATGGAGGGTCATTTTTCCGGTAACCGTTTATGAGAGAAACATATGTAACTTTTCTTTTTATATTAATAAATTGTCTGAAGTGGCCGCATTGGTTCAGGCCGTGGACTATTTCCCTCTTTGAGGGTTTTAACCACGTGATTATACTGGTGTACTGATTTGTGATCTATTTGTGAGCGGTGACCTTTGGTTCTTGATCTAAGGAACTTACCCTATAAATTCCTACACATTGAAAGTTATTGAAAGCATAATGCACTTCATATGTGTGTCATTGGAGATGGCAGTGCGATATCATACTGTTGAACTTTGCATTGACGTTGTTGACACATAATCCTAAGGGATTGGGTGAGATTGCATATTATTTTAATTTAGTAAATAAGGAAGGCCAAGAAACATTGGGAAGTGAATCCCAATAGTCTCACTTCCATGTCTAAGTACACACACAATCTCCATCTAATGCATCTTTAGTTTTACAGAGTTACCTCCTGGTCTAACATGGTATCAGAGCGGGCAAGTTTTGGGTGAGACACTTGTTTTGTGGTCTTTGTGGATTTGAACGCTCCTACTCTATTATAAATCCTACATGCTCTGATCAGAAAAGCCAATATTTTCCTGCTAGCATTGACATAACATTTTCTATTGCTATGAGTGTCTTGTCAGTCCTGCGCTCTACTTTGCTCCTGCTATTTTAAGCCTTTCATTCTATCATCTGCCATTCAAACCTACAAATGTTGCATACCACTACAATCGCTGCATAATTCTGGTATATGTTGTGTGTTGATTGGATAAATTGTGCGTTGTTTCAAATCCTGGGAGGTTGAATTTTATATGCATTAAATCACAGTGATATAGTTTAATAGTGTGTGGACACACTTGTTTTTCCATCAGCGTCCTCCCTCACCGCAACCTCCACTTCCTCCATGATACCTCTTCCCATATCCTCGCTCCCACTGCCTCCGCGTGCTCCTAGATATCTCACACCTACCACAACACAGTGGCCCTTGCTATGTGCTACTATCCACGCAGCCTCCCTCCTTCCTCTGCTGGCTCCCAAGCTGCCCTTCACACCTACTAATCGCCCACGTTTCCACTCAGCCTCCCTTCCTAGCATCGCCTTCACCTTGGTTTTCCAAAGCGATTTTACATTCATGCAATCATCGTCATAGCGTAAGAAATAGAGTTGGACTCCAATACGGATGATTCTTTTTTATCATCGCTATGACTCCTTCCCCATGGGGTGTCATGATATTGGTGCCTGAGACCATTGTGCGCATGGGATAAAGTCAATTTACTGTGGTCATTTCATGACACTTTATTATTTCAATTTCCTTCCACTTGTATTTCTCGTCTGAAATATATGTTATTCAGGAGCGTCCATTGAGTGTGTATCATTAGGGTTTTAAGGAAAAGTCATGGGAGTGGCACAGAGCAAGAAAAATAATCTAGAAAACTAAATAGTGAGTGAAGAAATCAGCGATTTTACTGAAGATTTAAAAAAAACGATTTGACATTGAACAAAAATATTTTGTAAAATAAGTAGACTGGAAGTTCTGTCATCATCCTGCGAAGTTTTGTTCTTGGAATTTTTTGTCATCAACGCTGGTTAGGCTCCAAGTATCCAATATAAGGTGTTTGGGAAGCCATTATGTTTGGTTTGAGGACATCAACAAGTTGCCAAACATTATTGTTGATATTAAGACCTCAAGAAGAATAGGAGGCAACTTAGAAGAACTTGGTAACTGATACCATCGTCGTAGCACCATACCAGTGTGTTATAACTACTCTCCTCAGTGTGGTATAACTCCTGGTATCCAGTTTTAGTTTCTGAATTCTTTGCATGCAACTTCTGTTTTCCTCATATCGTGAAGGCCTCGCCCTCACTAGTTTCCTCCTCTAATTGGGTGACTGAAGCTCGTTATTGTTGGCAATGAAGGAACTGGGGAGACAACCTTCATGAAGCATCATATCACTAGGTAGTTTGAGAAGAAATACGAACCTACCATTGGTGTTGAATTCCATCCCTGGAGGAGGCCCGTCGCAAGGCAGATAATTAAAAAAAAAAAACACTCGTGGGCTCATAAAATTCATGGATAGTGAAAGGAGATGAAGCGTTTTGAAGGGAGTAGCACATGGTGCGGTGAAATGATGACAGGTATGCCGTACATTAAGCTCTGAAAATCATGAGATCAACGTCTTAAGAACTTTGATAGTATCAATGGTGTTGAACCTCTTCCTTGATCCTGAGCAGCATCTTAAGAGCTTGATAATATTGATGGTGTTGAATGATGAACTCCACTATGAATGTTGAATGGTTGAATTTCTTATTGAAGTCTTGAATGTCGAGCATTGTTCATCGTTTGTTATTGACCGTGGTATGCGTTAATTCTCTACATGACCATAGAGTGAAGGCTGTTTTATTTCATTGAATGAATGCACAACAGTTCAAAGACAGTGCGTTGAAGAAGGTTATTTATTGAATCGACCTTTCATATTATTATTATAATGTTGGAATCTCTATGTTGAATTCATTATATATATGTGTTTCTTCTTAAGACGGTCATTCCATTGTTAAGAACTAGTTGCTTCTACTCTATTACTCTAAGCTGAACCTTAGGCCTAATTCCAAGCATTGATTATTGTAATTTCGTCGTTCTTCGAAGTAGTACTTGTGAAAATGACATGAATTAATACTATATTAGAGTTCTTGAAGACTCTGATATTCTGTTCTGCTGAAAACACAATCAAAATTGACAAAACCATTCTTGTCTACATTCAAATATGTCTACAAAATGCACATGAGAAAATTGATTTTTTTCAGCTTGAATCTTAATTCCAGCAAGGAGAATTACAGTAGTGGAGTCATCATTTTGAACTTATTTTTGTTTAGAACATTGAAAGAGACTCCCATAAGCAGAAAGCCAATAATGACGCAATTGATTCACATTCAATGCCTAGTATAAGAGCAGATTTTCACACAAAAGCAAACATCCAGCCTGCACCTCCCAAGCCCATCATCAAACCTGAAAACGAGTTGTCCTTTCATATTCCAGACTACTCCAAGCCCATCAAATTTCAGAGTGCAGGATTTCTTTATGATAGTTCACATTCAGTTGTTCCAGATCCTGCTCCTCTTCTGAAGCAACAACAACAAATTGAAAAATTCCAACACTGTGATCGAGTTGGCCATATGAAAGATCATTGTTTTGATCTTCACCCATGAAAGAACTGTGGTCGACACACCCATTCTTCACACAGATGCTTTAGAAGCCCGAGACACAGATTCCCATTAGGGGAATTTTGAGGTCTAAAATAGGCCTCCTAAGGAAATTATAAAATAATAGTGGAAATAATAAAATAAGAATTGATTACATCATCAAATTTTAGAGGGTAAAAAAACTACTTTTTCAACTCATATTTTCAACTTATCTTCCAAAGTTTTTACTCAAATTTCGAGCGGGAGTACTCATTGGATGCAAAATTTAATTCCTCATCCAAGGAGTACCCATGTTGCATACTTTCGATAGGTCCTGCTACATGAAAAATGAGAAATTCATGAAAAGTGTGATTGTGATCACGTGTTTTTATGTATTTCTCATTTTTCATGTAGCAAGGTCCATCAAAAGTATGCAGCATGGGTACTCCTTGGATGAGGAATTAAATTTTACATCCAATGAGTACTTCCGCTCGAAATTTGAGTAAAAACTTTGGGAGATAAGTTGAAAATACGAGTTGAAAAAGTATTTTTATTATTTTATTATTTTTTAATCTTTTTACCCTTTTACTTAAAAAATGGTGAATCATCCCCCATGGTTGACATCATCATCTTGAATCTATTGGTTCTTATAAAGTTTATTTTTGTTGTACATTTTTCTTAGGAGGCCCATTTTAGACCTCAAAATTTCCCTAATGCATGAGCATTCCTTTGGTTGGTGGAAAGCCTTAAACCATCTATGTGAGGTTGATATTCTTCCTCTTCAAAGAATTCAGAACACTTCCTCTAGCTAAAGACTTCAACTTCTAGCCAGTTTTGGAAGAGTTCCAGTAAATGCATCAAGCATTCCAGAGTTGGTGGTCATCCTTAAACCATCACAGGTTGTAGACCTCCATTCTTCTAGGTTGAAGGTCTCCCTCTTCAAATATGAGGGACACTTCGTCTAGCAGAAGCCCTCAACTTCTTGCCAGATTTGGAAGAGTTCCGGGAACTGCACTAAGTGTTCCAGTGATGTTGGTCATCCTTAAACCACCTCTTTATGCCAACATTTCAAAGATTTGATTCAGCCTAAGTGTTGTCATGCATACTTTGCAAATTTGTATTACAACTCTCTTCTTAGACTCACACATACCCCTTCAGATTAAGGGGGGAATGTTGGAAACCTAATATTCTATGGGTAGGTGTGGAAGCTGAATGGGCAAAAGGAGTGCAAGTGACCTTGGAATGTGGAATCCAAAAGTCACACCATTGTATTATAAATGACATCTATGGTGAATAATTATACAACTCACGTTTATCCTATCTTTCTATGTGTGTGCTCTCCATTTACCATGCATGTGTTTAATAGACGTAATAGGCTCAAGTTCAATGATTTGTAGCAATGGTTGAATATGAGTTTTTTCAGAGAGCATTGAGAAAATAGCATTCTCAATAAATTTTGTTGTCATTTGCTGAAAACAGAGATAAAATAATAAGTAGTATGGAGAAGGAAATTCATAAATTTGGTTATTGGTTTAAAATTTTTTATATGTGGTTTTGCACTAGATGTATAACTACGATTCCTATAGAACTACATGAAAAGTTAAAGGGAGAAAATAAGTTCATAGTGTTTCAAATTTAATGAAAACGATAATAAATAAAAATTATGTATTCATAATGCCTTCAAATAGGGTACATAACACTCAATGTACTGAAATGGATCATTATTAGGTATATGTAAATTAAAAAATAATGATTGTGTGGATGAATAAAAAAAATGGCTATATGTATAACTAAAAAATCATGAATGAAGCTATAGTTATTGTTTGAAAAATTAATTTTTCTAATTGAATGAAAATTATAATTTATAAAAATTATGGATTCATATTACTGAAATGGATCATTCATAGGTGAATCTATGTTTAAAATAATGATTGTGTTGAATAAATAAATAAAAAATGGTATAAATATTATAGGATTCGAAATATACAAATTTATGAAAGTTAATATTTACCAAAATTTATACAATTTAATAAAAAGAAAATTGAATAGCAAAAGTTAATATTTACCAAAATTTATATAATTTAATAAAAGCAAATTGAATAGAAAAAATTATACTATTCAATTTAAAATTTCTCATTTAATTTCAATATATATCTATTAATATACGTATATTTTTTTTTTTCAATTTCAATATACACACTTATCTACTTAAATACAACACAACATTTACAATGATGAGATTCTTCATTTTTCTCAATAATGCAACTCATGAACATCTCAAATAAAAACTATTTCATTCATGTCATTGAATCGAGAACTGACCTTGAATATAACGCATGAACATCTGAAATAAACAATTTCTCATTCAATTTCAATATATAGCTATTAATCTACCTATTTCTTTTTATTTCAAATTCAATATAGAATCTTATGTACCCTAATACAAGATAAGATTTACAATGATGAGATTCTTGTTTTTTCCCTATAATGCAACTCATTTAGATCTCAAAGAAAACTATTTCATTCATGCCATTGAATAGAGAACTGGACTTCAATATAACTCAAGAACATCTCAAATAAAAAATTTCTCATTCAATTTCAATATATAGTTTTTAATCTACCTATTTCTTTTTTTGAATTTCAATCTACACACTTATGTACCTAAATACAATAGAAGAATTACAATGATGAGATTGTTGATTTTTCCCTATAATGCAACTCATGAACATGCTTTTAGTAATTACATTAATTTGATCAGTTATTTTTTTTTGGCATCCTAAAAATAAGAAAAACAATTTGATACCTAGGATCTTGTATGCCCCAATCATTATATATGTCAATATATGCCAATTGTTTTATGGGCAATGTTAAAATATCCCAAAACATTCATTGTTTTTCCCAAATTTCCACTATCATCATCTACAAAAATCACATCAATGTATTACAAAACAAAATCCCTTGAAAATAAATGCATGGAAAAAAAATGCAAACCATGATGTCTACATCATACAATATACAATGTGAAATCCTCTAACAGAATTTCAAGAAAAGTCACTACTTCCTAGCATGAATAATCCTCCAGTTAAAGCCTCTTTCAGAGAGGGAAAGTGACCCTTCTAAGAGAGAGAAGTCTGCTTCACAAAATGAAAGAACTAGAGTGTACAAGGGACAGGTCATTGACTCCTACCCTTGATCATTGGAAGCTAATTATGACATACCCAGAGCCTAATATTACTTGTTGGGGCCAACTCCAAAATACCATGATGATTCACTACCCACTGTCAGACCATTCTTACAGTAGCCTGATAATTTATGTTGGGTTTGATTCACTACCCACTATCAGGCCATTCCTTACAGTAGCCTAATAATATATGTTGGGTTTAAATTTGCCTTTAGTTTACATACATTTTATTGACTCTGCCGAACAAATTTTACTTTTATATGTATAGTGGAAATGGCAGACAATTGTGATGGGGACCAAGGTAGTCATGAAAGAAGCCAGGAAGCTATTGAATCTGGACAATATTTAGATTTTATTTGCTGGAGCAATTCGTGAATGTGGGTTAGAATGCACGAAGAGGGGTCATATTAGATGCCAAAGGAACAATACAAAACACCTTATCATGGGGACTTGGTATCTCGCCAAAAAATCAAGCAGAAGATTATGCTCTAGTGTAGGGCTTGAGAATAGTGAAGGCATCAGGTATACTATCTTTAATTGTGGTATCAGGCATACTGCAATCAGAATGGAGCATAATTGGTGAAGGCACTTATACGATTGATGTCCCCTACAACCACTTATGGATTAGACTTACCTAATACCATTTAGTACAACATGCAAGGTTTTTGTCTCATGTCCCCTAATGAAGCAAGCCATTTACAACAATAATTAAAAGGTGTTGTGTTTTTTTTCCTTGTCTTACCTTGTATATGAAATCCCCTGTGTCCATGAACACTACAAATGTGATCGCAATTCAATTTTTTGTTTCTTCATTGACTCTTTGTTGTTTTTGTAGGTTATGCTTTCATCTACGTGGAAGATGAGTGTGATGCAGAGGATGCAATCCGAGGGCTTGACAATAAAGAATTTGGAAGGAAGTCCTTCTTACGTTGTTCAACGATTTCTGCTTCTAAGGATCCCACACAAAAAAAAACTGAGCTGATTGGGCCACGGATGGGGGAATGAGATGATTGATCGCAATTCATTTTTTTGTTTATTCGTTGAATCTTTGTTGTTTCTATAGGTTATAATTTCATCTACATGGAAGATAAGTGTGATGCAGAGGATGCAATTTGAGGGCTTGACAATACAGAATTTGGCAGGAATCCCTTCTTATGCAGTTCAACAATTTCTGCTTCTAAGGATCCCACACAAAAACAACTTAGCTATTTGGACCAAGGATGGGGGAATGATATGATCTACGAAAGTGCTAAATGGGCTATTTTTATTATTCAGAATGGGAATTGCAACACCTTTCGGGAACTGTAATTCTTCGATGTAAACAAACAGGTCAGGGGATGAGGTCATAAATTGTTATTTTCTTTTCAGCTTCATCGAATTAGTGATGTGAGCTATGTGGTCAATTACGTGAATGTAGTTTCCATCCAAATTGACCTAGATTACTTACTTATAAATGAATGTTCTAAGCAAGAGTTTAGTTTTAGAATTCATAGACTTTGTAGTGTAATTGTTGGCTTGTTTCTTCACCCTAGATCTGGTAGACCTAGTGGGCACATTATGAAATTTTTAGGTATATCCCAGTAGGGTATGTGGAAACTACTGAGCTTACTTGCCATCATATGGATCCACAATTTGGCTATAGTTATATATGGCACTGAGCTTAGTGTAAAGTAGGAGGTCTATCACTATCTCTAATTTATCGAATATGTAATTATTATCAACGCTTGCTAAGTTAATTGCTATTCTAGGATCTAAACAAGTGGGTGTCTTCTCCATATTTAATAGCTCAAGCTACTTTCTCATAAATTTGATCTTTCATCAACACTATTTTTGACATTAGGGATTGAAAATAGGTTGTATACCTTATTTCTAGACAGTATAAATTAAATCCTTCAACGTCAATAGGAACAACTGTCTAACTAGAGAAATATTGAACCATCTCTTTGATTTATCCCAAGCTTGGAAACATAGAAAGTTGCTTGATGTTTGCAAGCCATCGTTGCAACTCAGTAGCCAAAGGGTTCTAACCAAACCAATTTACATAGAAAATCCAAATGTTTCATGTCCAATGATATCTATAGAAGATGCGATAGTTGTAGAAGGTGTAGTTTTCTTCTAACATTTATTAATAACATTGTTAAACTCTTAATTTTTTGTATTTATGATTAGCACTTTCTATTTTATAGATTCATCTCAATTAATTCATTTCCCCACCCCACCCACAAATTTCATGTTCTATGTGCACATTTGATCTTTATGTTCACTCACAAATACTATTTTGTTTCCTGCAGATTGGTCAGTTGAAAAAAGGGCTAAATCCACCTTCCCTTAACATGTTACGATTTAATGGCAGTTACTTAGGATTGGCAATAAAAGTAGGGCCCTGTAGCAAAAGTGATCAAAGCAGAAGTTTATGCTGACTGTAGTTTACATCCGAATTGAATTGCATTACTTACGTATAGCTCATTGTTCTAGTAGAAGATGTGATCAAAGCAGAATACTATGTTGAATGTAGGTTCCATCCGAATTGACTTGCATTACTCACTTATTCTCATTTTTCTAAGCGGAAGTTTGGTTTTAGAATTCATAGACTATGTAGTGTAATTGTTGACTTATTTCTTCCCCATAGAGCTGGTAGAACCAGTGGCCACATTATAAAATTTTCTGGTATATCCCAGCAGAGTATGTGGAAACTACTGATCTTACTTTTCGTCATATGTATCTATAGTTTGGCTATAGTTGTTGGCAATATGATGCAGAGTGTTGTCCTTGATGGCAACCCACTTGATAAAGTTGATGGCAACCTACTTGATGAAGTTGTCCTTGATGGAAACTGACTTGTCCTATTTGTTAATGATGTAAATCTGATGTATCTACAGAGCAGTTTAGATGTAATGGAGAAAGGAATTCTTGTAAGGGCTAGAGCAATGATGAAAATGGTATGTCACAAAGCATACGTGGGTTTGTAAAGGCAAAGTAACGTATGTAAACGAAAAAGTACGTACCAAGTAGTGTATGCCTATTTGCGCTCTAAATTTATAAAACTAGGGGACATCACCATGGTATTGGCCCACAGTATTGAGCGATGGATTATCTATTTGATCCCGTCCAGGAATACCATTAGCGGTTGAGTGGTTTTGACTCATGGTATTGATAAAGGCTAAATCTATATAAGGATAAGAAGATCATAGTGCAAGAGTGTGCATGTGTCTGGGTATTGAATGAATACTTCACTCTGAAGTATATCTGCATGGAATGGGTTACAGTTCATTAATATATCTGAACAAATAATGCCTCTATGAATACAATGATGGATGAAGAAAATGATGAAGAGGGATCTCTAGATCTGAAATGAACATGTATTGTCTAGATCTGTTTATGAAATGTTTAGATTTGTGATCTGGCGAATCTTTGCTGAAGTAAAGGAGGAGATCTGAGTTATTTGTTCTGAAGAGTTGCATAGTCCTGAAAAGTTACAGATCTATACGCATGTTCGCTTCAGAAAAATCGCGTGCATACGCAGGTTAGCTTCAGCAAAAGCGTGTATGGAATATGAGGTCAGTTCTGAAAAATGTGCAGATGTATACGCAGGTTTGTGTCTGTGAAAGCGCGTATACATGCAGGTTCAGTAAAGTAAAAGCGCGTATGGAATGTAAGGTTTGCTGAAGTATGTGGAATGAAATGTCTGATCTGTTTTTCTATTTTACTGCTATCTTTCAATGATGTATTCATACAGATCTGGGTTGTTTGAATGTTGATTATGCTGCTGATTATGTTGATTGAATATCAAGATGTTGGATGATTGGTTGATGATTCAATGAATGAATTGATGGGGTTATAAGTTTCAGTTTGATGTATGTTGAGCTTAAATGTGTGGAGTGGGTCCAGTTTGAAAATCTGATGAAAAGTGGCCTACAAGGTATGTTGTACGGAAGCTGATGGATCCAGTATGAAAAATGATGAAACGTGGTCCATGGTGGTGCTGAGGGTTGAAGCCTTCAGTGAGGGGGTTGTAGCTCCCTTCCAGTGGTAGCTGGTAAACGAGAGCAGGGGGTAGTAGCTCCCTTCTAGGAGAGGCTGGTAAACGAGAGCAGGGGGTAGTAGCTCCCTTCCAGGAGAGGTCGGTAAACGCAGGAGTTGTGGATCACAGTCTCCCTTCCAGGAGAGGCTGGTAAACGAGAGAAGGTTGTAGCCTTCTGCAGGTGGGTGCCTGCGTGCTGGTATGAGTCTGTGCCAGTACATGGTTGTAAGAAGTTTTCTTTATAATAAATATTGAAGACAGATACGATGGCAGCGGTGGTTTTCTCCCAAATTGGGTTTCCACCTTAAATACTGGTGTTCATGTGTGTTGCTTATGTGTGATGGTTTAATCTGTTATTACTGCACATGTTTACTGCTTACTAAACATATGATGAATGAATGATGCAATGATATAAGTAAAGAATTAAATGCATAATAAGAGCTCTGGACATACGCAAGTTTGCTCAAGGATATCCGTGTGTATATGCGAGTTTTGTTCAGTAAAGTGGCGTATGGGTTTTAAAAGAATGAAAAAGTAAAAAGTTTTCAGATAGCTCTAAATACTGATTCACCCCCCTCCCCTCTCAGTATTTTTACAAACAATTGGTATTAGAGCAGGTCCTTCTGAAGAAGCTTGATCGCTTGAAGGAGATCCATCACAATGGGAAGGAAGCAAAAGAAGAAGGCTACTCAAAGAAAGGAGATATCCCAGAAAACATGTGCAGCAGAAAATGAAGAAGATGAAACAGGTATTGATTGTTG
Organism: Pinus albicaulis; assembly: GCA_034641835.2. Taxonomy (NCBI): domain Eukaryota; kingdom Viridiplantae; phylum Streptophyta; class Pinopsida; order Pinales; family Pinaceae; genus Pinus; species Pinus albicaulis. The sequence continues at coordinate 698,726,661 of CM076572.1, forward strand.
TTCTTGTGATTCACTTTCTTGTGCATGCAATGGTAAAGATAGTGAAAGTAATGTTATGGATCTAGAAGAAGTTCTCAAGATTAAAGTTGAAAATCGACAAAGATTATTTAATGAGAGAGAATCTATCTACAAAGATATGATCTCTAGAATGAATGGATGGATAAACAAGTATCAAAGGTTGTACGATGAAGTAACCAATCACAGTGAAATACTTGAAGCAGAAATCATCTCTTTGAAAGAAGATCTGGAAAAATCAAATAAGAATAATGAATAACTTCTACAAACATTTGAAGAACAAGAAAATGGGTTGAAGGAAGAGATTTTAAAATTGAATGATCAAGTAGAAGAAGGAAGAAGGGTCGAAGAAAGTATGAAGAAGAAATGCCAAAGATTGGAGGTTGAGGTAAACATTTTAAAAGGTAAATTAGAAGAAAAAGATAAACTCTTGAGGTTTCAAGATAGTACTAAGATTCTGGACAATATTCTTAGTAGTCAAAGGTCTCCTTCCGTTAAATTTGGTCTTGGTTTTCATGAAACTGTTAAAGGAGAATCTAGTTCACAAGAAAGTGCTAAAGATTCAAATGATATCAATGCAAAACCTGAAGTGTTGAAAGAAACAAAAGGTCAACCGACAATTTTGAACTCTCAAAAGAAATCATTCCCTCTTTTGATGAATGCTCTAAATGTCATAATTATGGGCATGTTGCAGCCAATTACAGAGGCATATTGTTTCAGTCACAAACAAACAGATTCTACACAGAAAGGTACTCAGGTTTCTTTAAGGGATATTGTTTTTCATGCAGCAAGTTTGGTCATAAAGCAGCTGATTGCAATAGAAGAAATAATAGAAAAACACATTATGATCCCTATGCTTACTTTTCTGGTCACACAAGATGTTATGCTTGTAAAAAATATGGACATGTAGAAAAATAATGCAGGATGACCGGTCAAAAATTTCCAACACACAATAAGAAATTTCAAGCAAAGCTGGAAAAATAAGGAGGACTGGTCAAAAACGTAAGGGATAATAATTCTACTGCAGTCTTCCGCTTCTAAAAGCTTACTTCTCATAATGACTACAGGAATGATGTGAGATACATTATAGGAATGAGTAATGTATCATCACAGGGGGAGCAATGTATGATGATTCTCATGGTTGGTTATGTTTATTTCTGACAGTGCATCTGATGTGAAGAAGACAGGTATAGGTGGTATAAGTTCAGGGGGAGATGGAGTTGTGAAATTTTTCTGCATCTCACCTTCCATACGCGGTTTTAGTGAACTAAAGCCACGTATACACGTGAGTTCTGCTGGATACAGAAGCGTATGTTTTTTTTTTCTTATAAGAAAAACAGTGAGACAACTAAAGATCAGGAACACAGGTTCAGGGGGAGCATCGGTCTAACTACTAATGATTGCATTGTTGGAATTGTATCTGCTTATTCATTAGTTCTCGTAATACATGGTTTCTTATGATACATGATACATGGTTTCTTATGATGAGATTATGGATGAGCCCTAATTGCTTTTTGCTAAAGAGTATCTTTTGTTTTCACACATGGATGAGATGGAAGTCTTATGATGCAGAGACAAGGATAGATCATGCCGAATTTGTTGCTGATGACTTTTGTCACAGTTGAGACCTTTTATACATAAGTCCTACACCTATTACATCATGATTATGAAATAAATATAAATCATGAAGATCTTGGTGATAACAGATCACATGGATGATTGCTTGACACATATTGTCTATTGAAGAAGATTGTTCTGGAATGATAATTCCTCTTGGGAAGAATATGTTGATGTTGCAAATAACCTGAAGGCTTGGTTACTAATGTGCTTATGATACAACTGTTGAATGACACTTGAAAACACAGCTACATTTTCCTATCTATCTTCTCTCATATATTCCAGGAAAGCATTTGAATATCTCATACAAAAGCTGGGAGTAGTCTCTACCATGCAGAAGATCAGATCTACTTAAATTCAGAAGATTAAATTGGATACGCGGATTTCCTGAATGACAGTCGCTTATATACGCGAGTTTATACACAGAAAACTGCGTATGGGTGTTTGCTGACAGAATTTTTCTGGGTCAACATTTTTCAGCACAGTTATAGTACTGTTTGGTATTTCTGGTGGTGTTCTAGTTCTCATAGTTATGTTTCATTCTCTGATGTTTTTGATGAAGATGCCTTGATGTTTTGCTGTTGAAATTGGTCAGGATGCACAAGCTAAGGGGGAGCTTTGATCATATGGAAAGGATGCATTTTTGGCATTCTAATTATTTGTTGTGGTCTAATCTCATGCTTGAGATTCTTTGGTCTTGATTGTATAAGTTATTTCTATAAGGTTATGTTGATATCTATGATGTAAATTGTTATATTCAATCATGTAAGGACTTTTTCAAAATTGTAAACCCACTTGGTTGGGTACTTGAGTCACATATGTAAATCCACTTGGTTGGAAAATTGATGTAAGTTTGAGTCCTTGGTGATAGGAAAGGTCATAGAGTCATGTACTTCATTGACAAATATGTTTGAAGATTCAGCGTGAACTTAGAGGGAGCATGGTAACATCAGTGCGCATCAAATCTACAGAGCTCTTCTTCCTACAAGAGAAGAAAAACCTTGTTTTGGTTTTGATCCACCCTTTGCCCATGATGTCAAAGGGGGAGAGTATCATGGTGTTTGAATAATGGTTATAATAAATGTATCTATCTGTGTGGTGATCAAACACCATCATGGTTGCCATCAAGTACAAAGGGGGAGATTGTTGGCAATATGATGCAGAGTGTTGTCCTTGATGGCAACCCACTTGATAAAGTTTATGGCAACCTACTTGATGAAGTTGTCCTTGATGGAAACTGACTTGTCCTATTTGTTAATGATGTAAATCTGATGTATCTACAGAGCAGTTCAGATGTAATGGAGAAAGGAATTCCTGTAAGGGCCAGAGCAATGATGAAAATGGTATGTCACAAAGCATACGCGAGTTTGTAAAGGCAAAGTAGCGTATGTACGCGAAAAAGTACGTACCAAGTAGCGTATGCCTATTTGCGCTCTAAATTTATAAAAACATGGGACATTACCATGGTATTGGCCCACAGTATTAAGCGATGGATTATCTATTTGATCTCGTCCAGGAATACCATCAGCGGTTGAGTGGTTTTGACTCATGGTATTGATAAAGGCTAAATCTATATAAGGAGAAGAAGATCATAGTGCAAGAGTGTGCATGTGTCTGGGTATTGAATGAATACTTCACTCTGAAGTATATCTGCATGGAATGGGTTACAGTTCATTAAAAAATCTGAACAAATAATGCATCTATGAATATAATGATGGATGAAGAAAATGATGAAGAGGGATCTCTAGATCTGAAATGAACATGTATTGTCTAGATCTGTTTATGAAATGTTTAGATCTGTGATCTGGCGAATCTTTGCTGAAGTAAAGGAGGAGATCTGAGTTATCTGTTCTGAAGAGCTGCATAGTCCTGAAAAGTTACAGATCTATACGCAGGTTCGCTTCAGAAAAAGCGCGTGCATACGCAGGTTAGCTTCAGCAAAAGCGCGTATGGAATATGAGGTCAGTTCTGAAAAATGTGTAGATGTATACGCAGGTTTGTGTATGTGAAAGCGCGTATACACGCAGGTTCAATAAAGTAAAAGTGCGTATGGAATCTAGGGTTTGCTGAAGTATGTGGAATGAAATGTCTGATCTGTTTTGCTGTTTTACTGCTATATTTCAATGATGTATTCATACAGATCTGGGTTGTTTGAATGTTGATTATACTGCTGATTATGTTGATTAAAGATAAAGATGTTGGATGATTGGTTGATGATTCAATGAATGAATTGATGGGGTTATAATTTTCAGTTTGATGTATGCTGAGCTTAAATGTGTGGAGTGGGTCTAGTCTGAAAATCTGATGAAAAGTGGCCTACAAGGTATGTTGTATGGAAGCTGATGGATCCAGTATGAAAATTGATGAAACGTGGTCCATGGTGGTGCTGAGGGTCGAAGCCTTCAGTGAGGGGGTTGTAGCTCCCTTCCAGTGGTAGCTGGTAAACGAGAGCAGGGGGTAGTAGCTCCCTTCCAGGAGAGGCTGGTAAACGAGAGCAGGGGGTAGTAGCTCCCTTCCAGGAGAGGCTGGTAAACGAGAGCAAGGGGTTGTAGCTCCCTTCCAGGAGAGGCTGGTAAACGAGAGAAGGTTGTAGCCTTCTGCAAGTGGGTGCCTGCGTGCTGGTATGAGTCTGCGCTAGTACATGGTTGTAAGATGTTTTATTTATAATAAAATATTGAAGACAGAGACGACGGCAGTGGTGGTTTTCTCTCGACTTGGGTTTCCACCTTAAATCCTGGTGTTCATGTGTGTTGATTATGTGTGAGGGTTTATTCTGTTATTACTGCACATGCTTAATGCTAACTAAACATCCGATGAATGAATGATGCATAGATCTAACTAAAGAACTAAATGCTTAATAAGATCTCTGTATATACGCGAGTTTTATGAAGGTTATCCGCGTGTATACGCGAGTTTTGTTCAGTAAAGTGGCGTATGGGTTTTAAAAGAATGAAAAAGTAAAAAGTTTTCAGATAGCTCTAAATACTGATTCACCCCCCCCCCCCTCTCAGTATTTTTCCCAACAATAGTTATATATGGCACTAAGCTTAGTATAAAGCAGGTAGCTATATATGGCACTGAGCTTAGTGTAAAGAAGGAGGTCTATCATCATCTGTACTTTATTGAATATGTAATCACTATGAACATTCGCTAAGTTAATTCCTATTACAGGATCTAAACAGGTGGGTGTTTTCTCCATATTTAAATCTCTAGCTACTTTCTCATAAATTTGATCTTTCCCTAGCACTAATTTGTACATTGGGGATTGAAAATAGGTTTTATACCTTATTTCTAGAATATATAAATTAAATCCTTAAACGTTAATTGGAACAAGTGTCTGACTAGAGCAGTATTGAACCATCTCTTTGATTTCTCCCAAGCTTGGCAACATAGAAAGTCACTTGATGTTTGCAAGCCATCATTGCAACTCAGTAGAAAAAGGGTCCTAACCAAACCAATTTAGAGAGAAACTCCAAATGTTGCATGTCCAATGATATCTGTAGAAGATGTGATAGTTGTAGAAGGTGTAGTTTTCTTCTAACATTTGTTAATAACATTGTTAAAGTCTTAATTTTTTTTATTTATGATTAGCACTTTTTGTTTTGTTAATAGAGAGATTCATCTGAATCAATTCATTGCCCCACCCCACCCACAAATTTCATCTTCTGTGTGCACAATTTATCTTTATGATCTCTCACACATACTATTTTGTTTCCTGTAGATTGGTCACTGAAAAAAGGGCTAAATCCACCTTCCCTTAACATGTTGCGATATAATGGCAGCTACTTAGGATTGGCAATAGAAATAGGGCCCTGTAGAAGATGTGATCAAAGAAGAAGATTATGCTCTATCACAGGGCTTCCGAATAGCGAAGGCGTGAGGTATATTATCTTTAATTGTGATATCAGGTATACCACAACCAATCAAGTATACAATCAGTTATATGATTTACTAACAAGAATATATACAAAATTCAGGTTTTCTTTGTTGGACTAATTCGTGAATGTGGGTTAGCATGCACGGAGAGGGGTCATATTAGATGCCAAAAGAACAATAGGAAAGACCTTATCATGGAGACTTGGTATCTCCCCCAACAATCAAGGAGAATATTATGCTCACTATCTCAACTTTATTGAATATGTAATCACTATGACTAATAAGTACATGTATTAGATATGAGTTAGGAGATTAAAGGTAGAGCATAAAGAAGACAAAAAGAAATAGGGGTCTAGGTGAGAAAGGTATTGAACAATAAAGCAGAAGATTATGCTCTATTGTAGGGCTTGAGAATAGCCAAGGTATAAGGTATAATATCTTTAATTGTGTTATCAGGTATACTACAATTAAAATGGAGCATCACTAGTGAAGGCACTTATCCTACTGATGTCCCCTACAACCACTTATGGATTAGACTTGCCTGATACCATTTAGTACAATATGCAAGGTTTTTGCATGATGTCCCCTAATGCAGCAAGTCATTTACAACAATAATTAACAGGTGTATATTTCAAGCATGCTTCTTTGGAAAGAAACCAGAAACTTGGTTTTCTTTGTTGGAGTAATTCGTGAATGTGGGTTATCATGCACGGAGAGGGGTCATATTAGATTCCAAAGGAACAATAGGAAAGACCTTATCATGGAGACTTGGTATCTCGCCCGAGAATCAAGAAGAAGATTATGCTCTATTGCAGGGCTTCAGAATAGCGAAGGCATCAGGTATACTATCTTTAATTTTGGTATCACATATACCACAACCAATCAAGTGTACTATCAGTTATATGATTTACTAACAAGAATCTGGACAATATTCAGGTTTTCTTTGTTGGAGTAATTCGTGAATGTGGGTTAGCATGCATGAAGAGGGGTCATATTAGATGCCAAAGGAAAAATATGAAACACCTTATCATGGGGACTTGGTATCTCGCCCAACAACAAGTATAAGATTATGCACTATTGCAGGGCTTGACAATAGTGAAGGCATTAGGTATACTATCTTTAATTGTGGTATAAGGTATACTGCAATCAGAATGGAGCATAACTGGCGAAGGAACTTATCCGATTGATGTCCCCTATAGCCACTTATGGATTAGACTTACTTGATACCATTTAGTACAATAGGCAAGGTTTTTCCCTAATGTCCCCTAATGCAGCAAGTCATTTACATCAATAATTAACAAGTGTTGTATAATTTTTCCTTGTCTTACCTTGTATATGAAATCCCCAATGTCCGTGAACACTGCAAATGTGATCGCAATTCAATTTTTTGTTTCTTCATTGACTCTTTCTTGTTTCTGTAGGTTATGCTTTCATCTACATGGAAGATGAGCGTGATGCAGAGGATGCAATCCGAGGCCTTGACAATACAGAATTCGGAAGGAAGCCCTTCTTACGTATGCCCGTGATTCTTACTTTAATCCCATGAATGAAAAGGCGGCATAAAGTATGAAGAAGCAGCTTACTTTGAATCTAAACGAGCAGTTCACAACATATCTTTACAGGTAGCTATAAGTTTGAACAAGCAGTTCCAGAGGGAGTACGATCTCTAGAAAGGAGTAATGAGCTAGCGAGTTTTCATTTCCCTTATTTTAGAATAGGGAAGGAAGACGTCAATGGTTGATGGAATGGTCAGTGAGTAGGAAGATGAAAGTTCAAGGTAAGAGTCAATAGTCTTGAAAGCGGATACCAGGCAAGCCTTTGAAGGGTGTATCTGTAAGGAAGCTAGGTCACATGCACACTCACAGTATTTGGCAGGGAGTTTCTATGGGGAAAAATAGTCAAGTGCACATTTGGAAGTACATGGAGAATAAGAAGCACTTACCGAACAAAGATGTAGCCTTCAACCTTCCTTTCTGATTTCACTGGCATCCAAAAGAACAGACGAAGCCTTCAACCTTCCTCTCTGGCTTCTCTAACTTCACTGGCAGCCCTCATCCCTCAGACATAGCCTTTAGCCTCTCTACCTTCAGTGGAACAAACAAACAACACATAGATATAATGAATAAAGATCTCTGCCTTCAGTGGAACACAAAAACAGAAACAACAACAGAACATATAAATGAATGAAAGAAACAAACAAATTTAAAACAACATCTCAAAACTACCCAAACCTAACTAATAACTACTAAAGCCTACTACTGATTTATGGTTGTTCCAGTTGCCCCTCCTCTTGCAACAAAGGTAGCTATTAGCCTGGGGAGCAAAGCGACTCTTACATTCATTTCTATTTTAATAATATTATTGCAGTTTAATGTTTTATTTTTTTAACAATTTTTATTTCTATAGAAGAGCATTCTTCAATCATCTAACAATTCATTTGAAGATCAACAATAATACACAGTAACAAATAAGAAAATTGTTTAAAAAAAAAATTATTTTTAAAAACTTATAAATATAATAAATTAGTAAATATTTAATTAAAACATTGAATCATACCCACTTACATATCATAATCCAAACACATATAAAAGTGAATTTTAACATCTCCTTTATGGATAAAGAACTCATCCATCACTATAATAAAGACGTACTCAAAAGCTTAATCTTAAGTGCCAAATCAGTATCATACATTTCTTTCACTAGTTTATATAAATATATAATAGTGCAAAATGTGTTTTACCCATACAACCATTTTTTCAAAACGTTATTTCAGTTAAAAATTAAGTAAAGTCTTTTTGGTTTTTTTGATATTTTTACACATTGATGTGTAACTTAACTATGATTTTTTTCAACCTATTACTGTAAAAGATGGATTTTAATTTTAATCAAAATCAGACCAATTCATTGATAAAAGTTACCCTTGAAATATCTTTGTTTGATAAAAGTTACACTCAAATACAAGTTACACAATTGTAGATAAGTCAATAAATCTATAATATTATGGCTAGAATTCCTAATGAATTTTCTATAGAAGTTAGAAAACCGATGGAAACTTCTTACCTCATGAATATTCCTCGGGGTAGGTCATTCCTTGGTAGCTCTCAGCTTCTCTAGGACCATATTTATTCCTTATAGATAAATTATAAGAACTATATAGTTTAACTCTATTTCCATGAAGGAACATTTCTTCTGGTTTATCCATAGTTTATCTTGTTGCATGTTCCTTACAATCTTGTACTGGCGCAAAATCGTACCAGCACGCAGGCACCAACCTACAGAAGGATACAACCTTCACTTATTCTCCAACTCCAACTAGAAGGGAGCTCCAACCTCCTAATCTCGTTTTCCAACACCCATTGGAAGGGAGCTATGATCCCTTGATCTCCTTTACTAGAACCCACTTGAAGGGAGCTACGACCCCCTGGTCTAAACACTAGGCAACATTAGTAGGAATATTTGACTTCCTTACCGAAGGCTCCAACCCTCAAACCATCTATGGACCATGTTTCATAAATTTTCACATTGGATCCACTTCCTTCAACTCATCATAACGGGTAGGCTAATTTTCATCAAATTTTCATACTGAACCCACTAACATCATTTAATCTCAACATCAAAAACTGAAAATGATCACTGTACCAAAACAATCACTGAAAACAACCACTAAACCAATCAATCGTTGAAGCAAACAATCACTTAACCAATCAACAACTCAAATCAAACAGAACAGTGAGATCACTGTAACCAAAATATCATAACTGAACTCAAAATAATGCATTAACCTACCAAATCAATTTCAATCATGATCATTCATAAAACAAAATATATACGCGAATTCTCTTAAGTCAATCCGCGTGTATACACACTTTTCTGAAAAGAAACCTGCGTACAGATCTCAACCTACCAAGTTATGAAAAATTGTTAATCTGAATTAGACACAAAATTGCACAGAGACATTCTGAAGTATTTTGTCATATTATAGATCTATGAAACCACATATAGTTAGCTACAACATGGATATTCTCCAACCAATCAACATTCAATCAATTCAACTTCAAACATTGCTACTAAAACCATATCAACATGAAGACATCATTTACAGACAGCAGAAATACAACAGCACTGTATAAATTGATCAGACATGCTCTTCAACAGAAACCATATTTTTCATATGCACTTTCCATAAGCCATTTCCATGTGTATACACACTTATCCAGAATCAAACTTGCATAAGGATCTCAACATAGTTCAAGAAACATACACTAATATGTAGAATAGAACCTACGTGTGTACGCGCTTTGCCTGAGTCAAACTCACGTACAAATCTACAACTTTCAACTTATAAATTGTTGTGCATCATAACTTAAAACATACCCCAATCATGACATTCAAGATAATAAACAGACGTCAAATATAATCAACCCATAAACAAATCATGCAATACATAGTCATTTCAGTTCTATTTTGCTTGATCCATTATATTCACAGGTGCACAATTATTTCAGATCAACCAATCAACTATATCCCGTACCATGAAAATATACTTTAGGTTGAAGTATTCATTAATCACCCTCAATTATGCACACTTTAACACTTTGATATTCTCCTCCTTATATAGCTTGAGCCTTAGCCAATACCATGAGCCAAAACCACACTAGTGCCGGTGGTAATCCTTGACGAGATCAAATAGTCATTACTCCGCTCAATATTGTGGGTTAATACCATGGTAAGGACCCTTGGTATTTAATAATCATGGTGTGCCAAATGTACGCGCCTTTGCTTCTTCATACCCACGTGCGTACGCGACTTTTCTTTCCAAAACCTATGTATACATTACTTCGCTTCATCAAACCTACGTACGTACACGACTTGGCTTCATATAACCTACGTATATATGACTTACTTTCATCAAACCTGTGTATGTACATGACGTTGCTTCACAAAACTTGTGTATATTTATTCAAACCTTACCTTCATCATTCTTCTACCTCTGACTAGTATTTATTTCTCGGTCACATCTGAACTAGCCTATGTACTCATCATGTTACCATCATGTTGACATCAAGGACAACGCATACTTATGTTGCTACAAGTGTGTTTCCATCAAGGACAACACATTAATCATAATGCCAAAAATCTCCCTCTTTTTACTTGATGGCAACCACTTTGGTGTTTGGTCACCACAACAACATGTAGATACCTTTAAAACACATCAAACACCAAGTTACTCTCCCCCTTTGACATCAAGGGAAAAATGCAGACCAATGTTGAATCAAGGCTTCTCTTTCCTTGTAGAGTCATGAGCATTTTAGATCTGATCTGCACTACATACTAACCATGCTCCCCCTAAGCACATGTTGAATCTTTTGAAATATTTTCAATGAAGTACATGACTCTATGACTCAACTGAGTATGACCAAGGAATTAAAATTACATCAATAACCCAACCAAGTGGGGTTACATATTTGGCTCAATCACCCAACCAAATGAGGTTACATAACATCATCTTCCCATCATGGGATTACATACATAAATGACTTGACCTTCAATAGTCTAAACATGACTATATATTATAATGATTACAACATAGGTATCTACATGAAATTTACATCAAATGACAGATATGAAATTTATAACCAAGACCAAAATACCTCAATAGTGAGAGATCAATACCATGATAGTCATCTGAAACAATCATATATCGAATAGGACATGCACCATAAGTATATTTTAGCACCAGAATGAGTAATTTTCAATATCATCAACTTGTGACCAAGCCTACAATATCAACATCATAATATCTTTGTGTAGAGATAAACTATCAACTCAATCTCTTGAATTCATCAAAGACAACTTGCCTTTTCCCTTTGTAGGAATATCCCCAAACCATGTTCATCAAAGAAATATATGTGGCAACCAAGTATACCATCATGAAATAAGATAGAGTAGTAAAGCATCATATCATATATCCTATGAGTAAACACCATAGACACGCATCAACAACATATGTGAGAACCAATCAGTAAGATAAAACAATGTAGCCATGTCTTCGAGTATCATCCAAAATTTGTAATATAAGCATATCAAAAACCAAGTCTTCATTATCCTTGCAGCAACATCATATTCTTGCCCCAATTTGCAAGGAGAATTATCATACTAGAACAACATCATCAATAATCAATATGTATCAACCAATCATCCCTATGATATCTTATCACCAAGTTCTTCATGTTTTAGATTTACTCCATTTGCATAATCATCATGTAACATGTGTGGGAATCAAGCACAATAGGAATCATTCACGAAAGTATTCATCAACAACAAGATCTGCATGTTCTTTCTTCATATCTGAATCATTAGTCATGCATCAACTCCACATGTGCATATAAGTATAATATTCTAGAAATATGATTAGGGCTCATCCATAATATCATCATAATAAATCCATGTATCATGACAATAGTATAACATCATTCGAACTGCTACATGAGCATCACAAGTATTAAAGAATAAGAAAACAGAATGCCAACAATGCATCATTAGAAGTAAGGCTAATGCTCCCCCTAAACTTGAGCTACATGTTCACTGTCACATCAAAGCATATTCATCAAACATAAATGTCATATTATACGAACTCATAGATCATCATTACTCAGTACCACATTAGTAGATTGTAACCATCAACATCAGAACAAGAAAGCCAAATAAATTTTTGAAGCATGTTAAAGTATTTCTTAATTCTATACCATTGTTTTTCTATCAGAGAAAAACATACGTGATTGTCTGTATACGAACTCGCATACATAAATAGTTGTCTTTCATAGGATCCATGTTCAAAAAGTGAAAATAATGAAAAGTTCACAACTTCATCTCCCCCCTGAGTTTGTACAGTCTATACATGTCTTATGTTATCACATCAGATGCAGTATCAAAAGTATAAGAAATCATAATTAACTAAACAATCATGGGAATCATCATCATGATAACTTATGTATTTCTCCCCATGGGATTATGTATCATTGATCCCAATGCCTTGATAATCATATTTTTCTCTTATGAGGTCATGTACCCCACATCGCTCCTACAGTCACTATTAAAAATTTTATTTCAAGAACGATGGACTGTAGTGGGCACTGTATTCATTTAGTCTGAGTCTGAATCCTCCTTATATTTGTGAGAATTCAGACCTTTAATCACATATATTTTTTTTGTGTTTCTGTACCATCTTTCTATGATTTTTCCAGATTCTCTATCCATGACCTTTCATTTGGTTGATGTGTACACAATTACATTTTCTTTATCTTCCATTTGGCCTACACCTAAAATATTTTGTTTTAGAGCTTCAACTAATAAAGTATCAACTAAGTTTCTATTTTCGTTAATTTTGGCTCTAACATTTCCCAAAAAAAATTCTGGAGCATTATTTTAAAGAATAACCTTATCATACTTATTTTTCTTGAGAGATCCCATCTTACTCTTATCACCAGCCATATAATGAGAACATCCACTATCTATGTACCATTCATCTTCATTTTCAAGTGCACAAAGAGCAAGACCACAAGTTATCTCTTCTTCTTTCTGCTTGTTAAGAGGAATTTTGGTGGATACATATTCTTTAGTCCTTTTTTCATCAACATTATTATCTGATTTCTTTCCAGGTTTGTTCCTTCATTCTTTTTCTATATGCCTAAACATGTTACATGCATAACACTTTATGTGACCAGAGAAGGAAGTAGTGGAATCATAATATTTATGTCTCATGTTATTTTTATTGCAATTAATAGCTTTATGACCAAATACGTTGCAAGAAAAGAAATATCCCTTAAAGAAACCTGAGTACCCGGGATCTGATCGTCTTTCTATGGAGTGGATATTTGTTGATGACCAAAACAATTTGCTTCTGTAGTTGGCTGCAACATGTCCATTATTGATCATAGGAGAGAATCGATTGAAAATTCTATAGTTAGGAGAAAATGATTTCTTTTGAGTATTCACGATCCTTGGTTGTTGATCAAGTTGGCCTTTTGTCTCTTTAAACACTTCAATTTGTGCATTGTTATCCTTTGGATCTTTGGCACTAGTTTGTGAATGATATTCTCCTTTAACAATTTCATGAAAACCAAGACCAAATTTAATAGAGGGAGACATTTTACTACTAAGAATATTATCCAGAATCTTAGTACTATCTTGAAATCTCAAATGTTTGTCTTTTCTTCTAATCTACCTTTTAAAATGTTTACCTCGGCCACTCCATTCTTTGGCACCCTTCTTCTTCTCCCTTGTTGCTACCTCTTCTTGCTCTGTTGAGAATTTATTATTTCTTCATTTTCTTGTTCTGATTCTTGATTCTTCATTCCTACGATATGATTTTCAGATATGTTCTTAGAGAGATGATCTACAAAACTGAGCTTTCATGTTTAAATAATACATGTGTTTTGAGTTAATATGGTGTGTTCTGTTCTGTAACTTATATTCAATATTAACAATGTTTTAAGGAAAAGATCAAGTTTTTGTTCTATAAATTTCCTCTAACATGTCATCATTGGGTTAGAAACTCCATCCATCATTATAAGTGATGTTTTATCATCATCTACATTCTTTGTGCTTTTAGGGATAGGATTACACAGTAGATTCTCTGTGAGACAATCTGTTAAATTTCTTCATTTAGTTAATATAGCTTATCCCATTTTCTTTGGGGATTGCAGATGCATAACCATTTTATAAGGTTTAATCGCATATGCTACAAAACATGTCACTTAACATATGTATTCTTTCACTTCTATACAGTCTGGAGAATCTTGTTGAAGCCATTTACATGTATGTATACCACAGTTATTGATGAGAATTTATCTTTACTTTCGTGAGAAGATAATTACCTTTGCTTAGCATTGGTATATCTGTGTTGACCATTGTTTCTAACTTTCCTTTATCTTGTACTTCTAGAGGCATGAGTTTTGAATCTAACTTCTTGAGAATGCTTACTTTCAATTTTAACCATGAGTGAAATTTCGATTTATGTATTTGTCATCATCAACGCAAATATGGAATAGAAAAGAGAAATGGACTGAAATTTGAACAAGAACCCATACTGCCTAGTTGTTGTTACTGTCTTCTTGTTCTGATCAATCGAAAACACGGTGCTCCCAAAATTGAATATTTTCCAACATCATTAATTGTTCTTTTGCCATCCTACTTATATCCTTCTCGCTTATAGGTTTTTGAATAATTTTGGTAACTTCTTCATTCCAAAATGTATTGTTGAGTCTCCTTCAAGCGATCAAGCTATACGGAAAAAGAACCTACTCTAATACCAATTGTTGGGAAAAATACGAAGTTGAATCGGTGTTTTAAAAACTCACATAAAATTTTCTTTTTCTTTTACGAGATTATGTACATGAATTTAATAAATGCTTCATCATATATACACAAAAGCTGACTTATTAAAACTAACGTATGCCAATAAACTTATAATTAAGATAAATCATCATTTGTTTAACAAAATCGATTGCATCATTGATTCATCATACTTTTAATAGTAGTAAATAATAATAGGTAAGAACGAGTAAATATGGGACATAAGAAAACATAATTTTAGATTTAGAATGAGCCCAATGTGAGAGAAAACCGGTGTTGATGTCATCTCTTTGTCTTCAATATTTACTATAAAGAAAATTTTTACAATATTGTAATAGCACAAATTAATACGACTGTACGGTACGTACTGAAGAAAGGCTACAACCTTCACTCATTCTATAACAATGGAAGGAAGCTTTAACCTAATCTTGTTTACATGCCTGCCTTAAAGAACTACGACCCCCTAATATCATTTGCAGCTTCCCACTTGAAGGGAGTTATGACCCCTAATCTAAACACTAACTTTTGGTAAGTAAGATCTTAAAACTTCCTTCTTTTGAAGGCTCATTCAAACAATACGTAATTTGCAGTTTCATAAATTCCTACTTCGGATCCACATTTCAGCATAAAACTATGAGCTACTTTTCATCAAATTTACAAATTTCCCAGACCCCACTAACATCATTTTAAAAACAACAAAAAAGTAAATAATCATATGCAAACCAATGTGAAAAAACCACTAAACCAATCAATCAGGCAAACCATGAATCACAAAAAACAATCACCAACTCAAATCAATGCTACATAAAGATTAAACAACTACATAAATATCAACTAAACTAAATGTTTGCATTAACATACTAAATCAAGTGCAATACCTGGTCATTATAAAAAATATATGTGACTTCTCTTAATTCAACTACACCAATATATAAGCATATAAAAAGCTGCATATAGATCTCAACCTACCAAGTTGAAAAATTGTTAATACGAATCGACACAAGTGCACGGACATTCCAGTATTCTATCAGTTGGAATCTCTAAACCCCATACAAGTTAGTTGCAACATGGATATTCTAATAATCACAGCATTTTAATCAATTCAACGAAGTACTACTAAGCCAGTTAACATTAGACATCATTATTGAGACAACATAAATGTATGCGCGCTTGTAAACTGATCAAACATAATATTATGAGAAATATACTTTTTCATCTGGTGGCACTTGCATAAGACATTTAAAAACGTATCTAAGTTATCGAATCATTAATAACATGAATATCTAACATAATTAGAAACGTCAAGTACTATGAGAATAGCTCCCCACGTATTGTACTGCGCTTTACCTAAAATCAACTGGCCGTCTGGATATGCAATTTCAACTTATATAACGATGTTGTGCATCACAACTTTAGACATACTTGAGATCACATTATTCATGAAGATAATAAACTTGACGTCAAATCTAATAAACCATAATAAATCTATGTAATACATAGTCATTTTAAATTCTATTATACCATTCATTATATTCATGGGTGCATAATTATTTCATATCACAAATCAACTACTATTACATACCATGCAAATATATAGGATTGAATTATTCATTAATGCCACTAAATTAACATACCTTTAACACGTTAGGTATATCACTTATATATATTGAGCCTTAGCTAATGCCGCGAGCTAAAACCACACTGGTGCCAATGGTAATTCTTGGCGGGATCAAATGGTATTTGACTCCACTCCATATTATGGCTAATACCATATAAGGACCTTGTTGTTTAATAATCACCATGCCTGCAAGTAATAAGTGTCTTTGCTTCTTCATTCCCATGTTACGACACTTGTCTTTATGGCTTTAGTATACACTGTTTCATCAAATATCCATTGATACGACTTGGATTCATAGAACACGTATGTACATGACTTCCCTTCATCAAACTTGTGTATGTGTATATTGTTTCTGTTTCTGTATTTCTTCAGCTTTACCTTCATCATTATTTTGTCTCACGATTGGTATTTTCTTTCTTTGTCACATACGAAGCTTGGTGTGTACTTGTCTTGTTGCCATCATGTTTTTACATAAGGACAACATACTTATCCTCCTACAAATGAGTTTCCATCAAAAAGGACAACACATTAATCATAATTCCAACATTATGCTATTAGACTTAATATAGATAAATTATATTAGTTTAACTGTAAACAATTCTTACTGACATATATATATGTGCATAAAGGTTGATGCTCAATTATAACCATAGTTTCCCTCCAATTAGTCATCAATAGATTAAATAACCAATAATATGTATACTAAATAGGGGTGCACTTTTATTTTTTTACCATCTAAATAAATAAAATAATATCCCTAGAAAAACTATATGATAGCATCAAACATAAATCCCAACCCAAGTGGCACACATATAAAGTGTGTAACATGTCCCCATGGATAAATAAATAAATAAATCATTAACCCTTGGTAATTGGGTAAATATGAGATTATGGTAAATATCAATCGAATATATGAATGTTTGAACCAATTAAATATATATATATATAAACTTATACATATAATATAAGTCATACATCAATACAAAGAATTTTATATTATGTATTTCGGTGGTTATGCATGTACATGCCTGTTTGAACACACCATATGATATGTACATAGTTATTCATATCAGTCTCCATATGCTTTGCGATATTGTTAATTCCTCATTTTACATTGACACAACCCCTACAAGATTATAAACCCTTAAACAAGCACCATGGTATAAGTCTTTATGTGACATACGGCGGCATATCGGTGCATTAATTTGGGTGTCATCTTCTACGGGGTATATGGTCTAGGGTTCGTTCGAAGATCCCTATTTCCATCGGTGGTTATAGGGTAACCAACTCTCCCCTTTTGATGTTGTCGACTTGTCTCCTCTCCTTCCTCTTATTGTGGGACATCCTATACAAGGTTTCTTACGAGATCTTGATGTTGTATTCTCACCCAGGGTAAGAAGCTGAGATAAATTTACTGATTGTTGGTTTTGTTCTTTCAATTTATTATACTGCTTATTAATTATTCTCACGATGTTCAATTTATTTCTGAGATGACAAAAGGTTACATGATTATAATGTTGGAAACAAGATATATAAATTGGGGTTTTAATGGCAAGTCAACATGTGGTAGTTAATTCTTATGAGTACAAACAGCAGGGTACACTGCCCCATAGTTGAGACAAAATCTCATGCTGCCATGTTTTGGTATCCTTCGAGGTCATCCATATCCATGGAGTAAGAACTATTCCCGAGGTGAGTTTTTTTTATTCCTCTTTTCGTTTTAATGACCTTGTTTTCTTTTTAGAGTTATCTTTTAATTACCTTCTGTGTGACAATCTGTTAGGAAGGTACACGACCTTTTCCACTACTAGGGTATCGACATAACTTTCTTTCAAGGGTTTTAATATTATTGACTTAGACCCTCGAGTTTCTTTCTTTTCGGGTGCCATTGTGCTTAGGTTTTCTAGGTTTCACTTTATCAGTATTGCACTCATCCATGGGCCTTAAGGCTCTGATGTGATTCTTAAGTTTTTAGTTGGTTTTTACGATTGGTTAGTTAGGTTACTCTGAGATGGTTAGAATTCGTTCTATTTAAATTATTTCAAGTGGTCGAGACATGGTCTTTTAACACAGACTATTCCTTTAAATTTTGTTAAATTATGGAACTTGTAATGTAACAGAGTCTAGTTATTAACTCTTGATAAATGTTTAATGTAGAATTTTTCTACAATGATTCTTGAATGTTCTTCAACTGTCACGAGTTTTTTTTCTTTCGAGGTTATGTTTTCCAGTTAATTAATAATATTATAGATATTTTTCATATGATTGCATAATTTTTTTCTAGATTTCTAATTCTGTTTGATGGGTATAAATTGTTTTTTCTTGTAAGCGATCTCTTGCAATTGATTTATCCTAAAATAGTATACCATCCCTTCACGGAACATAATGTTGATTCCTTGTTGTGATTTTTGGCTTGGCCTTGGAATCTAACTTTCTAGTCGCTCCGGTCCAAACCACGAAACCATTAATTAATGGTTTGGTGATGGTAATATTTTCCTCCAATCTTTACCAGGGGTAATTTTGTTTGACCTATCAACACTTCACCTTAAATAAAAATCTTGATTGTGCAGGTACCTTGCTTCAATCGATATGTTGTACATTTAGGCATAATAATATTGCAATCGTTTCTATCTCGTCCAATATACAAAACAATTTATTCATTTTCATATCAATAATATTTTAGTTTGCATTTTTTCACCTATTTAATTCCTACATAGTTCAAGAAATGAACCATTAGAATACTTATCAATTTTCTTGTATTGTATATTCAAATCAACAATGCTTTCTAGAAGACAATGCTCCTCTCTTGGTCCATTTTATCTCCCCCTGGGTTGTTTCTACATCCAATAGTTGTCTTAAATGGCAACTAATTGTACAGGTTCTGTAACTATTGCAGTTAGCAGCTTAGCTACTATTAAAGTCACGAGCAATGGTCAGTTAAACCTCTACTAACTTATACATCTCTTGAATCTTAATGTCACAACATTGCACATACTTTCTCTCTTATAGGGTACCTTTGCATACTGGCTTCTCTTCTTTGTAAGTCTCTATTCTAAGAGAAATTTTGGGTAGGTAATATTTGTGTGACCATAGCTGTTGTTGGACATTGGATTCAACGTTACTCGTGTGTTTCACAACATGGAATAACCGCCTCTCGTGGATCCTAACTTTAGTGATTGTAGCGGAGACTAACACACAATGGTTTTGTCTAATAGCCATCGTGATTCCAACAAGTGGTATTCGTATTAGGTCTCGAGTTCGAAACTCACGGATCGTGTTGGGGGGGGGGGGGGGGGAGATATTGTTGGATATTGGGTTCAACTCTCTGTGTGTTTTGCAACATGGAATAAGCACTCTCATGGATCCTAACTATGGCGATTGTGGCGAGAGACTAACACCCTGGGTTTTGGTCTAACGTGTCCGTGAGATTTAACAATTTCTTCAACTTTTTGGGATGTGATTTTTCCAACATTGTTTCATTTGTTCATTTTAATGATTCACAATCGCTAAAACATTCCAAAATAAAATCCTAATTTAAACATGTTAAAAAGTATACATATAAATATTTATACATGCCTATACACATAACCACTTACGGTCGTCCTTCGACCCACATTTGTAAAACAATATTTTTACACATATTTTATGATAGTAAGTATTTTTGTCCTGGAGTTATGAGGGGGCATAATATCTTCCACCCTTTGAGTAGGACATTGCCTTGGTGTTCGTAATTCCTCGAAATAAATCGGGATACATTTCTTGCATGCGTTTTTCATCCTTCCGAGTAGCCTCCTTTGAGCTAAATTTCCTCCATTATGTGCTGGCCGGATAACTCATTCCTCAACATTACTTCTCTTTGGTCTAGGATTTGTGGGGTTCAACTAGATCTCTGCATGTATTTCGGCCCTCGAGATACATATACACAATACCTATTGCTTAGTATTTATCATGATTAAAGTTATATAACTTTTACATATGATATAATTTACTTGCTTACTTTTCAATTTATAATATATTTAGGATCATGAAACACATTATGACCATTTTATGTGGTTGGAAAATCTAGATGAAAACTGTAGGTCAAATTGAGGCTATTATATGAAATGAGCCGCAAAATCGAGGGGCGAGGGTTTAGCACAACTTCCCCAATACAAGGTACTGTTTGGGGTTTGCCATGCAGACACACGATCCTACCTAAAACTCTCGATGACATATTTATTTATCGGCCATAAATATTTTCCCCTATCATGATCGGCCTTTAAATCCCCCTCACCGATTTGTGTTGTTTCTTCCATCTCTTTAAGAATGTCGAGGTCATATCATCAATTTGTCTTCATTACCTAGAAATGATAGGTTTTCTACAAATACATCCATATAAAATTCAAATGGGCTCTACATCTTGAGGCATGACGGTTGCAATATAGGAAAACTCTACTAAATGAATATGGTCTTCCCATTTTACTCGGTTGCTACATCACACATTATTAACATATTTTTCAAGCATGATTCCTTTCGGCTCTATACGACCATCTTTGTTTGAAGGTACTATGCAATTTCTAAGCGTATCCCAGGGACCTATCCCATCGAAACGGTCTTCCAAAATGCGGAGATGTAGATTTAACATCCCTATCGAAGTTACCACCCTTGACCTCCATGTAATCTAAAAATTTATCTCATAATATGTTAGAAATCGAAATTGTTTTATAAGTGGATTTTACTAAGATAAAGTGATGGCCATATTTACTCATGTTGTATACTACCATTATAGAATCATTCTTCTTCTTGGACTTAGGCGGGCCGGTATTGTTAAATCAAGCATTATAGTTTCCATTTCCATTCGGGGACGGGAGTAGATTATTTCTTGTTGGGTGTTGGTGTTATATATTTACCTATTGAAATTCCCAAAATTTAGTCAAATATTGACTACCTCTCTTTTCATGCCTCGCCAAAGTATTATTTCCTCTAAAAGCAGGTAATTAATTTTTGGTAACCGGAATGTGGAACATACGATATTTTATAGTATTCTCAAAAATTAATTTCTTAATACTTACTTGATTTGTAACATACACTCTATTTCGATAAATCAACATATTTTTAGATTTATCTCATTTCCCGATTGTCTTTCATTACGTTCAAATTATTTTATTATTTCCCTGAGAATTGTACTCCAGGATCTCTCTTTGAACAACTTCTTTATTATAACCTTTAAAATAAGTCTTCTCTCACTAAATGATACTTCTAAATAAAATTCAATTTCCTTCTCGAGCATACGCTGCTAATTATATTTGCCTTTCAAATGCTTAATTTCAGATAGAACACACTTAAAAGGAAATCCAACGTCATTTTCGAGCATTCAACGTGATCTCACTAAAATAATTGGTCAAGTTATTGTGGTCTATCATTAATAAGAATTTATTTCCAAAGAAAATAATATACCACATTTAAGGCATTAATAATTGATTTTAATTCCAAATCATAGGCGAGTATTTTTGTTCTGTTCTTTCGGCTTTTGAGACTCATAGACTACAAATACGCCTTCATGCATCAATACTCCCCCTATACCTTCCCTTACGGGCATTAGTGCATACCACAAATTCCTTGTTTTGATTAACTATTCTCAAAAATGAGGAAGTTGTGAGTAATTTATTTAATTGGTTAAAGGAGCTTTGACACTCGGATGTCCATTTAAGCATTCTTCCTTTATTTTATAGGAAATTGATGGGATATGCTACTTTTGAAAATCCTTGAAAATCTGCAGTAATATTGGGTAATTTACTAAAGACCTTATATCAACTACATTTTTAGGCACAAGCCACTCCATAATGGTTTTATTTTCATTGGATCTACAACTATTACATCTTTTGTAATCACATATCGTAAATATTTGAGTTTGTTTACATGGAAATTCCTATTTGTTGTATTTTTCATATATTTGATGCTCCCCTTATCTTGAAAATGGCAACATGAAATGTTGGAAATGGCACCAAGAAAGATTCTAATTTAATTTTCCCTTTAATTAAATTAAAAGAAAATTGTAATTCCATATCTCATAATAACTTGTACGAGTTAAATAAGTTAGTTTGAGTTAGTCGGTTTCGATTAAATCGAGGTTGAGGATCTAGCAGGTCATGTAGAGTGGTTCTTACTTTAGGAGCCTTGGTTGAGTTTATTTTGAGTTGTAATTAATTCACTCGATTGCTCTGAGTTAAAGTAAGTTTAACTAGTTCCAAACTGATGGAGGAACTAGTGGAAGAGAAAGTGTGGAAGTGGAACTTTGAACCACGCTGATAAACCAAATAAAAATGGATTCGGCCATAAATAACTTATGCATGTGTGATGCGAGAGTTACGTAGTTGGGTGATTTCAATGACAATGCAATATCGGTTGTATGGTATCCGAATTGTACAATTGGTGCATCACAGTCAGCAGAAGGCCTATGATGGATTGTGTATTTGTGGATGATGAATCACCCTAATTAATAGGGGATGGCTAGGGGGAAATAGTGTAAGGAAATAGGGACTTGGGCAAGCCCAAATTGGTAAATTATTGACACAGGCTTGTCTAAGAAGTAGTGAAGACAGGATAGAGATAGTACGAAGGTTGCTCGGGGCTTGAGCAAAGAATTGTATGTTTTCATATATTAGGACTAATGCATTATATAGATAATAGGGGTTTTAGTTGTGGCTCTCCCAGAAATCATTGTTGTGTGTTGATTGAATTCTTTCTCTACTATAGCTTTATGATTTCGTGATCGATGGTACTCTGATTGGTAGAGTAGATTCAAGTCTATTGTTTTAGTAAATTTGAGTTAGTAGTTTTAATCTAGAATTTCTCTATAGTATAACAATTAAATCAAAATAGAAGAGAATAATACAATTTTGTGTACTTGTAGGAGGAACAATTTTTATGGATCTGTTCTCCGAGCTAGCAACAAGGTCGGGATGGAATTCTGTAATTAGGAGAAACTCGGTATGCCCTTAAGGGTAGTTCAGAATTAAATTCCTGGAGGACCATGTGGAAGCGATCGGGGAATAAAATGGATTGAAGGTTAATTGATAAGGACATGTCGAAACAACACTATTTGATGCCCAAGATCTAGCATAGTGGAAGAAGTGTGTAGAAAAAGAAAAGATGATATTCTTTGGAAGGGTTCAAAGATCATATCGTCTCGAACCTCCACGGTAAGGAGAATCCATATACAATATGGAAAGTCTTCACATACTTGTTTCATAACAGCAACTGATAACGAGTTGTCCTCAAAGGACAAACTCGGGGAAAATCAAGATGGAGAAAGTACGATACCACATTACTTTACGAGGTTCACCCAATTTCGGGATGAGCTTGGGAGTGTTGGTTTAGAAATTTATGAATGTGATTTGGTCGACCCCTAACACTTCTAGGCCTTCCCAAGAAGCGGGCACAACTACCGAGGATTCGGTAATTGAGATGGAAACTCTACGAGTGGAAGCGTTTGTGGTGGGCACTGGTGCAATAGAGATAAGGGCGCCACACTAGAAATGGGACCTCATCCAAAAGAAGTGGAAAATAATTTTTCATTAAAATAAATCCAAAAGGGGAAATAATTCCCAATAAGAGGATAAAATAATAAATACTTTTCCAAAATAAAGTGTTTTCACTATCATGAGTTCGGTAGCTATACCATAAAATATCCGAGAGAAGGAGGCAAGCAAGAAGGATCCTACGGTAACGGCGGTAGGAAAGTCTATAGCTTCTGGTGAGCTTGATTTTACTCTCATTTCATTCATGAAAGCAGCAGCAATAGGAATCATGTGGTATCTCAACAACGATGCCTCATTCCATATGACGGGGGATAGAGATCTCTTCGATGACTTGGAGGAGAAAAACCTCAAACTTAACATTGATTTTGGAGATGATGGGAGGAATAACATGGTAGGTATCGGTACAATTAATTTTTAGAGAGATTTTGGATCCCGTATTAGACTCAAGGATGTAGTGTTTGTTACAGGACTAAATAAGAATCTTATTTTTCATAGTATTGAATACGCCCAGCTCTTTTATGTGATATTTAGCAAAGGGAAGGTTTTCCTTAGACACATCACCACGGGATAGGTGAAACATATGGGTGTGCAAGTTAGAGAAACTCTGTATGAGTCCAAAGATGCATGAAAATCTGGCAGGGAGAAAGGAAAATGTTAGAGACTTGGTGGTTGACATGTGGCATGAATTACCTCTCAACTTGAAGCCTCAAACGGCATACGGCAAGTTGTGGAGCATCCTGATTAGAAGAAGCGAGGAGTCCGAGAGGGAACATCCTTAAGCATATACCTAATGTAGGGGGTAATTTTTAGCCAAGTGGGCATGAAGATAACATGTAATCATAAATCCATGTGATAGGTGGGGCGATGTGAAGCAATAGTCCCAAAGGTGCTAAAATTTGGGCACGTTCCATTGAGGTGTTCTCCTCATGGATCGTTACCTACGAACATGGTATTTAGTAGTAGGAGGATCAATGTCATTCGGAATAATGATGATTACAGAGAAATTTTGACGACGGATCGGGAGGCTCGGTGGTAGAGTCAACAATAGCACAATTTTCCCAGTGAAAGTTGCGGAGGCATAGTTGATTTAGTTTGTTTGTTTTTATGATTTTCAATTGCGGATGTTTCAATAACAACAAAAAAAATGAGAAGTGTTGCATGAAAAACATTCCAAAGGTAATGGATCGGGATAGATGTGAATCCCTTTATTTTTGAGAAGGTTTTGAAAATGGCAACAGAAATGTTGTGTACAAAGAAGATTCTAATTTAATTTTCCTTGAATTAAATTAGAAAAAAAAAATGTAATTCTACATCTCATGACAAATTACCATGGAGTTAACTAAGTTAGATTTAATTATTTGGTTCAATTAATTCGAGTTGAGGGTCTAACTTTATCCATGTAGGCGGCTCCTACTTTATAGGAGCCCTCATTGAGATTTATTTTGAGTTGTAATTAGTAATTTTAGTTTATCTCGATTGAAATCCATTTATTGTAACAGCTGATGGAAGACTAGTCGAAGGTCAAAGTGTGGAAGTGGAACTTGAACCACACTCAATGATCAATCATATAACTAATGATTTATGCATAAATAACTCATGCATGTGTGATGCGAGAATTGCGGGTTGAGATTTGAGTTCAAGGGTTGTATACTATCAATTGTATAATTATCTGAATTGTACAAGTGGTGCATAGTCAACAAAAAGAGCCTATGATGGATTATGTATTTTTGAATGAGGAATTTCTCTAATTAATGAGGAGATAATTCCCATGTAAATAGCGCAAGGAAATAGGGACTTTGAAGCCAAAAATTTGGTTAAGTATTCGCCTAGGCTTCTGCAAGACGGTGGAATAGATAGAGATAATGCATAGGTTGCTAGAACGAAGAAAAGCATTATAATATTCTCATATTTTATGACTAATGAAATATACGGATAGTGAGGGGGTTTTTTTTAAACGTGGCTTTCCATAGAAAGTCATTGTGTAATGTGTTGGTTGAATTCTTTCTCTTGTATGCTTCGTGATTTCATGATCGTTAACTTTTACATGAGTTGGTAGAGTAGATTCAAGTCTATTGTTTTAGTAAATTACAATTATCAATTTGAATCGACAAGAATTTATCTACATGGTATCAAAGCTAAAATCACAATATAATAGAATAATATGAGTTTTTACTTGTAGGAGGAACAAGTTTTGTAGATCTATTCTCCCGAGCTAGCAACATGATCGGGGATGGCGTTATACTATATGAGGCTCGAGTATGCCATGAGGTAGCTCAAATTACATTTCTGGATGGAATATGGAAGAAGTCATGGAAGGCAACGGATTGAGGTTTGTGAATAAGGACATCTCAAAACCAATCGGTCGATGCACAGGATCTAACAAGGTGGAAGAAGTGTGTGTAAAAGCAAGAAAGGATCTTATTGAAGAGTTCAAAATCATATATTATTGAACCTCCATGGTAAGGAGAACCACTTATACAATGTGGAAATTTGTGGCAGGGCGTTTTCATAATAGCGACTAATGGAAGTTGGGAATTGAAGGACAAGCTTAGGAAAATCAAGATGGAGAAAGGGAGATGCAATACCATAGTACTTGATAGGCTACAATGTAGAGAAGAATTTTGAGGTGTTCGTGTTACGAGTTTTTGAAGATGACTATTTTCAGCCTAGCAGGTTCTAAGCCTTCTTTTAGAGATGGCACAACTACCAAGATTCGGTAAATGGGTATAAAATCTGCCAAAGTGGGAGTGTTTTTTGGTAAAACTTGGTGCAAGAAAGAGATAGGAAGAACACACCGGAGAGATGAGGCCTCATCCAAAGAAGTGGAAGGGATTTTGCATTAAAGTCGAGAAAATAAAATAAATCCAAGGGAAAGTCCCAAGGTGAGGAGGGAAAAGAGAGAAGAAGGCTTGTTTTGGGCTGGATAAATCGATCTTACGAACAAGATCGATCTCCTAGTGTGGGAAGACAATCTAGCAGCATAAACGAACAACTAGGTTTATCTTTCTCTAAATATATTCGTTTTACAGTAAAATTCTATAAAAGTTGTTGATACTACCTTAGATCCAAATGCTTATTTATGCTTAGTAGTTATTCGTCAACATCTCGGTAGTTCTTTCGTCGCAACAATATTTGTTGCGTGCAACAATAGTTCTTCCGTCGCAACAAAGTGTCATCTTTTGTCGCAACAAAGTGTCTTCTTTAAAGACATGCAATCACAAACAAGAAAATATTAGAAAATAACACTTGTGCAAAAAATAATTATAAAACATACCTATCATAGTGATCAAGGAATCTATGAAATAAACGATCAATGACTTATTGAAATAAACAATCGAACAACAATTTATTGAAAAAAACAAAACTTTATTGTATTAATCTTAAAATAACGAGAAGAACCTTAGAACATAACCTTGATGTTGAACATGCCCAAAATTAAGACGAAGTCTCCTCTTCTTTGATAATTCTTGTACTCTTCCTCCGGGAGCACATAGAGGTATGTGATCTTTCCTCTCAAAGCTCAGAAAAAGTCTAAATCTCAGCAACACTTCAACTCAATCACAGCTTTAACTCCTTTAGGGGCTACCCAATGCCTCTTTTATAAACGGAATGAGGGAGGAGTTAGGGTTCCACCTATGAAGGGATAGAATCCTCCTTCAAAGGGATAGGATCCTCACATCAAGGGATTAGTTCTTAAGGTGTGGGATACATACACCTTATTAAACGTGCTCATCCCCAAAAATTCTCATCTAGAAGCTTCTAGAATTGACCTCAAATCGGTGTTTTAACTTTAATTTTCACCTTTTGACTTTTGAAGGGAGTTACCATAGGCATTACATTGGAAAACTTCATTCTAGAATGCAGTTTCTCTTCACATTACTTGTGTGCCCTAGCCGAAACAACGGTAAGCTTAAAATTACTTGCGTACCCGGAGTTTTGAGCTTTGGGGTTTTTCTCTGATACAGGGCTTGACATGAGGATTAAAGGTTGTAAGACTTGTAGAGGAGGTAATTATAGTGTCCCAGTAGGCTCATACGGTCGGCAAAATGTCAAGGTGATAGTTTTTTAGTGCAGCAGTTGACCCCCTAAAGTCTGATGCGGAATATAGATGAAGATGAAGTTTGTCATATATGAAAGTGAAGTACTTTATCATTTCAAGGATCATCTGTGGACACCCAGGTAGGAACTTGTAAAAACATTCAATGCAAAATATATATATGTAAACATATTATGAGCGGGGTAGGCATTCCCATACTCGGATAAAAACTAACTAGAAAAGCGGTTACGCTTGTTCTAATACGGGGAATGATTTTCAATACATCAACATTATAGACATGTGTAGATACGGTATGGAGAAGCGCAACCATACGGTACTGAATAGTCCTTTGTATAAATGAATAACAAATTCCTCATGACACGGATGGTAGAAACTAGATGCAGGGTCTTAATTTCCGCTTCTCGAACTAGTACAATCCTATCTATGTGAATGAATGTGTCGAAGTCGAACATGGTAGAAACCACTTGATTACCGATCAATAATGTGACATTAGCAAAGTGTGAGAACTCCCCACCGGTAATGTCAATGGTTGTCGAAAGTACTCGGTACAATCCATGAAATGTGAATGAATGAAGTGAAGTCGAACATGTCACGAGAATCATTCGATCGAAGAGATATTGATGCAACTTTGTCGTCGAAGGTGAGAAACCTACCATTGAGGCATGCGATTTCAGTCTTGATGATTCTGGATCAAATTCATAGATAATGAGTTGTCGTCGATAGAAAGTGATTCGTCGTATGCAAGCCCACAACACAAAATCATAGATCAAGTTTGAAGAAATATATTGGAAAAATTTGACTTAGGGATGGTCAAAATGGAGAACAAATATTAGCAAATGAATGGTTTGTTTGAACTATTTTTGAACACATAACGACCACTGCCAGATGGTTTGTGACAATTGTTCCAAAGCTAATAACTTGAGAAATAAATTTGAAGACTTTCAATATGGTTTGATTAAGCTGTCGGGGAAAAGGATTTTCCCAACCCAGAACAAAGTATCCTATTCAAGAGTGGTTAACGGCTTTCGAATAATCAAAATACAACAAACATGTTCATTTTTTTCTCTCTTTTCCCCCACAAACAACAGTACCCTCTTTATTTTTGACAAGCTTGGGGAGGATAAAATTTGCTTGTTTATAGCTCATCCTTGGATGAGTCCCAACTAGTTTAGTTAGAACCCTAAGAAGGAGTGGTTTGTTTTCTGTTAAAATTGAACGGGGCCTTCTTGTACATTTAACGAGTCTTGACTCTCGGAAAGCTACGATGTTTTTCAATTTTAGGGAGTGGAGAAAAAAATTAAGAAAACTCCACGGGTGTACTTTTTATTAAATTTAGTCTCTCGAGCCGAAAGGATAAAATAGGGAGAGAACTCTATTGACCATAATTAGTCAACGCATACTTTTTATTAAATAGTCCATTTCGGTACGTAAGGGGTAAACTATCTTTTGAAGGGACGATCATTCATTTACTTTAACAATTCGAATAGTCAGGAGTATCGCTTGATATTTTCATTTTTAGAGAGTACGAAAAGGGCTTAAAACGAGGACTCAGAGATTTCGCTTTTTCGTAAGTTTTAAGGTTAGAAAAAAGGGATAAAAAAATATTGCTCATGGTTTTCTCTTTTTAGTAAAGTTTGAGTTCGAAAAAGGGATAAAAATATACTCTGTATTGAATTTCAATTTAATTTATGAAAGCGAGAAAAAGACGGAAAAGAACTCGACATTTTCATGTGTTTTATGAGAATGAAAGATAGAAAAATCATCTTTGGATTTTCATGAGTTTAACGAGTCTTGAAAATAACGAAATCAACTC
Source organism: Pinus albicaulis (assembly GCA_034641835.2). Lineage (NCBI taxonomy): Eukaryota > Viridiplantae > Streptophyta > Pinopsida > Pinales > Pinaceae > Pinus > Pinus albicaulis. Next base: position 698,756,531 of record CM076572.1, read on the forward strand.
GAGATAGGTTTCATTTTTACAAAATCTTGAAACGAGAGAAAAACTATGTTTGAGTGGTTTCATTTTTACACAAGCTTGGAACGGAGAAAAGCGCCTTGATGCCCCCTAAGCGTAGCCCTTTAGAGCGCATGCCCCCCCCCCCGGCTTCATTTCATTCAACTAATTACCTCACAGAGTAGTGTCGATTGGATGGAATGAAGAGTTATTCTGTAGTCTGCTGAAAGACCCGACCCTCGCGCTTAATAAAATTATACAAAAAAACTGAAATAACTAACCTAAAAATATATGACTTAACATTTATGAATCTAGTCAAATCGACTCAATTAGGGAGGATTTGTTTCTTTAATATGGAAACGACACGGAAAAGAACTATGCTCATGGCAATGTCTTTCATTTCGCAAAGAGTTGACAGAGTAAAGAACTTTCCTCTTGATACAACTGATTCATTTTAAGGGTGACACGGTAAAAGGAACTTTCCTCATCACATTCATTTTACGAGGTTGACTCTCATGAGAACCATCCTGGAAACTACTTATTTCTAATCTATTAATATACTCTCTACAATCTACACGATTCATTTTTAATGAGGTTGACATAGAAAAGAAACTGTCCTCATACACAGTTCATTTTTAATGAGGTTGACACAGAAAGAACTCCTCTTAGAAGATTATTTAATTTTTTTAATGAGCTTGACACAAGAAAATATATTATTCTCTCGACTAATGATTCATTTTTTAATGAGACATATAGGAAAAGGCTTACCCTCACACTCAGCAGTTATTTTTTATGAGGTTGTTAGGTAAAGGAACTATCCTGGATACCCAGATTTGTTTTTTAACGAGGTTGACACGATGCAGAACTATCCTCGAGCCTTGATTCATTTTTAACGAAATTTGACACGGTAAAAGACTATCCTCTCCCAACTTGATGTGGATTCCAAACGGAAAAGCTCATGTCAATGGACACACCTTGATCATGGCTTCCAAAGTCTTCATTAGAAGGAATAATAGTTCTCTGGAAAAACATGTCAAGGGACTCATAAGGGATAATAAAATCACATTTAAATAATCCCATAAGTTTCCATGTCAGTGCGGGATTTAAGTAAAGGAGACGAAAACGATGGGGAAGCTCACCCATCGATGAGTTGCCACATAATTAACTTGTGGCGAGGTGAGCACCACTTTCGTATGAGGAACATTCGAGATGCCGGATTATTGGTAGTCAGATAAAGACTAGGGAACAGCTAGTCTACGGTCACAATATTTCTATTGTGAGGAAAGGTATACGTGAAAAGAAGTGTCGATACTACAACTTTAATTGCATAGGCATGGTCTGCAAGGAGTAAATTTAAATACAAGGTATAAATTTAACCATAAGATCAATACGGAGCCAGTTTTACCTTTCAAAGTAATATAAAAAACTTAGGAAGGATCCCTAAAGGTTCACTAATGGTTTTGTTCGCTTTCAGATTATGCGTAATAAACCTGGTAGAGGCAGCACCAAGCGATTGAGGATAAAATATGAGAAGCACCTTCATCTACTGTGTGCGGTGTATGACCCTACCACCAAACTTCACAATGATTTGGGAAGGGATGGAGGAAGGAAGACGATTACGTAGGTATATTCAATCGAAAAGAAAAAGACCTCGGTACTTGGAGGGGTGCAGCGAAACGGTGGTACCCCCTGTGAAGAATCTGATGTAACAAGAATAGCACGAGTGGTGATTCACTCTCTACGAGGAGAGAATGGGATCGACCGAATGTGAAATCGAATTGACCGCGGTGACTAATGGATCATCAACTCGTGATATGGGTTCTCTCCCAATGGAAGGTAGGATCGGCTAACGAAATTAGAATCCAATCACTCCGCCGGTTAACGGTAGGTTGGAAGAAAGTTTCTGGTAACTAGTTGCAAGTGTGCTGTGGAACGATGAGTTTTACAACAATTTTTTGAGGCTTCATCCGTGTGAGGGAAAATGTGAGTTTGACAATACTTTGCATAACACAAAACCTAACTTTACCACTTTTTTCCGGAACTTTGAATATCTTCGGTCGATGGATCAACGGAAAGTTGATGAGATTTTGACCATACTTCCAAGACCTTTGGAATATCGGGACAATTGATAAGGAAGTGGTCACCTACAAATCTTGCAGGGTATTTGGGTTCGATGCATGTTGGAGGTTTCCTCAACACTACTAACATTCTTGACCATGGTTGGTTGGTTGACTTCTTTCTTATCTTGCTTCTTCTTCTTCCCTTTCTTCTTCTTCTTAGCCACCTGGTTACTAGCGTCAAGGCTTTTGCCAAGAGAACGGGGAAGAAATGGAGGAAAAAGTAATGAGGAAAAGAAGGTAAAGAGTCAACAAAGGGGTTGGTGATCTTTGAAGATGGTGAACTCTGACAGGTGAAGCATGCGGATTTGGTGGAACAATTGGAGTATTCGGGGGCCAATGAAGTTGAAAATAACCATATCGATAAACCTATTGTAAATCCAGGTAATGAAAAGTAGCCATATAAGGAGGACCAACATTTCCAAAGCAAGGAAAAGTACTAGGATTCTTGTTAAGAGGGGTTCCTTGGTTGGTAAATTCAAGAACAGTTTCCATTATATTCAACTTGATGAATTTTATTAACAATTTAAAACTAAAATTAACAATTCACAATTCACACCTAATAATTAAAATTCACAATTCACACCTATGGTCTCTAAAAGTAAAAACAAAAAAAATTAACATGTCTTATCAAATCTAGGAGTCAAACCACACACAAGCTTGATGAATTCCCACACTAAAAACACTAGTTGGTGATGAAATCCAACATCGCGTGAAATTTTAATGCGAGAAATGGCGGTTGGAACGATTGCAGGGCACACATGACAAACATTTGAACAAGTTTCTTCAAAAAACCATCTGAGGTAGAAGACACGGAGAGTCAGTGAGTATGATGAGCGTACGCTCCAGTGCAGTCAGAATCTTTCCTTCACCATCACCTTAGAAATAATCTTAAGTTTATGGACACTAAGGTTACCAACAGCAAAAAATACAAGCGGGGGAATAGTCTACGATCCGATTCACATGCAAGGGCGAGTAACAAGCTCAATCCCCTTGAAGGTTCCTCGGCAGTCAATCGAGGTTTACCAACAAGTGACCCCGGGGTCTCGACAATGGTGTCAAGGGTTTACCCATTTTGTAATACATGCAAATCTTCTATCTTCCCCGATGAAATAGAATTGATTGTCTCAAGAGTTTGGTTATGATCTCTTGATTAACTCCTTTAAGAGAAGCTTCTAGATTGTACAAATTACAATTGGATTTATTTTCTCTTATAAAGTTTTATACTTGTTTGTTTTAATTTCTTTGGAAAGTTAACTACAACCTATTCCAAAGCACCTAATCTGAAACTAGATTGGTGGAAAGAACCCTAAAAATGTAAATTACTAGATGAATTTTAATTAAGCGTTGCCACGTTATTGAAGCTATTATTACTCAAAGGGTAAATGGATACGAAACCAATGAGGTGTTATGACCCGACCCAAAAATGAATGCAGTAGAATATGATAATATAATATTTTAAGTTAATTGAATCCTAATCAAAATGGGAGAGAGTTTCCATTCACTTCAACAATGAAAAATTGATAAATAAGAGAAAATATAAAAAATTCTCCTAGTACACTATTTCATCCAAAAAAGAAAAACTAATGCAAATCTATTCAAAAACAATTTTTTTATTTTTTTGTGTTTTTAAAACAAGCATAAAAACATCTAAATTCAAATCAAAGAAAACTGATCTAGATCTCAAGGTGAATTTTAGATAAACTATCATGAGTTGTAATCCTTTTCATTCACTCAGAGTCTGAAAATGAGAATTCTAATTATGCAAATTTGATCTATGCAGAGAATTCTCAAACACAAGATGATTCTAATGCTAAATCTAAAAACCAATCAAATTTGTTAAAGAAAATTGGGTGAGAGTTCCAAGATCAAAATATAAAAACACTCAAAGGCGATTAACACTCATACCACATTCTGAAAAGTACAGAACAAACCTCCAAGTAATGACGAAAGGAAATCAAATTATGAATTTCTCAAAAAAAGAGACTCAAAATACCCAATTAACTTAACGGAGATTGATGAGATGAAAAATTTGTTGAAAGAAACTCATAAGCAAAGAGATTTTTAAATAGAAGCATACAGTTGGGTAGATACTGAAATTCTAAATCAAATCTAAACTAAAATTAAACAAGAAATCTAAGTTTTTCAATCTTGTTAACAAGGAATTATAATTAATATGGGTCTAGAAAAATCGAAAAAACAAAAAAACACAAAAACTTTAAACAAAGAGTAAATCTAAGTTACATGAAAACTTTGTACAAATCAATCAAAAATTGAAAAATCATTTTCTCAAATCAAAACAAGTTCTTTCCAATTAGATCGCCAATTTGTTGGTACGGATAAATCGATCTTGCGGACAGATCGATCTCCCTAATGTCGAGAAGACAATCTAGCAACAAACGAACAACTAAGTTTATCTTTCTCCTAAATATGTTCGTTTTACAAGTAAATGCTATAAATTTTTGATCCTACCTTGAACCCAAATGCTTATTTGTAACAGCTAGTTCTTCCGTCATAAAATATTTCTTCCGTGGCAACAATAGTTCTTCCGTCACAACAAAGTGTAGTCTTTTGTCGCAACAAAGTGTGCTATCTTCGTTGCAACAAAGTGTCATCTTTAAAGACTTGCAATCACAAACAAGCAAATATTAAATAGCACACCTATTATAACAAATAATTATAAAACATACCTATCATAGTGATCAAGGAATCACAAAATGGCGATCAAGCGACAACTTATTGAAATAAACAATCGAACAACAATTTATTGAGAAAAACAAAACTTGATTGTATTAATCTTAAAATAACAAAAGAACCTTACAACCTTAGCCTTGATATTGAACAAGCCTTCCTAGGGTCCAAAGCCAGTCTCCTCTACTTTGATAAGTCTTGCACTCTTCCTCAGGAGCACATAGAAGGTATGTGATCTTTCCTCTCAAAAGCTCGGCGGAAAGAGTCTAAATCTCAACACTTCAACTCAATCACACACTAAGCTTTAACTCCCTTTGAGGCTACCCAATCTGCCTCTTTTTATAGAGAAACAAATGAGAAATTCAAAGTTTCATTATGAAGGGATAGAATCTTCCTTCAAAGGGATAAATCTCTCACATCAAGGGATTAGTTCCTTAAGGTGTGGGATACATACTGTAATCGCGCCTCATCCCCAAAATTCTCATCTATAAGCTTCTAGAATTGACCTCAAATCAGCTTTTTAACTAATTTTTGCCCATTTGACTTTGAAGGGGTACGCGGGAATTACCTTTGGAAAAATGCATTCTAGAACGCGATTTCTCTTCATTACACAAATTGCCACAATGAGAATGCGGATGAAAGCTTCACATTACCTGTGTACCCGGAGTTTTTGAGCTTTTTAGGGTTTTTTCTCCTATTTTAGGGCTTGACATGAGGTAAAGGTTGTAAGACTTGTAGAGGAGGCTGAAATATGAGTGTCAATGAGCTCATAGTCGAGTAGAATGTCAAAGTGATAGTTTTAGTGCAACACTTTTCCAACATCAAGTGTTTTCACTATCATGAGTTCAACCACTATGCCACGAAGTATCACGAGAAGAAGGCAAGCAGAAGAAGACTGTGGTAACGTCATGAGAATAAGCTCTAGCTTCACAACCTGAAGCAATTTTACTCTCATTTCATGCATGTAAATAACGATAATGGGAAGTACGTGGTATCTTGACAATGGTGCCTCGTTCCATATGATGGGGAATAAAGATCTCTTCGGTGACTTGGAGAGAAAGACCTCAGCGAGAACATTGAGTTTGAATCTGATGGGAGGTATAGTGTGACCGATGTCGGTACAATTAATTTTCGGAGGGATCGGCTCCCCTCTCAAACTCAAGGATGTAATGTTTTTTTCCGGGACTAAAGAAGAATCTTGTTTCCATCATGGTATTGGAAGACCATGACTACGATGTGATATTTAGTAAAGATAAGGTTTCCTTAGACACATCTCCATGGGACGGTGAAATAAATGCATTGTGAATCAAGAGGCGATATGCACTTGAGGTCGAGCACGCAAAGTCTTGAGGGGCAAGAAAAATGTTAGAGACTTGGTGGTTGGAGAGGATCATGAATTACTGTCAACATGCAGCCTCGGAAGTAGCCTCAACAAGTTGTGAAGAAGCCATAATTGGAAAATAACAAACCTCCACTGAGGCAGTTTAAACCAAGTGGGCATAGGGAGCACATGTATCCATATATTTAAGGACCTACAATAGTATCATATCATATTATTCCTTTTGTATCCCCTTATTGTTTTTAGTGTAGTCCCATTATTGTTATTGTTGTACCCCTATAACCCCCATATTGTTATTATTGTGCCCTTACATTATTATTGTTAAGTCGAAATTTTAGGATTATATTGTAACCCATGAACTCCTATATATAGAAAAGAGGTTTTTTTCATTTGTATCCTCGATAATTTTACATTTTATGTAAATATAAAGGAGAGTTTCCCCTTGAAGTGGACTATTTCTAAGGTGTTGATCTCTCTTTTCTTCTATTTTTGGAGTTGGTTTCATAATATTTAGTATCGGAAGATACGGATTCTAGGGTTTGACCTTTGTAAACGGTCATCGTGGAATTTTCGCTATAACTGTCTACGAGGTTAAAAAACTAAATTTTTACCACCTTTGAAGAAATTCTAAAGAGCCGTGTGAAAATTTAGGAACTTGGTTCACAGCATTTTGAGAGATATGATGTTTGTGTAATGCGGGGTTTTTTACGGGCTCTTGAATTTCATCTAAAATAGGTGACCGTGGTAAAATCATCATAGCTCTCTCCTCACAGGCATCAGTTGACATTACGTAAAAAGTGGCTGAAAAGGAAATGGATTGTGGATTTCTTTGTATAAATTTTGAGTCAGAAGGAGGAAACAATGACACGTGGAATGTCATACAAGTTCACTCTATTGAACCGGTCCATAATTAGGTCATTGTGGGGTCGACATAACTTTGACTTGAAGAATCAAATCATATCGGACCATGGCATTGAAGAATATTCGGAGTGCTACTACAAGACCCGAAATTCGGATATTGAAGATCTGAAATCATGAGAGATAATTAGGTTTCAATATGGAGCTCCTCAAAAGTAAGAAAAATAATGTCATACTGTTTTTTTAAAATTGCATAACATTTGTTTGAAAACGTAGTTTGAAGTGATTCAAGGCCATTGTGTAGTCAATTTAGCGTCCTAAATTGCTAACATAGAATTATCAACTTGAGGGCTAATGCTTGATGAAGTGTGTTTTATGTATTGTAGTGACCTCCCTTACTTCGTTGTATGTGTTTTCGTATTGTTTTTGTAATCTACCTCCCGGAGTGCTCTAAACTGAATTAACATGCAACTAGTCCCTGTGGAATTCTACATCCTATTTTGTCCATCATGAATGGTGTTACTGGAAGAGCTTATTCCAGAACAATCTTGGGCACATGCAATTCGGTGCAAATGCAAACTTAAGGAAGCTGACGATTACAATTAAAAACTAAGACATCACGAGCTATCTCCTACCCATTATTATGATATTTTGGAAGAGTGTTTTAAAGAGTAAAGATCAGCTATGCTACTTAGTGTAAACAAAAAGCTGAAACCTACAATACCACGGTTATGTACCTTATTCATCATAATGATATTTTGGAAGATTTTATTAGAGTAAGTCTATTTGTGATAATTAACGAAAAGAAATTACCAATAAAAATGCTAATTAACTCAACATAATACAACCAAATCTTTTTTCATCTAATAATGATATATTTGGAAGAACATTTTAAGAAAAAGAATGATTGTAAGATAATGAGGATCTTTTAATCTAATTGCAAAGCAGAAAAAATGCTAATTAACTCAATATAATACAACCAAATATTTTTCATCTAATAATGATATGTTGGAAGAGCGTTTTAAGAAGAATGATTGTAAATAATGAGGATCTTTTAATCTAATTGCAAAGCAGAGAAAATGCTAATTAACTCAATATAATACAACCAAATATTTTCTCTAATAATGATATGTTGGAGAGAGCGTTTTAAGAAAAAAAATGATTGTAAGATAATGAGGATCTTTTAATCTAATTGCAAAGCAGAAAATGTTAATTAACTCAACATGATACAACCAAAATCTTTTTCATCTAATAATGATATGTTGGAAAGAGCGTTTTAAGAAAAAGAATGATTGTAAGATGATGAGGATCTTCTAGGTTAAACAAATAATGCAAGATATGAATTAAAGCTACTTATCTAAGCATATAGAAGCCTCCTTGGATAAGCGAGGGGCCTCTACTACCAATTTGGTGAAGTCCTTGACTCTTTAAAGTTGTAATCAAAACATCATCAAAGAACTAAATTTCTCTATTGAAAATCTCACAAATCACTACATCCCATTCCATCTTTAACTTTGTTACAAAAAGACTCCTATTTTCTCCTACTTCTTCATTAACCATGATAGGAGAAATCTTCTCCTATTTATACAAAATATGAGGAGTCATCTCGTTAATGAGAGTCCATGAATCTCTCCCTCAACTCTAGAGTTACAATCAAAATAGGAAATGATAAGACACATGTCTTTCTAGAATTTCAACACAACTTAAGAAAGGGAGACACATATCATCTTAGAGTTTCAATACAACAGAAGTGAGACACATGTTCTCACCCAGTCCCATGATCTTCTTCAGCAAATTCGAATTTGGCCTTAGAGTGCCACATAAGGGTCTTCTAGAAGTCTCTTTTTTGACCTACACATGTCTAAAACTCACAACACATATATAGATATATGAAACTATGTTAATTTTCTAGTTTCTAATCATAAATTCACTTTAAATACATAAAATAAATAACTTTGGAAAACAAGGATACTAACCCATATATTTATGAAAAATGGTTACTTGATGTAGGGCTTTAGGTCAGATGGCTATGAAATAAAGGCTAGATGGTTATGACATAATGAAAATATGTATGAATATGGAAAACACTTTGGAGGCTCCAACATACTCCCCAATATTTGAAGTTGTTGCATGTTCTTATGCAACTATTGCAATGATTCATTTGTCCATGAGTTGATCTTTGACTCATATAAATTAAGTTCCAAACTTTGCTTCTTGATATTTTTTTTATGGCAAAGTATAATACACTTGATTGCAACCTTTTTTAATGGTTTGGTTCTTGTGTGACAACCAATTCTTTTTGAGCAATGGTTCTTGTGTAACAATGCTTTATTTTCTTTGTTGCATCAAAGTTCATAAAAGCTGTTTAGAATCAATTACTTCATCCAATGAATTGATCATTTGCAAGACATAATCTTTTGAGTCATGTTGCAATAATAGTTGGTTGGGAAGTATATGTGGTGGAAATGAAATGAAAATGTGTGATAGTGTATGACATGTGGATATGAAATGATGTCCCTCCCAACTAAGATATGACAATGTGAAAAAGGAGTGAGGAATTTTTTCCAAAGTTACAATTTTAGCATTCTAATGAATTACATGACTAAAAATTAGAAAACAGCATACCTTCACTTACCTTAAATGTGGATGAGTTGTGCATGTGTGGTGGCTGAAAAAATTCGATCATATTCTTCTTAGTGGTGAACAGAGGTGGATAAGAGATAAGATGACTTTGTGCTCTACAAAAACTTGTTGAATCTACTCAAAATCTTTGAAAATAATAATCTTCATGTCTTCAAACTCATTGGCACAATTCCTACTATGTGAAAGAATGTCCGTGCGAACATAAATGGGAAATTGTTGACAAGTGGCCATTAATGGATGCACTAGTCAGCACGAGAACTCTCACCATTGATGACAATGAGAGTCAAGATGCTCAAACACATCTTGCTAGGTACGAATGGTTCTTTGATGTCGAGTCACCTAGAAGATCTGACGAACAAGGAGTTTTAATGTATTCTCATTGTTTGACGACGCAGGAGCTGCCATTAAGGCATGCAAGCCTCAAGGTGTTTTTACAAAGAACTTAGAATCAAAGGACTATGGACTCAATAATTTGCATTGAAGCAGGGCTTATTTGCAGAATGAACATGACAAGAAATGGAAGATGGCAATGGAGAATAGAAATGGCAATGGGTAATAAGCATGTGAATGAGCCTCTTGCTTTTATTTGTGGGTTATGAATGGACGAAATGAAATGGAAAGTGGATGTGAATGTAAATGGAAAATATGAAGTGAAATGGGGGTGAATGGTTTATTATGAGGTATGGATGTGATGGAACAATAGTATCTGAAAGTTTTCAAGTGTTTGGATCGATTTTTGCATCAACATATTTCACTCTTTGTTCTTTGATCATCCTCTTATGAAACAAATTGGTCTCTTAGAGACACCATTCTCTTGTAGTCATTTGTCCTTCCTCCTGGAACACAGCAAAAAAACTAATACTTCTTCTACAATGGAATGTAAGATTATCAAAGGGGAGAGGTGATCAATCTCTCTAGTTATGATATTTACACATAAAACTAAGAATTTATTGTTATTAATGAAACAAGTTCTCAAAGGAAAAATCAAAAGAATTTATGCTGTTTTGGAATTTGTGGCTCAAGTTGAATGTTTAACTTCTTTCCAGCAATTTATTTCTGATTTACCTTTTCAAGCTTTAATGATGGATTTTTTTCCTTGTGTAGATCTTGTTGAGACCTTTCCAACGATACTTAAATCATCAAATCTGATTTTTAACACTGAGAAAGTTAGGCGATTTGAGCAAATGAGGTTTTTAATTGCGAGGTGGAGAAACATTCATAGGAATTGGACTTACGTATAGGAATGTCGGCCGGTTTACGTAGCCAAAAATCTTGAATAAAGGTTAGTCATTCATCTTTCATCATTAGTCCAAAATTAATCAATACTTTCAGAAAAAGTGAGCAAATAACTTATTCATTTCATTGATTCAAAATTATTTATTTTTTTTATTTATTTTTTTTATTTTTTTTAATAACAAAATTGAAAAAGAGAAATGCAATTTTTTTATTTTTTTTTAAATAACAAAATTGAAAAATACAATTTTTTTATTTTTATTTTAAATATTATATATGTTACATTTAAAAAATATATATATATATATATATATATATATATATATATATATAATTTTATTGACTTAAACAATTTATTAAATAAGAAAATTAAAAAAACTAAAAACATGAATGCCATTCTCCTATTGTATACAAGTTTTGACGTTCAAGTTTTTTTTTCTCTACAAATGGTACCAATGTCCATTTGGTTTTCCGTTATTATGCTCACACCTCAAATCTGTAAGCTTTCGACACCTTGATCTTGCACTATTACCGACGCTAGAATTGGCGGCTACGATGATTTTCAAATATCTGAAGTCGATGCTCTCATCTGTGAAAAGAGTTAAAATGTGGTTGAAGATGAGAGTGGGCCCCAACGTTCTTCAGTGGATCGATGGAGAGTGAAGATTCGGCATCGATGGGGCGATTGGAATGTGGATTGAATGCTACGAGAGTCTTCGATTTTTGATTAAAATTCTTCTTCTTGATATCGGGAAGCCAAGATTATGGGTGAAATTAATCGAGTGTCGGCCAAACTCTCCAACGTGCAAGCAACCGTTTTCCTCACATTGAGGCAAAAATGGGCTTCAAAGAACAAATTATCCCCGCTACATCACAATTTCGTAAAACGATTTACGGGTTATCTAATTGACACGTTGGCGAAAAAACCCATGTCTCGATTTTCCAAAATTCATCCTCGATCGATCGGAAAATTCATTTCAAATTGACGTGTCAAATAAAATTATGTTTACGGAAATGGAATACGACACGGTTTCTTTGATTCTTGCATGCATCAATCATTAAGCAAACTACTATAGTCATCTCTCACTTCTTGACCAACACCTAGGGGAAATTTGACCTCCCAGTTCGATTAACTGTCTCCTCTCCACCGACTTCATGTGACTATCGATTGTATGGTATCAATCGTGAGCCTTCAAAATTCATGAGCGTCCTCATGTTTCCCCATATCCAAAATTGATTTCCAAGTTTTTGGATTCCTAATAGTATTCTAATAGGTGATAGGTACTTTCTCCTTCCCTCATTTGAAACAAGATGACTGACTCACACATGAAGCACCCGGTCTTTCCTCTGACAGGTCTTGAATGGAATCCATAAGTAGATAGGGAAGTTGCAAGAGGTCTTGTGTAAGTTAGGCATTGAAGCACCACATTAGCGTAGCAACTATTGCATTTTATACTAATTTTCCCCATCCAATAATTTCTTTACCCGATGTGAATTGATGCAGGCACATCTTCCGAACTACGTCTTTGCCATGTACCTCCATTGTCGAGATCCATTATAAGCTCTTATCGATTAGACTCATATTGGCACTTCTTACATTTCACCTTCGATTGAAGATAGCCACCAAATAGCTGTGAATGAAGGTTGCCAAATCTTGTTGATGATATCATTTTAATGTCGGAAGGATAGATGATTTACCATAGGCCCCATGATCATGTTCTTGAGTTTTTTTTCTTTTCTTTTTTTAGTTTTGTGGCTTGAGGTGTCCAAAAGCGTAAAAGACATTGCGGACTTTACGGAGGTAAATATAGTGCTATCTCCATTTTGTGCATGATTTGGAATGAGATTTGCTTGTCTTACATCTTTTGATGACATGGTGCGGAGTTACCTCTAGAAAGGATCCAAAGAACGGTATTGGGAGGACAAGGAAAAGTTGTATAGATACATTTCAACAAAGCGAGTTTTCTCGAGAAATTCAGAGTTTTATGTTGGCAGGAATTTGGCAAAAGGATCTTTCTAAACCTTATAATGATAAATCCAAAAGCCACTGAGCTTCCTAATTTTTCTTTCGAGTTCCTTTCTGTAGGGGCATGGGTGCTAGATTCATGACACTTCATCAGGATTCCTTCACCAATTTTGGAAAGCGAGCTTCAAGCTAGTTCACTTTGTTGCACTCTCATTCTTTGGTTTATCTACAATCTCACCAAGGACAACAAAGTGCCCCTCTCAATATAAAGATACTCAGCTGTTTTTTGTTTGTTTATTGATTTGTTTTGTTAATAAACTATATATGTTATATTTTCAAGAATTAAAAATATACATATATGTTTTACTAAACAAAATGATTTATTGATTTTTTTTTTATATTTATTTTATTTGTTTTTGTTAATAAAATTACACATGTTATATTTTCAAAAATTAAAAATATACATATGTATTTTACTAAACAAAACAATTTATTGAATTTTTTTTTCATTTTTTTTTCATCCTTTTTTTTTTTTTTTTTTTTTTTTTATAAATTATTTGTTATTAAAATTATATATATATATTTTCAAAAATTTTAAAAATATACATATATATTTTAGTAAACAAAATAATTTAAAATTTTTTATTTTTTCGTTTTTTTTTATAATTGATTTGTTTAATTATATATGTTATATTTTTTTAAAAATTTAAAAATACATACATATATATATTCATTAAACAAAACAATTTATTGAAATCAAAGTTTTTCATGAAAACAAATTTTTTTTTTTTTAAATTGTTGAATCGATTGAAATGATGAAGTTTATTTTCTCTCTTTCTTCTTCTTCTTCTTTTTTTTTTTCTTTTTTTAATAATAATTTTTTTTTCGATCCTCGAGATCACACTAAGTGCGAGGAGGAGAGCATGCTCAAAAATTATAATTTTTTTTTTTACATAACAATCATTTTTAAGTCCTCGAGGATCACACAAAGTGTAGGAGGAGAGCATACTTAAGAATTATTAATTTTTTTTAGATGCTAGAAATAAGGTCTCCTAATTACACTTCCCCGACAGCAACGCCAAAATGTAGTCAATTTAGCGTCCTAAATTGCTAACATAAATTATCAACCGGGGCTAATGCTTGATGAAGTGTGGTGCACCATAGCAATAGCAAGTGACCTCTTCCTTACTTCGTTGTATGTGTTTCGTATTGTTTTTATGTAATCTACCTCGGAGTGCTCTAAGCAGATTAACATGCAACTAGTCTATGGAATTCTACGACCTATTTTGTCCATACATGAATGGTATTTTGGAAGAGCTTGTTAGAACAATCTTGGTTGTACAATTCGGTGCAAATGCAAGCTTAAGTAAACAATTACAATTAAAAACAAAGACATCACAGTATCTCTACCCATTATTATGATATTTTGGAAGAGCGTTTTAAGAGTAAGATCGGCTATATTACTTGGTGTAAACAAATGGCTAAACCTACAATACCACAGTTATGCCTTATTCATCATAATGATATTTTGGAAGAGTTTATTAGAGTAAGTCTAAGCATGATAGTGCTTGAAAGAAATTGCAACTAAAAATGCTAATTAACTCAACATAATACAACGGAAGAATATTTTCCTTTAATAATGATGTATATGTTGGAAGAGGCGTTTTATGAAAAAGAATGATTGTAAGATAATGAGGATCTTTTAATCCTAATTTGCAAAGCAGAAAAATGCTAATTAACTCAATATAATACAACCAAATCTTTTTTCATCTAATAATGATATGTTGGAAGGCGTTTTAAGAAAAAGAATGATTGTAAGATAATGAGGATATTTTTAATCTAATTGCAAAATAGAAAATGCTAATTAACTCAATATAATACAACCAAATCTTTTTCATCTAATAATGATATGTTGGAAGAACGTTTTAAGAAAAAGAATGATTGTAAGATTAATGAGGATCTTTTAATCTAATTGCAAACGAAGAAAATGCTAATTAACTCAACATGATACAACCAAATCTTTTTCATCAATAATGATATGTTGGAAAGACGTTTTAAGAAAAAGAATGATTGTAAGATGATGAGGATCTTTCGGTTAAACAAATAATGCAAGACATGAATTAAAATCTACTTATCTAGAAAGCATATAGAAGCCTCCTTGGATAGCGAGGAGACTCACTACCAATTTGGTGAAATCTTCCGGCTCCTTAAAGTTGTAATCAAGAAACATCTGTCAAAGTAGTTATCTATTGAAAATCTCACAAATCTACATCCCATTCCATCTTTAACTTTTGTTACAAAAGACTCATATTTTCTCCTACTTCTTTATTAACCATGATAGGAGAAAGCTTCTCCTATTTATATAAAATATAAAGAGTCATCTCATTAACAAAGTCCATGAATCTCTCCCTCCAACTCTAGGATTACAATCAAAATAGGAAATGATAAGACACATGTCTTTCTAGAAGATTTCAACACAACTTAGAGAGACACATATCCTCTTAGAGTTTCAATACAACAAGGAAGTGAGACACATATCCTCTTAGAGTTTCAATACAACAAGTGGGGCCATGTTCTCTTGATCCCACTTGATCTTCTCCAACCAAATTCCAATTTGGCCTTAAGGAGTGCCACATAAGGGTCTTCTAGAGTCTCCTTTTTGACCTACATGTCCACAAAACTCACAACACATATATAGATATATGAAACTATGTTAATTTTCTAGTTTCTAATCATAAATTCACTTTAAATACATAAAATAAATAACTTTGGAAAACAAGGATCCTAACTTACATATATTTATGAAAAATGGTTACTTGATGTAGGGCTTTAGGTCGGATGGCTATGAAATAAGAGCTAGATGGTTATGACATAATGGAAATATGTATGAATATGGAAAACACTTTTGAGACTCAACACACCTGGCCCAGTTGTTGCATGTCCCCTTATGCAACTATTGCACGTGATTCATTTGTCCATGAGTTGATCTTTGACTCATATAAATTCGTTCAAACTTTGCTTCTTGATATTTTTTTTTTGGCAAAGTATAATACACTTGATTGCAACCTTTTTTAATGGTTGGTTCTTGTGTGACAACCAATTATTTTTGAGCAATGGTTCTTGTGTAATTATTTTTGCCTGATCTTATGATGATCTAAAAACTTATGACACATATCTAATTGAACATAAAATTCTACTAAAATGAGATGTAAAACCTTATAAATAGAAGTTAAGAAGGATGAACCCAGTTTTTCTTCCCACCATGAAAATAGTAAGAAAAAATTTAGATGCCCAAGGTATTGTCCCCATTAGATACTCTAGTTGGGTTGCCAATTTAGTACTTGTGAGGAAAAGAACGGTAGAAATAAGACTCTTTGTAGATTTTAGAAACCTTAATAAATCATCCTTGAAAGATAATTATCCACTCCCAAAGATGGATCAATTACTTCAAAAAGTGTTAGGTGCTAACATACTCTCTGTTAGATGGATTTTCAGATTATAATCAAATATTGGTGAATTTAGAAGACGAGGAGAAGACAACT
Organism: Pinus albicaulis; assembly: GCA_034641835.2. Lineage (NCBI taxonomy): Eukaryota > Viridiplantae > Streptophyta > Pinopsida > Pinales > Pinaceae > Pinus > Pinus albicaulis. The sequence goes on from CM076572.1 coordinate 698,772,914, forward strand.
TTTTTACACTTTTATGAGGGTACATTCATGTATGCCTAGATGCAGCACTGATGCAGTAAACGTAGGAGCAACATTTGAGAGAGCCATGGTTGGATTTTTTTGGGAAGGTAAAAAATTCATTGTTATTATCTTGATGATTGGTATTTCTCCTAAATGCATATCTGAAACATCTCAAGCACTTGAAGAAATTTTTGAAAGAATCACAGAATTTTGGAATTTCTTTGAATCCCAAAAGTCATTATTCACCATCAAAGAGGGTAAATTACTAGGTCATTTAATTTAAGAAATATGGAGTAGTTATTGATCCCAAAATGGTCTCTACTATTCAATCATTATCATTACCTAGAAATAAGAAAGAGATTCAAGCTTTCTTAGGGGAAAATTAACTTTTTGAGAGGGTTTTATGCCAAACTATGCGAAATAGTGAAGGACATAACATACATGCTCAAAAATAACCATGAAGTCAAATACTGGATTGTTCCGCAAGATTTGAATTTGAACATATAAAGAAAAGCCATCTCTAAAGCCCCCGGCCTTGGCAGGTCAATTTCACCAGAACCTTTCTGCATGTTCTCTTTTACTCCAAAACTACCCTTGCAACTATCCTTTTGCAAAAGAATGAGGATTACCACGATCAACCTATAGCATTCTTTAGTAAGGTCCATGAGAGATACTTAACTCAGATATGAAAATGTATCTAAAAACAAGCCAATGCATGAATTGAGGCCTAGAGTATTTTAGAATGTATATCATCCATTCCTATCATTTCCTATATGCCCCAATAACGTTGTTAAAATCGTCCTCATAGTCGGTTTGATGGCGGAGAAAGGGAAAGATGGATAACTCAAATCCTTGAGTTTGATCTTACCATCAAAAATACCAAGTTAGTGAGTGCGGGGGTTGGCTAAGTTGTTAGTTGAATCCAATTATAAAGTCTTTAGCATAAACTCTTTTTTGAAGTTTGGGAGAAGCATCCACAAGAACCTTCTTCAAATTTGGAAAGGAGAATCCACAAGAACCTTCCTTGAATGCGAAGGGAGAATCCACAATAACCTTCTCCATTCAGCTCGGATAGTCCTTAATATTGATGAGAAGTTTGTTTCTCAGTTAGTATGCATATATTGTTCATTTTCTGATCCATTTTGAATGTCCCATTTCCGGTTTTCAAGAAACCGGTCACAAGCACTCAAGTTGAAATCCATCAAATAATGTATTGTGAATTCCAACTTATCACGGAAGGATCTCTTATTCTACTACGTTTGCATACAGAATCGAGCTGAAGGGATCATTGATTGGTTCATGCAAGGATATGTGGAGCCACTATGCGTGGAAAGCTTAAACATACAAGATATTGAGGCGAGTTTTATTGCTTTAATTTTTTTTCAAAGTAGGATCAAAATTGATACATCTTCCATGTCGGATGTTTGTAGTAAGTAGAGAAATTAGAAGCCCTCCACTAGTTCCGGTATTTTGTTTCAACACCTTTTCTACAATGGGGATTAGATTTTATAGATGGAAATCCATGACCTCTGTGTCCTTCATGATGGATCTTGACTTCTACGGCTATTTCCATGGTGGGTGGAAGCCATTCTGTAAGAAATGCTACAAATTTAGTTGTAGTAAAATTCATTGAAGAAAATATTTTTATCGATTTGGTTGCCCACAACAAATAGTCCTTGATAATTCTTACAGTGTTCAACAACATAAAAATGATAGATACACTTGAAATACCGGATTCTACTGCATCACTCAGTCCCTATTATCCTGAGAAACAATCTTGTTGAATCATCAAATAAGAGTTTAGTAAAGGAAATTAAGAAAACTTTAGAAGACCACAAGAAAAAGCGGGACAATCATTTGATTTATGTAGTTTGAGGAAACATAATTTCTACCAAAAAGATCAATAGGTAAATCTCCATTCCAATTAGTTTATGGAAAAGATGTTATTTTTTCCTAAAAATTTAGCTTTCTCCCTTGTGCTCAAGTTTCTACAAGAATCTATTGATGAACTTTGACTATTTCTCTAGAAGGATTAATCATATTATTGGTGAATGAAAACAAAGATGGTCTTTATTATAAACTAAAGAAATATCAAAATAAAATGAAGAGTCTCTTTGACGAGAAAGGTAGAAATAGATTCTATAGAATGAGATATAGTTTTAAGATGGTATGCTGGAGAGAAGATAAGAAGGCAAAACATGGAAAGTTTGGTAATTTATGGTTTGGGCCACTCAACACTGCAGAGGTAAAAGGAAACAACACATTTTTTCTACAGAATCTTGAAGGGAAGTTTTCAACATTGCCTGTAAATGGAATCATTTTGAAACACTACATCCAGTACTGAAGGATATCATACATCATCATTGTACATAATCATTTTCTTTTATCACTTGAAGTCTGTTTGTTTTCTACAACAAAGACTTCATAGCCCAAGGAGAAGGCACATGGAACTACTTGTTCTCTACATCCCACAAAGGTAATAAGTCCCCAATTGGAGTCGATGTTGTAACATTATTTGTTTTTTATAATTTAGCATAAGTAGTTAAATAATTTTGAAAATGATAAGGTAGGATATGCATGCAAAAAAATGAAAAATTTAAAAAATGTTAGGAAAATTATTATGTTTTATAGGCATCCATGTCAATAAAATGTTAGGTGTTAGATTCCATAAATAAATAAGGCAAATTTAAATGAAAATGTTAGGGAAGCAAAAAGAAAAAGGAAATCTTCATTCTCTTTTAAAAGAATTGATTGGATGCTGGTCTAAATGCGCCTATGGAAAAGGTGTTTAGTATGGTTTAAATCTTGATTATTAATTACATATTCTAAATTTTTAAACCATATTATATACCCCACCATGCATTTCCATTAATCATATATCCCCTCCATTCATTTCCCTTTATTTATATTTCATTCCCCGCTCATATATTTACAAACATTTCCTTAAATTTTCCTTCCTAACCTCCCGACACTTTATTTAATAAGTCCCGACCCCACCAACCACATCATCACATTTATCATCCCCATATTCCCATATATCTGAAAATCACCTTTATATCCCTTAGCATCCAACAGCCCTCATGGCCTTTCAGCTCCCATCCACCATCTGAAGCTTTTCATGGGGGGGGTGGGGGGGGTGGGGGGGGCGGGGGTCGGTGGGGGGTAGTGGGGGTCCGAAATGAAATGTATTTTCAAATTTCCTGAGTATATGTGTCAGCCCCACGAGATTTCAACCCACCCAATTGCAAAACCTCAAACCACCATACACCCCCCACACACACTCCCCCACCCCCCCACAAAAAAATAAAAAATAAAAAATTGTTTCCAATATACCACCAACTATGATGACCTTTGTGCACCACTACTCTACTTCCACCTTATTGCCCATTAGCCAATTAAATACTCTCCCTCCATAATTCCGTTGCAAACTTAATTACCTATCCGTGAACCCATGGCATCAACGAAAACACGTATTTCCCTATTAAACCTGCTAAATCCTTCTGCAGATGCCTTTTCTCATTACAATTTATAATAATTTGTTGTTCGCAGGTTTTTTAGGATCTAGAAGCGCTACAATTTCTTGAGCATGCCCAATATTACCATTTTGAATTTTGTTCCCTTTTCTTGATCACATTAACATCTTTCTTCCCTCTGTTCCACTGTCACTTGTAACCATTAGGCCTCCCAAAGATAAATATCTCGAGGAAAACAATAATACTTTAATTTTTCCTCCTCTAGACCTTCATCATATCCCTATGGTTGACATAGATTATAGAACCTATGAAACACACTTTGATATCGACTTTATTGATATGTACTGTTAGATGGAAGAAAAATTCATTGAGAAATCCGATGAAATCCAGCTGTGGGAGTATAATCTTCCCCATTTTATCTTTCTTCCTACCCACAGTGCTCCTAATTTCATCAGGAAATGTCATTCCTCCTACTTTCCTAGTCAGATAGTCAATTCTAATAGCCAAGTTTTGTTTACCATAACCCCTCAAGCTATTGAACAGATGATGCTAACTCACACAGTCGATAATGGTTTCCCATTCTCTCATGAATCTCTGGTTGAAATATATCAGAGATTAGATCTTGCCAAGAGAACCCAAACCTTATAACTTTTCCTAGCACAAGATGTCACATTTCCTAAAAGAAATCCTTCTTATCCTTCATCCCTATTCCCCGAGAGAACCAAGAAAATAGCCACTATCCTATCTTACCTGCTTGGATACTACTCTGATCAATACATAGATGACGCAATTATAGGATTTTTGTCTGTCTTTTCCAATGATGCTAAGCCTTCCATAGTGTTCAATTTCAGTCACTTCCTTGTAGAATCCATTCATCAATAGTTTCTTGATTTCAAGACAAAGGAGGTATTTAAATATATTTCTATTCTAGTTTATATGTTTATATAATTCCAAGGAGACAATATGAAATTATCATTGCAAAAATTAAAAACTAAAGGAGACTAGTAGTCAGTAATGATTTGGACCACCTTGGTCATGAAAGAGAAAAATGAATTCACCTATAGGCAGTTCATTGAAATGTCTGTCCACCCAGATATCAACCTTCTAAACAATAGAGAAGAACTGAGAATCAGTGAAGAAATTCAAAATATTTTGCAGCTCACAGAACAGGCTCAAATAGGATATTAGTACCTGTATGCAAACTACACTGAAATAAGAGTTTTTGGGTGTGAGATGAAATCATACAAGTTGCCAAAATTCCTACCAATGAGGATTTTTTCTTTGGAATTCATTAGGAAGATGATCAACATGGATCAAGTAAATTTTGTGGCTTCCAAGAAAAAGTCACAGTTCAAGCTAAAAATTCAGATTGGTCCATTCATATATAATAGTAGAAAAGCAGCAGCAGAGGCAGATCAACTATTAAAGAAATTGCAATTTGATTTAAGCTTCACCTGGTCATATGACCCATTAGGCATTGTGTTTAAATTAAGGGTAGAAGTCAAATATATTCCTTAGTTTCAATACAACAAGGCCAAAGATAGAGAAATATAAGAACAAGATAGAGTGGATAGAAAACACATTACATGAAGTCGAAGAACAACCAGTTTCATCATCAACGGTACCGACTCCAACAAATTAGGAAAATATAGCAAAAATAAACATATAAGAAAATTCTCCATTAGAGATAGACATCTTCAGCAAAGGATTCAAAATTATGTATATAAATAAAGCTAAGCTTAGTTCCAAACTAAGTATTAGCAAGGATTTAGAGCAAGAGACCCCTGTCAACACAAATGAGCCTCTTATATCCTCATTAATAGGAGAGCAGTCCAAAAATCTCCTACTACTTCCATGACTGCTTCAAATCAGAAGCAAATCATGCAAATAGGTACTTCAACTTTAAGCGAGCTATAGAAGATCGCCATGGACATCTTTAAGGAAATCAAACTAAAAAATGAAGCCTTGAAGTTTAATACATATAACCAATTCTGGAAACAAACTTCAGGTGCCCAAAGTATGTTATTGTCAACCTTTGATGTAGAACAAGGAAGAATTCTTATGGCATTTCTTCAAGCACAAGTTCCTTAGCCTAAAGGAGAAGAAAACTATGAGAAAAAATATTTTGATTTTGATGTCAAAGATATACATCCCATTGATCAAATGGATATGCATAAAAAAATTGGGGAGATGATCTTCTCAACTGTAAATAACATTGCTATGCCCTTATCTAAAATGCAGGTTACACTAGCAAATGTCAGATCACAACTCAACATGGAGAAAGTCTCAACTTTTTCCAAGGACACGAAGATTAAAACCTTGGAATATTTGGTAATCAAGTTGGGTTATGACAAGTTGGGTTATGACCCTACAAATGTCAATGTTTCAGAGGAATTAATCAAGAAAAATAATGTAGACATTGCAACATTAAGGAAGCAGTTGAAATTACTAGCTACAGAAGATCCTTTAGCCAAGGAAATTTCAGAGACAGAAATAGAAAAGGCAGACCTCATGGAGCTTTTTCTAGAATAGAATACACAACTAAAACATATGGAAACAGAGATGGAGAAGTGGATCAAGGAAAGTAAGAAACCAGTCAAACAATCTTCTCTTTTAGAAGCCACTTCCAATGACAACTATTCCCACTGCTATAGTTGCTACTACCAGTAAAGGAGATTCTTTAAATCAGTTAGCCTCCACACTCCAAAACATGACTTTATAGAAAAATAAATAAAGAAGCTAAACAACAAAGTGAAACTTTTTGAAGAACAACAGAAGAAGTCTGCTACTTATCATGGAACATAACTTCCATTAGGGGAATTTTGAGGTCTAAAATGGGCCTCCTAAGAAAAACGTACAAACAAAATAAACTTTATAAGATCCAATAGGATACAATATGATGATGTCAACCATGGGGGATGATTCACCATTTTTTAATTAAAAGGGTAAAAAATTTAAAAATTTATAAAATAATAAAACTACCTCTTCGATTCGTATTTTCAACTTATCTCCAAAATTTTGTATTAAAATTTCGAGCGGGGTACTCATTGGATGCAAAATTTAATTACTCATCCAAGCACGACCCATGTTGCATACTTTTGATGGACTCTGCTACAAGAAAAATGATAAATACATGAAAAAACGTGATTGCAATCAAGTTTTTCATGTATTTCTCATTTTTCCTGTAGAATGATCCATCTAAAGTATGCAACATGGTTCTCCTTGGATGAGGAATTAAATTTTACATCCAACGAGTGCTCTCACTCAAATTTGAGTAAAAACTATGGGAGATAAGTTGAAAATACAAGTTGAAAAAGTAGTTTTTTTATTTTTTCACTCTAAACTTTGATTATGTAATCAAATATTATTTTATTATTTCCACTATTATTTTATAATTTCCTTAGGAGGCCCATTTTAGACCTCAAAATTCCCCTAATGAGAGAGCTCAAAACCAAGTTGAAATATGGAAGAAGTCATTCGCTGAAGCTTCTATTGGCTACACTTTGGGTAATGTCAAAGAAATCATTTGGGCTAACATTTTTGAAGAGATTAATGAAATTTGGTCATCTATTAGGATCATCTTCGAGCATAAAGAGTTAGTAGAAAAGGAAAATCAGGTAATTTTTTATGTAAACACTCAACTGGGAGATATTCCCAATACAACTAGCAACATCATAAAATTTCTAAACTCTAAGGACAACCAAGAATTGGATGGTAGATGACAAGACTGAAACTATCCTTGAAGTAAAGAAAATTCTGATTAAGAAGAACTTGGTAGTACAATTAACAGAAAAATCTCATACTTTGGATATGACAATCAACAGGTTTCTTACAAGGATTAATGCATTCATTAAAAAAGGTCTCCCATCACTATTTGTTATAAATGACAAGTTAATGCCCAGAGAGGATTATATGAAGAAGCTCAAAGAAAGAAAAAGGTCTGCATCTATGTCTTCTATTCAAGGCTCAAGATAGTAAAGCATTTTACAGTTGTTGATATTGTCATTTTTATTCACCCCAAATAAACATTTTCATTGTAAAAACAACGGCAAAGTACACGGAGGTATGAAATCTACTCGTAACGATATTAAGCATGTTTCACTGATGAAGCAAAGAGGGATGGGACAAGCTTTGCAAATACCAAGAGTAAAGAACAACTCATCGTGCCAGCACAACACACTATATTTTCCAAGACAACATTCTGCTGCCACTATGGATAAAAAGGTGGTGACTAACGAAACTTCAGCCAGTAATGCGCCGTAATACGTATCCACTTATTTTAGATAACTTGATTATGTAATCAAATATTATTTTATTATTTCCACTATTATTTTATAATTTCCTTAGGAGGCCCATTTTAGACCTCAAAATTCCCCTAATGAGAGAGCTCAAAACCAAGTTGAAATATGGAAGAAGTCATTCGCTGAAGCTTCTATTGGCTACACTTTGGGTAATGTCAAAGAAATCATTTGGGCTAACATTTTTGAAGAGATTAATGAAATTTGGTCATCTATTAGGATCATCTTCGAGCATAAAGAGTTAGTAGAAAAGGAAAATCAGGTAATTTTTTATGTAAACACTCAACTGGGAGATATTCCCAATACAACTAGCAACATCATAAAATTTCTAAACTCTAAGGACAACCAAGAATTGGATGGTAGATGACAAGACTGAAACTATCCTTGAAGTAAAGAAAATTCTGATTAAGAAGAACTTGGTAGTACAATTAACAGAAAAATCTCATACTTTGGATATGACAATCAACAGGTTTCTTACAAGGATTAATGCATTCATTAAAAAAGGTCTCCCATCACTATTTGTTATAAATGACAAGTTAATGCCCAGAGAGGATTATATGAAGAAGCTCAAAGAAAGAAAAAGGTCTGCATCTATGTCTTCTATTCAAGGTTCTGTGACAGGTAAAGCATTTTACAAAGTTTTTGAAGATGTCATTTTTATTCACCTTGAAATAAAACACATTTTCATTGTAAAACCAATTTTTACAAAGTACACGAAGGCAGATGAAATCTACTGCAACGTTATTAAAGCCTCAGTTCTGGATGAAGAGGGATGGGACAAGCTTTGCAAATAGCAAGAGTAAATAAAAACTCATTGTGCTAGCACAACACTCATATTTGCCAGCACAACATTTAGTTTTGCCAACACAGTGCTAAAAAGGTGGTGACGCAACGACAACTTTCCAGTAGAACAAGGCCAGAACACAGATTCACTTCTTTTAGATCGTTTTTCTTTCATTTCTGTTTTTTTTTATAAAATTTAGTTTGCCTCTTCACTTAGGCATTGATTGTAATATTTTATATGTTTTATAAATAATTCATTCATTGAAGTATCTGGGGTTGCACCCTTGCATGCACAGATTTTGTAAAGAAGAAATTGTATTAAGTCTTTCTGATCATTATTAATACAAGAAGGATTCTGAACTTATTTCATACAAATATTTTTTTCGTCTGTAATTTTTTCCAAATTTCTTAAATCATTTTGTTTCTTCATATATTTAATTATTGTCAAGATAACTAGGTGAGGTTGATTGTGTTTCAGTAACCTTATAATTCGTCCTAAAGTTATTATCGTTATGAAGACTGATTTACTTGACAATCTGTTAATGTAAGTCCTTTTCATTTATTAATTTTCAGTGTCTTGATGATATTAGATATATTTTGTTCAATTTTTGAACATTGTTTAAAGGTTTTCTGGCTTATGATTTATTGAAAAATTCGATCTGAATATTTAATAATCATATTCTCTTACACAAGTCCACTTAATCGAATCATTAAATCTTAATTACTGTGTGAGATAAACAAGAAGCCCTCACTTATAATTACTGATGTTATTTGCAAGATTTAAAAACATTAACTGTTTGATTAAAATGTATCTTATGCATTGGTCCTCCAAATATTTCAAAACACAAACAAAACATTTTAGATGCTTTGGCATGATTATTTACCACAATCATCTCAAAGGACAACACACTCTAACACTACCTATTTCCAAAGAAAATGTTCTTCGCCGATTGAAGTCTCTCCCTAAATGATTTGAACTTTCCCTTTGCCTAGGGTCTAGTTAAGAAATTTGCAACTTGTTTATTTGTCTAAATACACTTTAGAGAAATTTCTCCTTTCCGAGCCAAGTCATTGATAAAATGGTATCTAAGGTCAATATTATTGGAAAATTCATGGAATACTATATTATCAGAGTTTGATACTACTCTAATTGACATAGTAGATCGTAATAGGATCCAACATCTTGCACGTCAATTATGAAATCAACTTGCAAAGTTAGATGGCTTCACAACTAGGAGTGCTACCTATGATGAATGTGTGCTATATGCAATGCCACTAAATCCTACTTCCTGCTAAACCAGGAAACCAATCTTAAACCAAAAATGAAGCAACACATTTAAGTACTCTTCTTGTCACATGCATCTCTTTTCCTATCATAATCAATGAATCCATGCAACATTAACTCACTATCTCTTACATATCTTATATTGTAATGTACTGCAACTTTCAAATATTGGAGCACATGTTTTGTAACTATTTGGTAAATCTATCTTGGCCCAACCATTAACTATCTCAATATATTCACTTCAAAACATATATAATGTCTGGTCTTGACTAGATACATCAAGGATCCAATGAACTATTATACACTAAAAAATGTGAAATTTTTTAATCCAAGGAAACATGCAACTTCAAATTCTGTATCATTTCAGTTGTCACGAGTTTAAAATCTATCATTTGGAAAGTTTTAAGGGTCTCAACTGTGTATTTTTCCTGCCCAAGGAAAACCTTACCAATACTCTACCACAAATGTAGACTTGAGAAATGTTACATAAATTCAATATCCATTTCAATTCTTGTGTCACCTTAGATTTGAACCTTCCAATTATATTATCTAAATAACTTATAATTATTGGGTCATCTACATAAACAACCAAAATAAGTAGGTCATATCTACCAAATAAACCATTTTTCACGAGGACATGTCTTTGTAATGACCCCTATCGATTAATTGCCCAAGGGATGAAGTAGCCTATCGATCCCCATATACTATAGTATTTTATTAAAGGGAAAAACCAAATTAGCCAATGCTTTGGAAGCATGGGGCAATGTATTGGGGCAACTGGGAAAATAAGCCCAAAATTACAGTTGCCATGAACCCCTCTCGAATAATTAAGGAGGAGAAAACCCCCACAAGGAAATCTATAAATACAAAAGAGTAAAATAATTTTGATCATTGATTTGGATTAATTTGTCTCTTTTTTACTTTGAGCCTAAGACCTGAGGTTTTTAGGATCCCTTTCTCTTCTTTGACAAGTTTTGGTGGAGGTGATCCCACCCCACCTAGTTACCCTTTCTCTTGTTTCGACATATGTGATTCAAGTAGTCTAGTTTTGGTTAAGAATTAAAGATCTTACTCTGTTCCGACAAAAAAAATCTTGGATAATACTTATTTGTTTGGCTCATTGAGATGCTTCCTATTCAACTAAGGGAATTTGACTTGGATCTTGTTAAAGGACAACCTTAAGAAATTTCCTTTGGTCTCTTTGAAGCATTTCGAAATCCTCTTGTCTTGTCCAATTCTAATGATTTCAGAAAGAAATTCTTCCCTCCCATTTTAATAGTTTTGTATTTGAATAATTAAGTGTATTTCAACAAATACAATTTGAAATGATTGATGGAGTCAGTAAATAAGTTTGTCCTGGGTATTGAGATACAATTTTCTTAGTGATTCAATGAACCATGTCACATGTAGTTTCCTCTAGTTCCATGAATGGGTGCATCAAGGCATTTCCCATTCCATATTTTTTGCGTCCCCACGAAGTGAGTGGTGAAATATTTTCTACGTCATATCCTGGCTTCAACCCACTTTTAGTCCCACACCCAATACGTGTCCCATATTCCTTCCTATCCTCTCTTAGCTCATGAACCAATCCACTTTGAATAAACTTACTTAGCTTGAAAACACACGTTTCCTCCCGTTGGAACAGAGACTACAGAGGTGAAGCCAATTGTATCACCAACATTCCTGCCAATTTCCAATCCATATCTACCAGATGTAGCTAAATATCTAGCATCACCTTTCAATGAAAATGAAGCTTCCATTAAACCTTCCATCAACTAATGCAAACCCTTGTCTTGCCTGCATTCCCCTAATTTTAAAAAGTTATGAAAACGATGTGTTATATCTTTTATTTTTATTTTCTAGATAAACGAGGAAACACATTCGTATATAGAAGAAAATAAATCCTAGAAAACCACCTACTCCTTCCACTGTGAATAACTTGGCTTAATAGCATCGTAAACATGAATGGCGGGTAAACCAAAATAAAATTTTCTAGACATGACTGACATGACCAAGGTAGCAAGTTCAAAGTTGCGAGGTGTTTATGGATGAACAAGAGAATGTGTTTCAAAGTTACAAGGTGTTTATAGATAATTTTATTTTGATTTTCTTTCTATTCGTATTTTTATTTATTTATATTTATACATATATGCACATATATGTCCTCCACATCTCATTGAATTTTGGTAATTAAGATAAGTGAAGAGTATTGGGATTTGAATTTGTTATACTAATTGTTATTTTGATCTTGTGATAGAGTCTTTTAATATTATTTATGGCTACTTCTTCATTTAAGGTTAGATTTTTTTATCTATTTGTTGTTAAAGGCAAGTGAAATCTTAGTGTATGGTTATAGTTTTTATAATTCTTTATAATTTTCTCATTACTAAAGTAAATGTGTCCTCTACTAATTAACCAACACTTGTCTTTTTAGGTATTTTCATAATGTATTTGACCCAGCTATAATTTCACTCCCATTTTGGATAAACTGTCAACCTTCGAATTTAATTCCCCGTGAATGTGATAAAATGATATAACCCTGAAGATTCAAATAAACTCCATAACTCTAATTATCCACTGATGCAATAAATAAGTGTTTAAGTGAGTATAACCTTTCAGCCAATCTATAGTAGAATTTGAATCCCCTATCATTTGTAATTTTAGATTGCTGAAGTGATATAATTAAAATGACTAACATAAACTATTGATTTTTATTATTGTAGTTCTTATTTGGTAGTCTTATTTTCTTTCTAGACTAAAGTACTCATTCAAATTAGTCATTTTTAGTTGTATTAATTATTATCTAGTCATATAGTTTAACATGAGACTAAATTGGTCATTTATGTTAGTAATTTTTGCTAGTATTTCACTAGAAAAGCTACCGTGGCTAACTTTTTTAGTCACCTAGTCATTAATTTCATCATTTTTTACTAGTGGATGCTTACCCAATCCTCCATTATTTATTCCAAAAGAAGGAAAGAATGATGTTCGTATCTCTCCCTCTCAAATAGGGAGGATATACCTATTATCACTCTATGATTTTCCCTAGGCTGAAGAGAGGAATTCCATAGGTAACCACAAACCACTTCTAGGCCATAATTTAGCGCTTCTAGCCTTGTAGAGGGCTCTCTCACTTAGATTGGTCACAATAATATGATATTAGTCTAGGTATGATGGTCAATAAGGTCTAATTTTCTATTTTCTATTGATGAGAAAAGAGAGAAATCCATTGGGCATGGATTCGTGTCAAACTAGATTTTTGTCCATTGTTATGATGAATAAAGAAAGGGTTTCTCAAAAAGGGAAAGGTAGGAAGCCTTGGTGGTGGAATTTAGGTTAAATCATTGTAGGAGGGTGAGTGTAGAAAGTTGAAAGACAACACATGGATCATAGAAACCATAGATGAATTCTAAAATGTTTCTTTTAAGATGAAAACATTGATCACTTGGAAAAAACTAAATTAGAGCACCATTAAGATGAATTATGAGTTAAACATCTAGTTTTTCCAAGAAAGAACACATACATTTAAGAGATGTAAAAACATGAGACAACTTACAAGATAAAAGGAGAAAAAAAACACAAATATTATTACACATAAATCCTTGAAAATCACCATCTATCTTTCACTCATTCACTGGCAACATTTTCAGACAATACAATGCACAAAACGTATGACCCTCTTTAATCTAACCAACAAAACCATTTACTATGTTCTCCATCTCTATATACATCATGAGGTTTGATATCCCACTCTAGGAGGTCTAAATTATTTACCAAACATAAATTCTAACAAGATACATCAAATTTTTAGTGCATATACTGAAAAATAGGAGTGGTTTTCCTTACAACCAATCTAAGCCTAAAACATGAACAACTTGGAATATTTGCAAATAAACATTAACTACACCTCATAACAAAATTTTACACCTATACACATGATAAAAACTACTTATATAAACCAAAAATTTGAAATATGAAGTGAAATGAAGTTGAATGTCCAGATTCACAGCGCATCATCCAGTTTTGCGGCAAAACATGGACTAAATTTATGGAAAAATAGGGGTCAAAGACTAGCTCATATCTCCTGAATACTAAAATATGTGTAGAAAATGAAGGATGTTTTTTTATATGATATTTTACTTGAGATAAACCTCTCTAAGTTTCCAAAAAATTCTTGTCTCGCTCCTCACAATATGCACGTAAACATCATAACTAAAACAACAAATGATAAAAACCTAAAAATAAGTTGTAAATATGCATTTAAATATTTCAATATATGAAACCTATGCATAAAATAAAGGAGGTTTTTTTTATTTGATTTTTTCTTGAGAAAATTTCTTTTGTTTTTCCAAAATTTAGCTCCATTTGGTTGGAAACAAATTTTGAAAATGATGACAAAAACAATCAGTTTCACAACAAATTCATAGCAAATCCAAGTAGCCCTCCATCCTCTATATGGTTTCAGAACTCCTATGGAAAAATGGATCGAATGGGTGGGATAAAAAATTTTGTGTGATGCTGTTTAAATATTGAATTAGTCTCTCTAATGCTTGAAGTCCTCCTAGATGGTTAATTCCCACTTGCGCAACAAATTCACAGTGCAAAAGGCAGAAACACAATGCTCAAGGTATTTGACTTTTTTAACACTTTCGAGCATAAGCACTTAAGAGAAGAAGCTTAAATTTAGTTTTTAACCCAAGGCACATATTACATGTAGAGTCTTACATAGAGAAAATGTGAATTGGAAACGAAAAATGAGAAACATAAAACACTATGTGGAATCACAGTGCCCCTGGCTCCCTTTCTCAGCAACCTACCACGATCACGCCACAAGCTTCCAATGGAAATGAATCTAAATGATCTTGGATGAAAACAACCATGCAAATAGATTCCTACTATGGCTAGGAGTAGAGCTTATAGTGATAATCATGATTTCGAATCAAAATGATGAATGTGTAACACCTTGCTAGAAGTGCAACACGTGGAAAAATGCAGCAATATGTATTCTTGACCATTGTAACCTTGATGAGGTCATGAACGCTCATGAAATGAAATATAAACTAATTCAAACACCTACAAATATATTCTCATGATGGAAATTCATGGAAACATGATCTTACTCATGATTTATTGATGTAACTAGACCTAAAGACCTAGCTAACTTGACCTCTGAAGACATCACACTTTGAATTATGACAAATAGACCCCTCTAGACCATATAACGCATGAAACAAAGACAAATATTTACAAAAATGACCTTAAATGTATAGTAAGACAAAAATTACTAATATTCCTATAATATAGGACCCTAAAAATATCAACTAGACCAAGCTTGTCTCTCAAATACACAAGCTTCTTGTTAGGAAAATATTCTTTCAATATATCAACTACCTGCTTATCAGTTGAGATATAAAGTAGATACAATACACCATATTACACTAGCTTCCGAATGTAGTGATACTTTTTATTTATATTATTTGTCTTTCCATGAAACAATATGCCTTCAGACAACCTTATACAGTCAGTTTTATCACAATGTATCACTGTAGAGTCCATTGGTCTTTTAAACAAGTCAAACAATAGTTTCCATAACTAGAAAAATCATATGCTTACTTCAGAGGATGAAATATATTCATCCTCAGCGCTACTCAAAGCAAATTATTCTTTCATTCTACTCATCCATGATACCATGGAGGATCCCAAACTAAAACATCCTCTTGTAGTGCTTCTTCCATCCTGCTCATTGCCTCCCTAGTCGAAATCTGTATATCCAATCAAGTGGAAATTATTTCTCCTATCATACTTCAATAAATAGTGAATTTTTCCTTGCATATATCCCAGAATATGATTGGCTACTATCCAATGGTCATACTTTGTCTCAACTTGGAACTAAAAGACAAAATTAAGTGCAAAACATATGTTTGGTTGATTATTCACCAGGTACATTAGTCGACCAATCAATTATCTATACCTGGTCTGATCCACTGGGATCAATTAAAAAATCCTTAAGCCCTTCATGTTTGTGATCATGGGGGTTTTCATAAGTTTTAAATCCATCATGTAAAACCTCTTCAACATCTCAATCACATACATTCCTTGACCTAGATAAATCTCTCCGGGTCCCTGCCAAAATTCCAGTCCCAAATAGTAGTGCGTCAACCCAAGATCCTTCATATCGAATTTTTCTGCTAGTTTCTTCTTTCATTCTTGGATTCAACCTTACACACCTTTCAAGAGAAGATGATCCACATATAGAATAATTATTATAGGCTCATCCTTCAAAAATTTGATATAGATAGATCACCATAACTCTTTGTGAAGTCCAATATTTGTAGGTATGCATCTATCCTTGCATACCGTGCCCTTGGTGCTTGTTGGAGGCCATATAATGTCTTCCTTAACCTTCAAGCATAATCCTCTATATCTTTGACTTAAAATCCCAATGATTTCTCTATATATAATTCTTCATCAATAATGTCATTCAGGAATGCAGTATTGACATCCATTTGATGAATATTTAATCCCATTGATGCTTCTAAAGAGACCAGTGAGCATATACTTGTATACCATTTTATTGGAGAAAATGTAACTTCATAATCGATGCCTTATTGTTGAGATAATCCCATAGCCACAGATATTTCCTTACACTTAGCAATACTTTCATTTGCCGCATGTTTAATATTGTAAATCCATTTCGAAGTCACCGCAATTTTTTATTTAAGCATAGGTATGATCTCCCAAACCCAATTCTTCATTATCTATTGATATTATTCATTCATGGAATATTTACATTATTGATGATTGATAAATTCTTCAATGGTGGATGGCTCTACCTCTATTAGTTTTTCCATATATGTTGCATACCCAGAATATAGTTTGGGATTCTTTCTTTATATGAATGTTCCTTTAGTTCTTCCATGTCCCTCTGTATATAATAGAGTATATTTCAAACAGTTAGGTCTCTTT
Source organism: Pinus albicaulis (assembly GCA_034641835.2). Classification (NCBI taxonomy): domain Eukaryota; kingdom Viridiplantae; phylum Streptophyta; class Pinopsida; order Pinales; family Pinaceae; genus Pinus; species Pinus albicaulis. The sequence goes on from CM076572.1 coordinate 698,789,719, forward strand.
CGAGTTTTGGGTATGACCAGATTTTGCATAGGTTCACTAAGACCTTAATATTCATGAAATGATTCTTCTTCCTCCGTAGTACATTCCTCTTCAAATATATGAAGTTCTTAAACATTAGAGTCCATAGGGAGATCCTTTGATTTCTTGAATACAAAACTTTCATAAATATCACATATCGACTAACTTCTATTTAGTGTCCTTTTTTTATGTAGATCCTATAGGCCTTAGAAGAATTATTGTAACCAAAAAATGTTCCCTTCATTCCTAAATGATATAATTTATTTCCCTTATCCTTTGGTATATGTATATAGACATTAAAATAAAACATTCGGAGATGGTTCATGCTTGGTTTCTTCCCAATGAATTATTTTGCAGGAGTCATGTTATCTAGTGACCCATGGGGACTTACATTTTTTATGTATACAACTATCTTAGTAGCATCACCCCACATAAATTCGACAAATCTTAGTAATGTAACATGGATTTTACACTTTCATCAATGGATCAATTATTTCATTCCACAAATCCATTTTGTTCGAGATTACATGGGACTATAAACTCCCTCTTAATCCCAAACTCCTTACATAAGGCTATAATTTCCTTTGATATGTATTCTCCTTAGTTATCATACCTTAAAATATTTATTCTCATTTATGTGAGGTTCTCTTCTTCAGTGTTGAATTCTTTAAATTTTATGAATACTTCGTCTTTGGATTCCATTAAATAAGCCCATTTTTTCCTTGAATCATCATCAATTATTGTTACATAGTATAGATGACCTCCAAGAGACTTTGGATTGATAGGACCACATACATTAGAATGCATGATATCAAGAATTTATTTTGACCTTGAAGCACTACTTCCAATCAGTCTCTTGGTTTTTTTACCTAATAGACATCCCTTGCATACTCATTTATGATCTTCTTTTAGTTCGGGGCTATCATTCACCATTTAATTTAGGGTTGGTCATATTTTTTAGTGAATATGACCAAATATTCTATGCCAAAGTTCACATTGGATAACTTCAATCTAGACCATATCTTGAGAGAGGAGAGTTAGCAATCTGTGTAGTATTCCTTCACTGATCCCAATCATCCTTGCATATTTGGTTCTTGATTTTTTATCCCATACTACAATCTTTCCATATATGAAATCAATTTTATCACCATAATATTCTATACATGAAATGGAAAGTAAATTCTTACGAAAACCTGGAATAAACAAGATATTATCGAGATGAATATTTCATCCATTCTCCAGCTCTAGTGAGGTTGATCCAATTCCTCTCACAGGGTAGTTTTTATTGTCACCAATCTCAACGGAGTAAGAGGAATTTCCTTTTGACAATTTTTTTAGTTTCTTGTGTTGACCAGTCATACGTCTTGATGCTCCATTGTCGATTAGCCAAATATTATCATCTTGAAATGTGCCAGTGAGTGCTAAGAATAATACTTTGTCCTTTGTAGATGTCTTAATCACTTCCTCTTTAAAATAAAATAAGAGATCCCATACTTCATTGATGCCATTCTTGAGATGAATTTCCACCATTGTGAACTTCTCTAGGAACTTATTAAATGTAGTATAGATCTTCATTATGCCCTTAGGTAACCTTAGCTCTTATTTCATGTTGAGAAATGTATAAGGAAATAGTTAGAATGATTTATATTTCTATGATAATTTCTTATGATATCATTTTAATTTTTCTTTCTTATTAGCTTCTTCTCTTATTATTATATTTTTTCTTATCATCAAACAACTTCCAAAAGAAGAAGAAAAATAGTACACAAGAACACATGATATAGGCTGCAAGCTAGTGCCAAAACCTCTCCACTTTAGATGAAAACTTTTAAATCTCTTATCTTCTTAAAGATTCTTCAAATGATGAATTCCAAGACCTTTAGACCAAGACCAATACCCTTCCAAGTCCAATTACTACCTATCCTGATGATGTGCTTCCTTTTTCCAAGTCAAACCCAACCAAATCTCTTATAGCAACACAATTTCGACGCCCATATTCATAATTTTAGCCTCTACTACATGTCTAAAAGTTTTGGTCCCCTAAAACTGCTACCACATCCGCATGTGTGAGCGAAATTTAGCCTTTCAATGCCTCCCAAAAAAATTTCTTGACTTTCTTCCTTGTTTAGGTCTATTAGGTGACCTATTAGGCCCTTCTTCCAACAACTTTGATCCTCTTCCAACAGTTACAGAATTTCAACTTTGAAGCAACAAACCCTAACCTTCCTTCTTCACATGTGTGAGAGAGACTTAGCCTAGAAAACTCTTTCATCCTCCTCCTCCTTATTTGCTAGCCTTCTTGTGATTCTCCTTGATCTAGGTGGATATTGGTCGTCACCCACCTATTCCACTTGGGGCCCCACCATTGTCTCTTTTAGTTTTTCAGTTTCGACACAACGTACTATTTTTAGTAGTTTTTCGGGTCCTGAACTTCCGGAGTCGTTTTGAGTCCCTAAACGATGTTTTTTGGGAAAACGAAGAGCAACATGGGTCCATGCCATGGACCATGTTGCTCATTCAAAATTTGTAGTCCTCAGATAGATCTTTCTAACGAGGTATGGTACGCGTCAAACGGAGATCGTATGCCAAAGTTACGCCCCTGGGAAGTTGAAACACCAATTTACCCAAACGAGGCCCATAGTTTTGGCGCTTTATCTCCTAGGGTTAGGGTTTTGGCTGTTTAGGATTTCCCATTGTTTCTAAATGATAAATAGGCCCTCGAGCCTCATTGTAACTCAGTTCAGAGGCCTGTAGCCGCCACATCTCTTCTCAGAGATAGCTACCAGCGCCTTAGCTAGTTTTATTTCCATTCTGTCTGTAAGAAAATTTCAGTTCTTTGATATTAATGAAATGAAGTGTTATTTCCGCTGCATCTCTGTATTTATGGTTATGTGTTTATTCTGTTGCGTTCCTGCATAAATCCGGATCAGTGGTATCAGAGCGGTCTGCTTTTTCTCGATCCTTCTTTTCATGTCCCCAACGAGGTCGGGGTATAAGGAGCTAGGGCTCGATCTGGTGGAACCTTTGCAAGATCAGCCTCGCAAACCTCGACGGATGCCCATGGGGGACGAAAAGAAAGATGAGGGAGCAGGAGATCCTATCAAAATATTACTCGAGGAGGCCCTCGAAAAACAAAGGAACGCGATGATGGATAACTTTGCTCAGATCCTTCAACGGCTACCCACCGGCGGCGCATCTGCATCCAGCAGCCACTCTGGAGGCGCGACTCCTTTTAAGGTACAAGAAAATTTTGACATTCCCATATTTGAGGGTCAAATAGACGCAGATGCTGTAGATAAATGGTTGAATCTGTTAGAAGGATATTTCTCGGTTCATGACTTTTCAGATCGGGAGAAGATTATTTTTGCACTCCTCAAAGCTACCCCCCATGTTAAGGACTGGTGGGAAACCTACTGTGAGAACAAGGACCAGACAGAACCCTCTCTGTTCTCGGCCGTACCAACTTGGAATTCTTTCCGAGACGCCGTCAAGGAATAGTATTATCCCGTGGGGAGCTATGAGGACAAGTACATACAATGGACCACGCTGCGACAACAAAGGGATCAAGATGTGCATGAGCTGACGAATCTGTTCCATACCCTGCGCACAAGGTTGGGTATCAAAGATTCAGAGAAACATCTAGTGCTAAAGTATCGCAGCTGTCTGCACAAATACATTCAGGAGGAAATGGAGTTCCTTGACATCTCCTCGCTTGGTACGGCATACCGGTATGCTGCCAAGATTGAGCAGAAATTCAAGCAGAAGAAGCGAGACTTTGGATCTGCGAATCAAAAGTAAGGGAAAGGTGCTTCCAAACCGCAGAACAAAGGACCGAGCCAAGGCATGGCGGCTAAAGACAACTCATCGAAGCCACAAGAAAAGAACAGCACCGCAAAGCCAAAGAAGGACACGGAAAGTGGTGTGAGTTCCATAAGAGCTCCACTCACAACACAAGTGAGTGTCGGGCCAAGCAGTCGCTAGTGGCCGAGATGAGGGCTTCTGAGTCAGATGCATGCTCTAACTCCGAATCAGAACCTGAAAAGGGGAATGAAAAAGGGAAACAGATTATTGATGCAGAGCCCAACGCCATTTTTGCCACTACAAAGATCCAGAAGGAGGAAACAGAAGATCCAGAGGAGGAGGAACGTCTCTTCCACTCCCAAATGTGGGTAAAGGGCTCCCCGGTACAGTTCATTGTCGACAATGGGAGCCAAAAGAACCTCATTTCAGCAGACGCCGTGAAGCGGTTGGGCTTGTCGACCACAACTCACCCACATCCATACACCATCGGGTGGCTTCACCAAGGACGAGATCTCCGCGTCAGCCAGCAGTGTCGCCTTCCCTATAGCATCAAGCCCTTCACGGATGAGGTATTATGTGATGTTGCTCCTATTGATGTTTCTCATGTATTATTAGGACAACCATACTTATGGAAGCGTCATGCTGTGTATGAGTCTCGACCTCGTGCTGTTATTATTACTTTGGGAAATAAGTTGTACAAGATACCAGAGGTACCACCTCCTACGACTATCTCTTTGGTTACTGCAAAACAATGTAGTAAGCTCATTTCCCAAACCAGGAAATTCGTTTTCCTGATGATCCGCCCCCAGGGCAAGAAGAAGACTGTGGCCACGACCTCCAGACAGGGCCCCTCTGCACGACAACAACAAATGGATAAGGTTGTGGAGGAGTACGGGGACATCTTCACCTCGCCCACAGGGGTTCCTCTGCACTGTCAAGTCAAGCACCCGATTGATCTGACCCCAGGTGCGCCGCTACCCAATGGACCGATCTATCGGCGCTCTGTTCTGGAGAATGATGAAATCAGGAGGCAGATTCAGGAGCTGTTGCAGAAAGGTCACATCAGACCAAGTTCATCGCCCTGTGGGAGCCCGATCGTGTTGGTACAGAAGAAGGATGGGACGTGGAGACTCTGTATTGACTATCGGGCGCTGAACAAGATCACTGTCCGGAATAGGTACCCAATCCCACGCATTGATGACCTTCTGGACCAACTCCAAGGTGCAAAATATTTCAGTAAGATCGACCTGAAGTCTGGGTATCACCAGGTACCAATTGAACCCTCTGATGTGTGGAAGACTGCCTTCAAAGCTAAGGAAGGCCTTTTTGAATGGCTGGTCATGCCTTTCGGGTTGACGAATGCTCCCGTAACCTTCATGAGGATGATGGACGACATCTTGCGGCCATTCACCAACTCATTCGTAGTGGTGTACTTGGATGACATTCTGATCTTCAGCAAGACTTGGGAAGAGCACCTTCATCACATCCGACAAGTCCTCCAAACACCGCGGCAACACAAGTTGTGTGCCAATTTGGAGAAGTGCACGTTTGGCATGACCCAGGTTCAATATCTGGGATACATTATTGATGAAAGGGGGTGCATGTGGATCCAGCCAAGATCCAAGTCATTCGGGATTGGCCAGCCCCGACTACTATAACAGAGCTTCGCAGCTTTCTGGGTCTTGCTAATTTCTACCGTAGATTCGTGTTGGGATTCTCTCATATCACTTCGCCCTTGAGTCAAGTCACCAAAGGAGGAGCGAGAGCAAAATTATTTTGGTCGGAACCTCAACAGAAGGCATTCAAAGAATTGAAAAATCGCCTCTGTTCTGCCCCAGTGCTCACCTTACCAGACTTGCAGCAGCCGTTTGAGATCGAGACAGATGCCTCTGACTATGCTATTAGGGCAGTTCTTACTCAACAGGGACATCCAGTGGCATATCACAGTGAGACATTGTCTGAGACAGTTCGCAAGTATCCCACCTATGACAAAGAAATGTATTCCATTGTGCAAGCCTGTCGACAATGGAAGCATTACATTTTTGGGAAGGAAACAATCATCCACACAGACCACCGGCCCCTGCAGTTCATACCGACACAAGGGAAGTTGCAGAATGATCGCCATCAGAAGTGGTCCACATATCTGCAACAGTTTCATTTGAACATCAAGTACAAGAAGGGTATCACCAATAATGTTGCAGACTGCCTCAGCCGACCACCGATCGTGGCGCTCACCACCGTGCTCAACTCTTGTGGGCACGAGACTTCTGATTGGCCGCTTCTCTATGAGAGTGACCCAGAATTCGGCCACACTTACAAGGCACTCTTGGGGGGCACGCAAGTTCCGAATTTTCACCTCCAAGATGCACTTATGTCACCTGGGACACCTTTGTGTTCCTTCAAGCGAGCGTGCCAAGATGATATGGGAAGCACACTACAGTCAAGTCGCTGGGCATTTCGGGGTCGAGAAAACAGTAGCAATACTACAGAAGTATTTCTACTGGCCGAACCTTCGAAAGGATGTCGAGAAGCACATCAGATCTTGCACTGCTTGTGCCATTGCCAAACCGACCATCAAGAAGCAAGGCCTATATACTCCACTACCTACCCCTAGTCGACCGTGGGAATCCATCTCCATGGATTACATGTCGGGCCCGCCTTCTACTAAGAATGGAAATGACTGTGTTTTCGTGGTCGTTGACAGATTCTCGAAGATGGCCATCATGGCGGCCTGTAAGAAGAATATCACAGCAGAAGCCACTGCTAAACTCTTCTTTGAACGAGTGTGTGTGCACTTTGGGATCCCACAGTCTATCATATCAGATCGAGATAGCAGGTTCCTCAGCACATTTTGGTCCAGCCTCTGGTCAATGTTGGACACAAATCTCACCAAGTCCACAGCTTTCCATCCCCAAACAGATGGCCAGACAGAGGTCGTTAACAGAATGATTGTACACATTCTGCGCATGTACAATTCAAAGCATCCACGCACATGGGACGAGAGCCTCCCCTATGTACAACATAGTTATAATCGGGCTCTCCACAGTTCAATCGGCCATAGCCCCTTTCAGGTGGGCTTTGGATTCCAGCCACTATGTCCCATTGACGTAGCCATGCCATTTGCAGCTGCTCAGGCCAATTCAGCTCATGTCCAGTCTGAAGTTGACAAAGCCAGTAGCTTCATCAAGCGCATTCAACACATCCACCAACAAGTTCATGATATATTGGATAGAGCCGTATGCAATGTTAGAAAATTATATATTATGGAGCAATGAAACACATAAAATATGCAGAAAATACAAGCACACAAAACACATAAAACCAGAGAGACACAGATATACGTGGTTCACCCAGTTTGGGCTACGTCCACCCCGAACAGCCAGTCCTTCCTTTGTATTATCCAACAAAATGAAGAGACAAAACCTACAGCAGATCCGCTGTAATATCCTCTGTTCTCTCTCACAGTCTCCCTCTCTGTTTCTCGCTCCGAGAATACACATATAATGCACAGCCGCAATACAATGCCCTCATAAAAGCGAGGGGTTGCCTTCTAGGGAAAAAAACCCTAATCTAAACATAACTTCTACCGTCAGATCATTTGCCTAATGAACGGCCCAGATTGACTAGAAATTACTATACTTTTACAAGGCAATTTTACATCTATTTTTATCTTCGGCGGTGGTCGCCCGGGACCCCCACAAAGAAGAATTATCTGGCTGCGGTGCATTGCCTTTTAAGGCATGTGGGTCCAATGCTATGATACAAAGTAAACAATATAATCAAAGCTCCACACCCAACATGTGAAGTACAAGCAACGCCATGATCAACACCGGGTGCCACACAACTGTGTGGGCAACAGGTCTTGGCTACATTTAAGGAGCGCCACTGACCCCACCGCAGCTTCGTCAAGCCCGATACGGGAAGCAGACATCGTCACCAAGGCTATAGGAAACAATTCCTTCGAGATCAGTATTCCACCATTCCTTGGTCTGCACCCAATATTCAATGTGGACCGCCTTCGTCCTTACTTCCCACCTCTACTGGACACCTCTGACATTGCAGAACAACTCACACCAACAGAGTTAAACCCAGACTGCATGGAATAGGCCACAAAAAATTGTATCATGGACATGCAAATCAATAACACTCACCAACAGAAGATCCAACTGTATCGGGTTGTCAAAGCTGGCCAACTCTTGCACCAAGGAAAGTGGTTCACCAGGGACCAAGTTCAGCAAAAATTTCCTCATCTCATGGAGGAACTTAACGCAATGGGGACCATTTCTTCCTAAGGGGGATGGGACGATCCAAGTGGATATTGGTGGTCACCCTCCTATTCCACTTGGGGCCCCAACATTGTCTCTTTCATTTTTTTAGTTTCAGCACAACTTACTATTTTTAGCAGCTTTTTGGGTCCTAAACTTCTGGAGCCATTTTGAGGCCCTAAATGACGTTTTTTTGGAAAACAGGGAGCAACATCAGTCCATGGACTAATGGTGCCCACTCAAAATCTTTAGTCCTCGGATAGATCTTTCTAACGAGGTATGGTACACATCAAATGGAGATCGTATGCCAAAGTTACATCCCCGAGAATTTGAAACACCAATTTACCCAAATGGGGCCCATAGTTTTGGCGCTTCATCTCCTAGGGTTAGGGTTTTGGCTGTTTAGGATTTCCCATTGTTTCTAAATAATAAATAGACCCTCAAGCCTCATTTTATCTCAATTTAGAGGTCAGGAGGCCACCACATCTCTTCTCGAGATAACTACTCACGCTCTTTAGCTGGCTTTATTTCCATTTTCTGGTTCGTAAGCAAATTTCAGTTCTTTGATATTAATGAAATGAAGTGTTATTTCCACTGCATCTCTGTGTTTATGGTTATATGTTTATTCTGTTGCGTTCCTACATAAATCCAGATCACTCCTTTTATTGAATGATGAGAAGTGTAAGTGTTTTCAAAGGTGGTCAAGTTCCCTCCTTTATATAAGCTTCTAAGGTGGATGTGGCTCCTAAAAATAGGTTGACTTCTTAGCTTCCAAGCTGACTTGGTATTGAAGGGTATTTTGACACTTTTAAATACAAAAATAATTATTTTTACAAGCTACAATGTTCCTCATGGGGACTTCAACTTATGACAATGACTCTTTTGACTTATTGAACTAGGAAAAACCCTAGAAGCACTCAATGAGTGTTTTACCTCTAAAATAAAATTCCTTGAGCATGAAAGCCAAGCTCAAAAAATAATATTATTATTTTTTCTTTCATTTCACAATATAGAAGAATAAAAAGTACATTTCATATTTATGAAGAACAAACCTAGTTGCACATTTTTCAACATAGCATGAGTTCTTTAGCTTCTTATTTTATTTAAGAAATGAAAATGTACATGTGTATGATTATATTAATTAAAAATAACAATTTATCATTGAATATTGCAAAAATGAAATATGGAGTTTTCCACAACACTTTGAAAAATAAAACCCATAGTTTAATGTATTATGAGATCCCGCTTTCAACTTCAGAAAAATATTTTATTGTATCATAAGTCCCTGTCGTTTTTAGAAATTGATAAAATTTATTATTTAATAAATTTCATTTTGTCTTAAAGTTAAAGTTAAATTTTGTTTGGTCATATTTAATGTTTCATTGTGTGGAGCTTTCACTGTGTGGAGGAAACTTTATCTACACAATGAAATCCTTCATTGTAAGCTTTGCACAAGGAAAGATCCACACAATGAAACATGCTCCTACAATTACAGTTCTTAGTTTCAACACAAGCTTATGATCACTAAATTAATGTGTATTCTCCTCATGCACTTTGAGAAGTTAAATATTTAATTATTAAATAAATATTTAAAATATTGATAGCATTTTATATATGTGCAGAGCAACAAGATGTACTTTGGATGGAATTTTTTGATTTGTTGGAGATTTGTTTTGGGTTGATCACATGAAACTTTTGGATTATCAATGTTCCAAACCTACTAATAGGGTTCATTCTCAACATTCTCATCCCGTTGATGAACCCCATTAGTATGTTTGAAATGTTGATAATATAAATTTTTTATGGTAGGTGTCTAGAAGAAAATATCTAACAAAACACATAAAAGCATGAAATATAAAAAAATGCATTCCTCTCTTGGAAAATTACAAAGAAAAATATTCCAAGGATTATATGTTATAGATATTGAAAAAACGCAGGCACTAGTGTTTCCTGTTGGAAAAATAGACAATACATAGAGCACAAGGCTTGACATTAGAAAGACTTGTGTTTGACCCAAGTAACATTAAAAAAAATGGGTTAGTGTACACAACTCTTTTGTGAGTGAAAACCATGGATTTGTTGTTCATCCTCAAAAATTTGATACATGAAACTTTCCATGTTAAAAAAAGAATAGAGACAAAAATGAAGCGCTTAGTTAAAAATGCATCGTAGAAGACTTGTCACTATAGTTAAATTCTATGTTGAACAAAGTAATGTGAAAAATTACACTTTTAGGAGTAAGTTTCACTACTCCATATACTATTGCCAAACATAAATATTTAGTTTATAATTGTGATGGGAAAGGATCCTAAATATTTACACTCAAGTATATTGATTTCTCTAGTCATGGAATTCCTTGTTACATTATGTGGAGAGAAATCAAGCTACTTTGATGCATGAAAGACATATAGACACACAATTAGCTAGAATTTTATCTAAATTATAAATAATAGAGCTATCTTACATAAATTAATAACAACTCATAAATTGTTATTTGTTTTTTGCAACTGATAAAATAATGTAGTTACGTCATAAAAAGGTAATAATTTCATAATATTTTCAAATTTCTACCATTATGGCCATGTATATTTATGAACCACTAACATTAGAAATCACCGAACTATTCGAAAGCAGTTAGATAACAAGCTATCTAACTATATTAGAAGTCTATGCAGAACAAATTCATGTGCGTAAGTACACAAATATGATGGTAAATTTCATGACTCTACAGTGCGACCAAAAGGAAATATTTAATTTATAATCATGTTGGGAGAGAAGTACATATGTTTACACTCGAGTATAATGATGTCTCTAGTTGTGGAATTTCTTCTTTCATTATGTGGAGAGAAATGAAGCTAGTTCGCTGGATCAAAGACAAATATAGACCCCAAAGTAGCTACACTTGGATGTAAGTTATATATAATAAATTTTCATAAATAATTAACAAAAAGTCATAAATGATTCTATATTTTTTTTCAACTAATAAAATACTGAAATAATGGAAAAATATTTTTAGATAATAGTTTCAAGTTACTGACATTTTGGAATTGAATAATTTTGTCCAATTATCTGAGACAAACTAAATGCCATGAAATTTATAATTATTTTCTGTCTTGCATACATTCAAATAATCATGGATATGCATTTGATGTTGCAATATTAATGTTTTATTTCCACAAAATTTAAGATTGTTTTTTATAGAGCTTGGAGTAGCACAAGGTTTCAGAGGTTTGATGTTCACCATAACAACAATTTCATGTAAGTAATTTTATGCATTTTGAATTTATTATTTTCTTCACTTATCTGCATTCTATTATATCATCATGTTTCATGCAACTAGATTATTAAGGAAAAGAAAAAACATAGAAAAAAGAAAAAAATAAAATCTCAAACATTAAAAATAAAATAACATATATTTCTATTTTGATGAATCTCATTTGTTTGTATTACTAATGATTTCATATACATACATACATACATACATACATACATACATACATACATACATACATACATACATACATATATATATATATATATATATATATATATATATATATATATATATATATATATATATGTAAGTTCCATTTTCTTCATAGACAATAAACTACAGGCATCTAAACTCGATGTAGAATCTGAAATCATTGAGGTGAAAACCGTAAGTTCAACTTCCAGGTGAATAAATCATCTAACCATCAATGAAGAAAGGTACATTTAAACCATAAGTTCAAGAACTTCTACACACAAAGTGCGTAACCCAAACCAATATTTATGTTATAATCATCTTGAAAACTAACAGATCTATTTTCATTTTCATATGTGAACCATGGAAATATATATAAATGTACTTATATATTTTAAATTGTGTTTATAAAACTTAAGCATGTCACTAGGCATGTTTTGAATGGAGTACCTAAAGGGTCACCATTGAATTCCATTTTAAATGTATCTCAATATAGAGTAACTAATTCTCTCTTGAAAAGTGCATCAAAACTATTTTTGAAATCTAAATGCACTTGTCTCTTTCAATTTAATAATAATAAAGATGTCTTTTTTCCTTAAAAAAAGACAACTTAGACGTGCCACTAACATATTTGAGTAATGCATATCTAGTGTTAAAAGGATTCAGTGTTTCTATTTATATATCTATCAATGAGGAACCATTGTTTAAATTTACTAATTTGCCTCATTCAACAAAAATATTCACATCCGAGTGCACGACTACATATAAGTACTTACACCTTTATAGTAACACATTGGCCCATGGTCAATGGGAATCAAGATATGAGAAATGGAAAGTATTATGCTGCATAACATAAAATTTGACACCTCACCACAGTCGTTTTATAAAACATGTTCTTCAGAATTTTGAACGAAGTCTCCCACTTTGAAGAATATTATGAAGTCTAACGCAATTACCTAATATTACATGACTCTCTAACACAGAATATTATGCTAGCTAAATTTTGTCTACAAGTAAAGTCTATACAAAAGAAAGAAATGTGGAACCAAAATCTATGTGTAACAAATATGTGAAGAACTAAAGTATATGTGGAAGCGCAACACAAAAGCATAAGTTACATTTCTCTATACAAGTTGAGCTCAAAGAAAATATTACATCTATTACTGTATCTTAGAAGGTAACTCAGATATCTACACTCGGAAAACATACAATAATGTTGAAAAAAAAAATGAAACTAAGATATTATTTTCAAGTTACTGTCACACATGCATTCACACAAGATGAACTAAAAAATGTGTAAACGTATGGACATAAAAGGATAAGTTCCAGTGCTCCACATAAGGTGAACACAAAATAAAATATTGAATCTTTTTACACTTGAAAAAAATACAGTTATAAAGTTAATTATTTTTTATTATTTGTATTAGTGTAGCTATAATTGTTTATTATATTTTGATCCACATATTTGTCACGAGGTTGTCCTTTTTATAATTATTTGGATATTACATTATTTTTTTACCTTGTTGGATATATATATATATATATATATATATATATATATATATATATATATATCACTTTCATTTCTATTTTAATATTTACATTAAATAACTACCTTCCATGGTGGTTTTTATTGAATATAATTAGATGTTAAATGACATTCATGGCTTGTGACCAATATCAAGGTTGACTAGTCAATGGCATGACAAACTTTTTGTATCAAATTATATAATAAGGTTGTGAATGACTGATTATGCTAGCTACTGAAATCAATATTCATAGTTATGAACTTCACTTTTTATGAATTGATTTAGAACATATGAATTCAATTCATCGGAAATTAAGTTAAGTACAACACATTTTTTCATAAAAAAGAAACGCTTGAATGTGCAGAAGCAAAATATGTGGAGAGGAATGTCCGCAGAGTGAAATATGTACAATAGATATTTACGCTTCCCTTTACACACATTTTCCTCCACACATGCTTGTGTTACGCTAAAGATTTTAATTATAGTAAGAATTGATTTTTTTCATTCTATGAAATTGTTTAATGGAATTCTGATTCTCTTATTCAATTTGAATATGAATCTCAACTATTGATAATCTTCACCAAAATATCTTTTCATTCATTCACATAAGATAAAATCAGATAAATTTTCCTTCTGCCAATGTCAGAATTCCTCCAATTATATATTATATAATGTGGATTGATTACTAATATAGCCTGTGTTTTTTAATATATATATATATATATATATATATATAAGTTTTTGAGCACATAAATATGTAAGGAGCTGCAAAACTTAGGATGTGTGACACCTCACCACATAAGTAATATAAAATACGTTCCTCTTACTTGCAAACTAAGACTCTCACTTCCAAAAATATTACCAAGTCTAATGCAATTACCTAAGAATACATGGATCTCTAACATACAAGATTATACTAGCTAAATTTTTTCTATGGTTATAGTCTATATGGAAGAAAGACATGCATAACTGAACTTTTTTCACAACAAATGTGTATAGAAATAAAGCATATGCGGAACTGTTACACAAAATTAATTTCCACAACTCCACCCAAGGTGAAATCAAATAAAATATTGAATCTATAATCATATTGTAAAATGCAAACTAAATACTTACACTTCAAAAATATATAATAATAATGCACTCATGAAAAAAAAATTGAATAATTTTAGATGTTAGTTTCTAGTTATTGTGATTCATGTACATAAGTGTGGATATAAAAGGATAATTATAGTACTTTACACAATGTGTACCCAAAATTAAGTATTGAATCTACGTGCAGTTGGAAAACATTTCTAGATGTTGCAAACTTATAGTAGCTAACATACAAGAATTTCACATCTAACAAAGACTATAATCCTACTGCAGGAGCGGAAGGACTTACATCCTAAACAATAAAAATTTTATGTATGTTTCACGTGATACTATCATGGAGTTTGACTCCATGTCACCACGAAATGAATTCCTCAACATGTCGTTCAAGGTGCATCTTTTAATTTTTTTTAGTGTTGCAAATTAATGGTAGCTAGCAGATAAGAATTTGTCATTTAATAGATACTCAAGTCCTATTGTGGGAGTGGAAGGACTCAGGCCTTAAAATATAACAAATTAATATAGGTTGATTCGATCGTAAATTGGTGGCATGTGGAAGAGTTATGGAATGCCATGTGATAACAACATGGATTTTTAAACCATGTAACCATGGGACGAATTACCCTACATGAATTCATGGTGCATCTTCTAAAATTTCCAAGTTCCATAAACTGGAATATGTATGCAACAAGTACTTGTATGCAAAAGTGTGAACATAAAAGTTAATGTTTCACTACTTTCCACAAAGTGAGTCCAAAAGAAAATACTGAATCTATGTTATCCATTTTTTCCTTAAAATTACAATCATGACTATATAAAATATATCATATGGATAATATATGTGGAACTAAATGCGGTTCATGACTATATGCAGAACTAAAACATTTGTGCAAGTGCATACATTAAATGATAATTTCTACTACTATGCACAAGGTGAACATAAAATCAAATATTGAACCTACAATCATATTGTAAATGAGTATCGATATACCTAGTCATGGAAGACATACAACAATAATGTTATCATCAAAACAAATTCTACTGTTTTCATATATTACTTTCAAGTTAATGCCATTCAAGCATTCCAAATTTATAACAAATTCTTTTCTAAAATTAAAGGCTATATGAAACAAAGAAATTTCGAACCAAAATCCAATAAACAAGTGTTCCAAAGTGAAAAAATAAAAGTGTAAGCTTCACTACTCCACACAAGTTAAGCCCAAAAGAAAAAATTGAATCTATATTATCCATTTTTTATCCTTAACATTATAATCATGACTATATTATTAAATATGACTTAATTGAAACATGTGAGGACTCCTACGAACATAAAATGACATGTTCCACTACTTCACACAAGGTGAACCTAAAAGAAAATATTGAATATACAATGGTATTGTAAAATCTAGCCCAAATAATTTAACTTGGAAAACATACAACAATAATTTCAAATATTAGTTTCAAGTTACTGTCATCCACACATTTCAAAGTTATTTTTTGTTAGCATGTCCCAAACAATTTTATGATTGATATCATTTCAGATATCAGTCCGTTCTGCTAGCCTTGATTGCCTTACTTCAATCCAATTAGGTCATAGTTACCTTCTCAGTGGCCATGTCAACAACCACAAACAAAATCATAAAACACAAAATTGAAATAGATGAAATTAGTTTTATTAAGTTCCTCTCGTTTCGAAAAATCTCATCAACCCCAACAAAATTACCTAAGGAAAAATGAATTTTTGACATACAAAAATAAAAAAACACACATATAAAAACAAAGAATAAGACCTACTTTTAAGGTCCCTTACACTAGACTATATTGTATTAATGTTAACTGGAGCATTGGTTCATATTTTATGTTACTCTACTACTGTTAACTAAATTTTTGCTTCATACTCCACCAAAGTAGATTTGAAATCCCACCAAATACATGTAATTTCAAACACATAAATAAATGAGCATTATGTAACTTGAAATACTCTAACAAATTCATACAAACAATATATAAATTGTGTCCTTATTTGGAAAATCCTACAAACCATAACAAAATTATCTAAGAAAACATGAACTTCTAACGTACAAAAATCACAAGGCATATCAAAAGGAAAAAATAAAACATACTAGTAAGGTCACATAGACTGCAACTATATTCTATAAATGTTAGTTGAATTCAATATAACTTGAAACAAAAAAAAAATTACAGTAGATAAAGAAATCATGCTATACACTTTCGTGTATTGGCTAAAGATTTGACAACAAAAGAACCAATAGTAGCAAAGCCAACATCTTAACTACATCAAGGTAGATGGATAGGGAAAAAATGAATTTGAGAAATATATTTCTATGTAATAAAAGGATAATAAGCTTATTTCCATTAAAGGGCCTAGTACCAAATAAATGTTATCTATTTCATGCATAGTGTAAATTTATGATCAAGCAACACTAGGTTCCCAACTAATAAGCATATGTAAACAGAAAAAAAATAAAGCACAAAACAACTTGAAAAATATAATTAAACTTTAAACAAATTGAAAATAAACACTTTGAAAACAAAAAATCATGTACTTACCACTTTCACTCTTCTATATTTTTAATTTTTCATCGATGAATTCACAAACTTTAAGTTCTGTATTTTTCTTCTACATGCTTTCTATAACTCTACATCATAACAAGTTTCACAACTCTTTGCAAAATGCTACATGATCAATTCACTTTACAAATGCAACTGCAATTCTCAACGTCGAGTTTTATATGTTGAATCCAAAAATTTCCACTTTGCAAATGAGGAGATATGTTGAATGTTCAAAGTGTGTTAATAATGTTGCAAATAAATAGTGATGTTTGATCATCAATGTTCTTAAATGCATAGAATATAAATTTCCTTAATTAAATTTGATGTTCACTCCCACAACTCAAATGAAATGTCACTTAGCTTTAGTTTAACTAAATATTTCCTATAATGAACTCTGATAGAGAGATTTTATCATGAATGTTCTTCTTAAAACAATAATATTTATTAAAAAAAACACATGCACTCTTTAAGAAACATGTCATTGTGCCATGATTTCATTTCAAAGTCCTTCAAAACACAAGACATTTGTTTTCCTCTTTATTATAACTTTCAAACATGTTTTGTCACATAAATACTCATGCACTTGTGACATACCAGTTGGATTTTTTTTTTGTATTTTTGAAATAAAAAATTTGTTATATCTATTTTTTTTATTTGTCACGAACCACTAGTAGTTACTCTTTTAAGGTCTTCCAACCAATAAAAAAATTGGAATTTCATTTATGAAAAATAAAAAAGCCAATTACTTAATTTACAATATTGTCATACACATTACATTTTACATAACATTATAATAAACTATAGTTTATTACAAATTTTCAAAGTCAACTAAGGCTATTGCAAGGCTTATTTAAAAACGGTTTCTATATTCCATGCTATAACGGAGACTAATTATATATTCATGAGAGTGAAAAATATGAATGCCTCCATTCATATATAGATATAAATAATTTTATTATTATTATTAATATTATTGTATTATAAGCCTATTCGGTAGCTAAATTGGCCACGAATATGTTATTTATTAATATTTAAATCATGATATTCAAAGTTCAAATACCCTATGGGTCAAACAAAAAAAATGTATTATTATTATAAAATTATTAAATATGTATTTTTGAATTACGTTTGTAATACTAGATTGAACCTAAGCTATAGCCAATAATTTATTAGTTGAGATTTGTAAAATATATATACAATACATGAGCAGTATTTAAGTGCAACTTTTTGGAGTTTCTGACATATTTCATGCCATAATCAAACGAAAATTTTTTGGGCCAAAACTTGATTTGTGTTGTTTAAACTATTTTTTTAACTATATATATATCTATGATTTCAACGCCTAAAAATAAACTGAGAACTTCAATTGTGGATATTTCACCCATCCAAACTTGTGATTCCAATGAATCTCTGATTCTAAATTTTTTTTTTAAAGCATTCACTTAAAGATTACTTTTATGTAATAGATATTCAAGAATATAAATATATAAAATGTAACACACAACATTATGTGAGATCCATTTTATAGTATAAATGAAAATATTGATTATTAATCATATTTAAATTTAATTAATAAGGATATAAAAAATTAATACTTACAATATAAAGGTTCTTAACCATGAATATTCTTGCCCACTTTACCATGTTTGGATATTATTAACCTAAATAGACCTTGTTACAATATCAGGGTCAATGTGGTGACTTCTCAATACCATATGCTCAAAAACCATAATTCATTTCAAAATCAAACTATTTTATTTTAATTTAATTTCTTAACATTTTTAAAATTAAATTTAAAAGAAGAAAGGTATGAGAGAGATGTTGTAGTGTTGTAAATGTTTAAAAACATTTACATGTGGGCTCAATTATAAATAAATAAAAGGGTAAAATTAATATACAACCTAGTATGGGGGAGTTGTTGTAGTGTTTGTAATTGAGTGTAGACATTTGAATGTTTTTACTATCTTTGAGTGTAAGTTATATGTGAAAGATAATAATAACAAAATTTAATTTTTTATATCGTAATTTTATTTTTATTATAAAATTAGGAACACTATTTTAGATGAAAGAAAATAATAATATATATATCACTATTAAAATATATAGCATACTAGCATGGATCCATCTTAATTTATGATTTATCAAGTGTAGAGAGGTATCAAATCCGTTAAGATGCAATCCTCTTTTAGAGTGGAAGGAGATTTTATCCATCTAGGTCCTTGGTAGATCCAAAGTTAAGTTGAATCTAGGATGGTATAATATATATGTAGTTGACATTGAAATATTTTATTTATAATTCATGTTATCCACATTAAAATTCTAAAACATACCCCCTCATATTTTCCATGTATGCATACATTTAATATTTTTTATTATTAATATTTTCTAAAAATTTTACATACCAATCCATATTAAGAATTGAAATAATTACAAATCTCCCTCATACATTGAATTAGAAAACAACTATTAATGGAATATGAATTCTTTACATCTTTCTCTCTATACATATTTCACATTAAAATAGTTTGCTCAACAAGGGTATTGAAATATTTTATTTATAAATCACGTTAATTTTTTATTTGTTATTGATATTTTTAAAATATTATATATCAAATCAATATTAAAAATGGAATAAATTACACATCTACAGAAATTGAAAATATAAGAAAAAATTAATTTAAATTACATTATTTTTCTCTATACTAGATATAAAATTATGTTATTTAATATGGACATTGACATATTTCAATTATGGTTGACAATAACATACATTTTTTTGTTAAAAATATATTTTTGTTTTAAATATCACATATAAATTGAATGTAGAATGAATTACACATAAAGCAGTTTCAATAATACTATTTCTTGTCATCTCCATATTAAATAGTGAAGAAATTGAATTTCTATCTTGAACTAAAAAGTAATTTTTATTTTATTTTATTTTGGTCACTTTATATCTCTCTATAAAGTTATGTAAAATTGAGGTAAAATAAAGTGTTTTAATTACGTGTGATATTATTTTTTATTATTATTTTACTATTTTTAAATGTAATGGCAACATCTCTCCCATATTGGGCTCTAGAGCATTAGCGAAATAAATAATATCTTTGAATGCGAGATTTTGGGATTCATAATCATAGACCAAGTCTCTTATGGATAAATCACAAAGATTTCTTATGGTCTACGTATTTTGAACCACTTACTTGTTTCATCATCAAAACATAGATGGATAGCGAACAAATAAATGCAATAGAGATGCAAGAGTTATATACATGTGTGTGTGTGTGTGTGAATAAATAAAAAAATAAAAAATAAAAAAATAAAATAAAAATGAAAATCAATAAAATTAGGAATTAAAAATAAAGTAAGCCCAAAAAATAAAAACTAATGGATTTAAAAATACAAATTTATAAATTAATAATAATGTAATTATTTTTATTTGAAATATATGACTAAATAAATATATAAAAAGAATTAAAATATAAAGAATATATATATATATATATATATATATATATTTGAAATTTAAAGAATAAATTTATAAAAGAAAATTAAAAATAATTTTCCCAAATAAATAAAATAATTCGACAAGAATAAAAGAATCAAAATAAATGTATATAAAAAAATAATTTATTTATAATATTAAATAAATAAAACCATTAAAAAAAAAAAAAAAACAAAAAAAAAATCAAAGCTAATAAATAAAAAGATTATTTATTTTAAAATAAATAAAAAATTATGGAATCCAATAAATAAAAACTAACTAATGATAAATTCAAAATAAATTAATGAAAATAATGTATACATATAAGTATTAGTTCCAAAAATTATGAAATTATAACATACATCAATACTTAGCTATAAAAAAAAATTACATTGAACATCTATCAAATCTAAATACACTTTACAATTTATTTCATAGTTAAGTTATGATAATGCTATTTACCATGTGTACGGTTTCCAACTTCACAATAATAAATTGACATATTATACCTACATATTACACCTGTACAACAACCGACTTCGATATAATTTATGCAATCTATCAATACATATTTCCATGGTTTATATTTTAATTTTTGTCTTTTTGGAGAAATAACTTGTTAGAATTTACAGCCGATCTTCAATCAACCTACTGTAGATGTACAGAACACAATTAAGCAAGTACTGGATTCATAACTTCTGCACGGTAAAATCTGGTAGAGATAATGGCTATTAAATTTCCGGTTGTTGGGTTTATTATTATCTCCGTGCTGTCAGGCTCTTAACTGTGGATAGGTGGTGTTACCTCCACCCTTGATTTGTCCTCTCGAGATCCAATGGCAGTAGAGGTTTAGGGTTATGGAAAGACCTTCCCACTCATAACCGATCTCATTGAGTTTTCTGCTCATTTCGTTCATCACTCCTCTACTGATGCTCTCTGCCTCTACAACAAGCCTTCAATATTTTGGCGATGGAGGTTTACGTACATTCGTCAGTTACCAGGTGATCTACTAGGATTTTCTTACCTCATTTCTTAAGTATTTTACTGTTCTCTTGCACAAGTATTTTCACTGTGGTTTGTTTTCTAATTTCACCAATAACTTAACAATTTTAAGTTTTCCAGATTGTACTGTAGTTTTTTTAAGGTTTAGGGCATTTTCGATATTGTTGCATAGTATAATCGATTGTTCACCATGCATACCACCATAATGCTACTGGACTTCAGAATATGGAACTCCATGCTACCATTGTGCGACAATTCCAACAAATTCCAAGGTAGAAACCTTGGTTACCTCCTTGATTCCTTTCACATTTTTCCTATAGTTTGTTCCAGATCCTCCTCAGAGTTCCTAATCTAGAGTTTCATGTTAACCATTGTAGGTAGCTTTGCCTATTCTTCTGCGCCAATAATGTTAAGCTAATATTACCGCAAAATTATCATTATCATTTCTTTTTCTTAATCTCCCAGTTGAGATTTGGGTGTTTTCTAATCTCTTTTCATTTCCTTCTTTTGCAGGTATACTTGCTAATGGTATTGTAACAAAATTTTCACTACGTAGCTCGGCTTACAGCTCCTCTAACCTATACCAGCTTTGCTAGGTACTCCTTGTCGTGAATATTCTTGGATCACAGAAATGTCAGAACCAAAAAAGGGATTTTTATAGTATTTCTATAGGGTCCTCAACTTTGGTTTTGAAGTTTCTATTATAACTAGCTCCCCACGGCCAATACCCTATATGGGCATGTTGGGGCTATTTTTCATGTGATTAGTTGTAATGATATTTAATTTCTTGGTTCGTAAGCAATGATACATTTTGAGACCTGTTGAACTAAGTTTTTAGACCCTTGTTAATCTTTTTCCTCCGTTATATTATTGTTCAATTTCTCTTATCGGAATATTTATTTTTCTACGAAAGATATATGGATAGTTCTTGTTTTAACTATTTCATTCTTCTTATTAAAACATGTATATATTTTGTATTCGTAGGTTTTCCTCTTTTTGCATATTAAGGTCATCTTGATGGTATAGCTTGGTTTTCAAAATTCTTCTATTTCATCTGGAAGTTGGTTTGTTCTTTGAATAATTAAATTTATGTATTACCATATTCTTTTATCAAGGTTTCCATGTTTTGTATCTGCCTATACTGATCTCAAGATTTCATTTAACGTTTTAATATCTATTGTATAGAGAGACTGCTATGAATTTTTGTAGTTAGTATTATTTTTTGTCTATAGAATGTAACTCTATATTTTTTATTTGTCTAGTAAAATATATTAGTTTAACAGTAACCTTCTATTTAGGCACATTTCAAAGAAGAATCCTCTTCTTTCATTGTTTCCTAAATTCCAGAGTTAGGAATTACAGTATGAATTTATAATTCACGCATAAGGGTTTGAATTTGTATTTTTTTCTAAATGAACATTATCTGAATTCTTTATCTGGCTGCTATTATACTCAGCAATCATATACAAGTTATTTTTCCTTTTTTTTTTAAACTAGTTATGAAATGGTCGAACCATTTTGTCTGTGTTTACCCCAAGCATAGGGAACGACCAACTCGAAGCCCTCTTCCTGAGGTTCTGAGTTAAAGGTTCGTTGTCTCATTTATTGACTGGGAATAAATTCTAGTTTTTATTTATTTGCCTTATCAATCTAAGAGAATAACATTTTACAACCTGACACATAACAGATTTAAGTACTATAACTTTTTTAGATAAGACACTTAAACTTGCAGATTTTTTCCATTCATAAACAAATAATCACACACTATTGCAGTAACTTATCAATTCTGCGAATTTTTCCTGACTGATGTAGTTCCTCCCTACCTCGAGGGAGGCAACCACGTCCTCTTCTCTCCCCCGTGCTCCAAGTCTGAGCTTTGTGAGTTGAAAAAAATTTCTGGAGAGACCTCAAGACAATCCGATCCAGTCTTCCAATCCAAACAATTATTCATAAAATTAGAGTATTCCACTGGTTAGCACCAGTTCAGGAATTATTCTCTGCAGATTCTCCTTTCTCAGTTACCGAACAGAACCCTCAAACCTCACTAGGATTATTCCTTTATCCTCAGAGGTGGGTAAATGTTTGAACTAATTTTGTTCAACTAACTCTCAGTTATTGAACTAATTTTTACCATCAGTCTTGTTATTCTTTTATGGAAGTGACTTCCATAATTAATTTCATCTAAATTAATTTTTTGCTCATAATATATTGTAAAAATAAAAATAAAAAATAAAGTAACAATAAATGTCTTAATTTCTTAACAACATATCATAATCATCAGTTAGAAGTAAGCCAATTGTTACAACTTCCCCCTCTGGAAGTGAACACTGTCCTTGGTTTTCTCATTCTTCTCCAGTGAAAAATTTAGGATATGCTTCCCGAACAAAGCCTTCATCCTCCCAAGTAGCTTCATCTAGGCCAAAGTGTTTCCACTGCACTTTAACCTGGGTGATTTCTCATTTCTGAAGCATGATTTATCTCCGATCGATTATGCATTAAGGCTCAACTAGGAACTCGTCGTCTAGTTCAACCTGCAATCAACAAACTTGAAATATTTTTTTTTCCGCTTAAATTTTAGCATTTTTGTCAAGTCTGGTATTCATATCCTACATTAATACTCTGCCAGTGAATTATATGTTTTGGATTGTGAATGTATCGCTTCAATAATGATAAATGAAAGACGTTGTGTACATGGATATGACTGGGAAGTTCCAATCAATAAGCCATGGGTCTTATCCTTTCCAATATTTGAAAAGGGCCATAGAACCTGGGTGCCAACTTGGCACAAGAAGCCCACCTTAAAGTGCTTTTCTTTGGTTTGATCCTTACGTACACATGGATTGCCACCTCAAATTCACGATAAGTCCATTTTTTATCTGCATACACTTTTTTTCTATCCTAAGCTGCCTTCAAATTCTGTCCGATCTTCTTTACCTCTGTCTTCATTTCAACTAACATTTCTAGCCCAAGCATCAACTTGGTTTCTGGGCTACTCCAATTAATAGGACTTCTGCATTGTCGTCCGTACAAGGCTTCGAATGGGCTCATCTTAAGGGATTACTGATATCCATTATTGTATTCAAACTCCATTGGGTGCAAATATTCCTCCCATCTAGTTGGTTGTTGCATTACACACATACGTCACATATCCTCCAAAATTTTATTTACTCGCTCCGTTTGTCCGTATGTCTGCAGATGGTAGAAAGTGATAAAATTAATTTGAGTTCCCAATCCTGTAAACAACATTTTCCAGAATCCTGGATTAAACTTCACATCCCTGTCAGATATAACAGTCTTTTGGATACCATGCAGTCTAAATATCTCGTGCATAAATATATCTGCTATTTGCATCGTCTTATAAGTGGACTGCACTAGTATAAAGTGTGCTGCTTTACTTAATGGATCCACTACTACCATAATAGAATCATTATGCTTCTTTGACCTTGGAAGAACAATGATGAAGTCTAAATATATCACCTCCCACTTCCTCTCAAGTACGGGTATAGGTTGCATCAATCTAGCTGGGTGTCGGTGTTCCACTTTCACTTGCTAGCATTCTAAACACTTGTTCAGATATTCTACAATATCTCTTCTCATACCTGGCTAGAAGTAGTTCTTCCTAATTGATGTTAGCATCTTCTGATACCGAGGATGTCCGGAATAGTTACTTCGATGATGCTGATTTAGGATTAGTTCCTTCAGCTCCAATCTGTTTGGAATAATAATCCTCTTCTTGAAAGTTAGCAACCCATCCATATTAATTTCGTAATCAACACATTTTCCTTGTTTTTTGAACTTCTCTACTTGCTGCCACATGAACTGGTATTTAGGATCTTTCTCAACTTCTGTTTTCATTTTCTCCAAAAATCTGTACTCAACCTGATTATAGTATAGCTCATAAATGCCATGCAATTTTCTACTTAACATATCAGCTACTCTATTCTCCTTACCCTTCACATGCTACATATCTATGTCAAACTCGCTCATGAAGGCATTCCACCTTGCCCAACCAGCATTGACATCAACTTGCTTAAAATAACTATTTAAGCTACTATGATCAGTTTTGAGTATAAATCTTTTTCCAAGCAAGTAGTGTCTCCATACCTGGAGTGCATGCACTATTGCTGTGAGCTCCAAATCATATGCTGAGGATTGCTACTTATGCTCCTTTAATTTTCATGATTCATATGCAACCACCTTACCCTCTTATGACATAATCATCCCAACTCCTTCTTTACACGCATATGTGTAGACTTCAAACTCTTTATTAAGATCAGCTACCCTTAATACTGGACCTGTAGTCAACAACAAGTTCAGCATTTCAAAACTATCCTGACATTCCTTTGTCCATTTAAATATTTTTCCTTTTCTTTGTAAAGAAGTAATTGGAAAAGAAATTTTTGAAAAACCTTCAAAAAATCGCCGATAATAACTAGCCAAACCAATAAAGGATCGGATGTTTGCCACGTTTTGAGGTACTTTCCATTCCATAATTGTTCTAATTTTCTTCAGGTCAACTTCAATACCTTCAGCAGAAATAACGTGACCCAAGTACTATATTTCTTCCTTGAAGAAATCACACTTGCTGAACTTAGCATATAGCTGATGCTTCTGTAACATTTCCAGCACTATCCGCAGGTATGCTCCTCTACATTCTTAGAATAAAATAAAATTTCATCAATAAATATTAACAAAAAATTATCCAGATAGGGGTGAAATACACCATGCATTAGCCTCATAAAGGTTGATGGTGCATTAGTCAACCCAAAAGGCAGCACCACAAACTCGTAGTGTCCATACCTGGTTCAAAAAGCAGTTTTATGTATGTCTTTGTCCTTTATCTGGATCTGATGGTATCCCGACCTTAGATCTATCTTTGAAAATATTGTTGCTCCCTTCACTTGATCAAACAAATCATCAATTCGTGGTAAAGGGTATCTATTTTTGACAGTTAATTTGTTCAGTTGGCGGTAATCCATGCACATTCCCATGGTTTCATCTTCCTTCTTCACAAATAGCACTGGTGCTCCCCAAGGAGACACACTTGGTAGGATGTATCCTTTATCCAATAGTTATTGTAACTGCATCTTCAGTTCAGTTAATCCTGGTACACTCATTCGGTATGGTGTCCTCGAAATGGTGATGCTCCAAGTATCAACTCTATGGTAAAACCAATGTCCCTTCTAGGTGGGAAGCCTAGTATTTACTCTGGAGATACATCCATAAAATCTTGTATGATCGAAATATTTTCCATCATTGGAGCCTTCTCTTTGGAATTAGTGAAGCCCACTTGGATGGCATATAACTGGCATCCTTTCCTCATACACTTACCCATTTGAGATGTTGTAATTGGACGCAACTGTAGAGGTTTCTTTATACCTTGAATTTTCTTACGATTTCCATCTTGCATTCTGTAGTAGATGATATTTTCCTTAAAGTATACTAATGTCCAGTGCTTCTCCAACTAGTCCATACCAAGTAGTACATCATAAGATCCTAGAGGTAATATATTTAGATCTACAGTTAATTGATGTTCACTAATTTCTAGTGCACAGTTCAGAATTTTAGCACACACTTTCCTCTTTTCTCCCATGGCTAACTGTACCAGCCATGGAATTCTAAATTTCTGACTCTGAAATTTAAAAATATCTACTATTTTGGGACTTACGTAGCTTAAGCTTGCACCTGGGTTTACCAAAATAGAAACAGGTTGAGAGAGTAATTTACCTTCCAATTCTATCATTGTCGGTTGGTAGTCTGCATGTCAATCTTCCAAGGCTGCATTAATTCTAGGCATATTTATGGCTATGTCCCCCACTGTTGAGGCTTCTTGTAAGTTAGAAACTACCTCACTTCTTCCTTGTTGTGGACAATTTATGTAGTAGTGTGCCTCACCACACCCCTGGCACTGTAAGGGTGGCTTCTGATTTTGTGCTTGTTCTAGTTTGCTGGAAGCTTTCGTGGGTTTGTCTTCTGTAGGCCACCTTATTCTTTGATGATTCCTTCCAAATTATTTGCTAACTAAACTTTTGGCAACACTCTTCAAATTACTAGTTCTGTTTTTCTTGAAACTAGAACTGCCCTTATGTTCCTTCTTTGTCTGCTAGCTTTTACCTTGTTCTCCTTTTTCTTTAGCTTGTTGATAACACATTATTTCCTCATGGATGGCGTTATCCATAGTTTTGGAATTCAAAAATTCAATTTTTTCCTTCATATAAGTCGGCAAACTATTCAGGAACCGTTGTACTTTTTCCTTCTTATCTTTTAAATAAGGAACGTAATGAAGTAAGGAAGTGAACTTAGTGATGTACTCATCCATTTTCATTTATCCTAGCTTTAAGTCATGGAAATCTCTAGACTTTTCATCATAGAAGCGTTCAATTAAGTATATATCTTTAAAATACTGCTAGAATGAATCCCAAGTAACATCCTGATCATCAATATTGCAGACATTTTTTCACTTCCTCCCACCATATTGTGGCCTTCTCCCTCAACTGATAAATGGCCAATCTGGATTTAAGATTACTGTTGTATTCGTAAACTTGGACATACTTGTTCATGTTTATAAGCCATGCCTCAACCACCTCTTTCTCTACTCCATCAAACATTGTTGGTTTTATTTTTTGAAATTCACCTTGCAGTTGCATTTTCTGTCTTATAACTTCATTTTGTTCTTACACATTATCTGACTCAACCTCATTGTAGTTTTTATTTCTATTACTCCTCTGAGAATGACTTCTTTCCATTCTTTCAGTGGCATGGTCTCTTGCTTGTTGCTCATTTCCTTCTTGAAATTCCCTATTAGTGTTGGGTTGTTCAATCCCTTGATTTTGTTTGTCTGAGAGGCTTTTTAATATCCTCTCATGTTCTTGCATCAAACACACATTATCATTTTTCACCCTCTCCATTTCCTCTTGTAACTTATGTAATGTAGTTAGCAGAATGATGATTTTGTGTTGCTGCTCCTCTAACAGTCTACTTTTTTGCTGGTGCTGATCCACACTCAGTTGCACCCACATCTCTGGATTCACCTCTAGACAGGGTTGTGATTCCCCGATATTCTGGGGTGGCTTTTTCATTTTCCCGCTCCTCATATTGTCTCCTATTATACTTATTTTCTATCTCTGTGCATCAGTACACAACTTTAAAACGTTAGTTGACCCATAGGGTCCCAACGTGATATCGCTGCTATGATACCACTTGTAACATACATCAATACTTAGCCATAAAAAAAATAACATTGAACATCTACCAACTATAAATACACTTTACTATTTATTTCATAGATAAATTATCATAATACTATTTACCATGTGCACAACTTCCAACTGTACAATAATAAATTGACATATTAAACCTATGGATTACACCTGTAGAACAATCGACTTCAATATAATTTATGAAATCTATCAATAAATATTTCCATGGTTTATATTTTAAGTTTCGTGTTTTTGGAGAAATAACTTGTCAGAATTTAAAGCCAACCTTCAATCAACCTACTATATATGTACTTAACACAAATCATCAAGTATTGGTTTCATAACTTCCACACGGTAAAATCTGGAAGAGATAATGGCTATTAAATTTTCGATTGTTAGGTTTATCATTATCTCCATGCTGTCAAGCTCTCGACTGTGGACAGGTGGTGTTACCTCCACCCTTGATCTGTCCTCTCGAGATCCAATAGTAGTATAGTTTTAGGGTTACGGAAAGACCTTCCCACTCATAATCGCTCTCATTGAGTTTTCCGCTCATTTCGTCTGTCGCTCCTCTATTGGTGCTCTCCGCCTCTGCAACAAGCCTTCAGGATTCTGGCGATGGAGGTTTATGTATCATTCGTCAGTTACCAGGTGATTTGTTGGGATTTTCTTACCTCCTTGCTTAAGCATTTTACTGTTCTCTTGCACAAGTATTTTCACTGCGGTTTGTTTTCTAATTTCACCAATAACTTAACAATTTTAATTTTTCCAAATTGTACTGTAGTTTTTTTAAGGTTTAGTGATTTCCAATCTTGTTGCATAATATATTCGTTTGTTCACCATGCAGGGTGCCATAATGCTACGGGAATTCGGAATATGGAACTCCACGCTAGCACTGTGCGGAAATTCCAACAAATTCCAAGGTAGAAACTGTGACTACCTCCTTGATTCGTTTCGCATTTTTCCTATAGTTTGTTCTAGATTCTCCTCAGGGTTCCTAATCTAGAGTTCCATGTTAACCATTGCAGGCAACTCTGCCTATTATTCTACGCCAATAATATTAAGGTAATATTACTGCAAAATTATCATTATCATTTCTTTTTATTAATCTCCTCATTGAGATTTGGGTGTTTGCTAATCTCTTTTCATTTTCTTCTTTTGCAGGTATACTTGCTAATGGTATTGTAAAAACATTTTCACTACATAGTTTGGCTTAAAACTCCTCTAACCTATACCATCTTCAAGTTCTCTTATCGGAATATTTCATTTCCTGTGAAAGATATATGGACAGTTATTGTTTTAACTATTTCATTCTTCTTATTAAAACATGTATATATTTTATATTTGCAGGTTTTCCTCTTTTTTCATATTAAGGTCATCTTGATGGTATAGCTTGGCTTTCAAAATTCCTCCACTTCATCTGGAAGTTGGTCTGTCCTTTGAAGAATTAAATTTATTTATTACCATATTATTTTACTGGGGTTTCCATGTTTTGTATCTGCCTGTACTGATCTCAAGATTTAATTTAGCATTTTAATATCTATAGTACAAAGAGTCTGCCATGAATTTTTGTAGTTATTATTCTTTTCCTTCTATAGACTGTAATTCTATATCTTTTATTTGTCTGGTAAAATATATCAGTTTAACAGTAACCTTCTATTCAGACACATTTCAAAGAAGAATCCTCTTCTTTAATTGTTTCCTAAATTACAGAGTTTGGAATTACAGTATGAATTTATAATTCCCGCATAAGGGTTTGAATCTGTATTTTTTTTCTAAATGAACATTATCAAAATTCTTTCTCTGTCTGCTATTATACTCAACAATCATCTATAGATTAATTTTCCTTTTCTTTTTAAACTAGTTGTGAAATGGCCAAACCATTATGTTCGTGTTTACCCCAAGCGCAGGGAATGACCAACTCGAAGCCCTCTTCCTGAGATTTCTGAGTTAACGGTTCGCTGTCTCATTTATTGACTTGGAATAAATTCTAGTTTTCATTTATCTGCATTATCAATCTGACTGAATAACATTTTACAACCTGACACGTAACATATTTAAGTACTGTAACTTTTCATATAAGACACTTAAACTGGCATAATTTTTCCATTCATAAAAAAATAATCACACACTATTGCAGTAACTTATCTGTTCTGTGAATTTTTCCTGACTGATGTAGTTCCTCCCTATCTCTAAAGAGAAAATCACATCCTCTTCTCTCCCCTATGCTCTAAGTCTGTGCTTTGTGAGTTGAAAGAAATTTTTGGAGAGACCTCGGGACAATCCGGTCTAGTCTTCCAATCTAGACAATTATTTAGAAAATCAGATTATTCCACTGGTTAGCACTAGTTCGGGAATTATTCTCTGTAGATTCTCCTTTCTCAGTTACCGAACAGAACCCTCAAACCTCACTAGGATTATGCCTTTATCCTTAGAGGTGGGTAACTGTTTGAACTGATTTTGTTCAACTAACTCTCATTTCTTGAATTACTTTTTACCATCAGTCTTTTTATTCTTTTATGGAAGTCACTTCCATAATTAATTTCATCTAGATTAATTTTCTGCTCATAATATATTATAAAAATAAAAATAAAAAATAAATCAACAATAAATGTTTTAATGTCTTAACAACATATCATAATCATCAGTTAGCAATAAGCTAGCTGTTACAGAAATTCCAAATTTTCAAGCTCTTATATATATATATATATATAGAGAGAGAGAGAGAGAGAGAGAGAGAGAGAGAGAGAGTTTAGTGGGCCTAGTTGTTAAGAGCATGTATTTCTCCATAAGAGGTCACATGTTCAAAACTAGAGTGGGTAGAAGCATGTGTGGGTAGAAGTATGTATGCCTTTTGTAGACCCATCATCAACTCATTGTACTAGTAATACATGACTGATATATATTTATTTTGATTCTCTTATTGTCGTTGAATTATTTTATATGTTTAGTGAAATAATTTTTAATTTTATTTTATAAATTTATGGTTTATATTTTAAAAATATTTATATATTTATTTAAAAATACAATCTTTATAAATATTCATCTTTTTCTTTTGGTTTCTTTTAATCCTTTTTATATATTTATTTAGGGTTATATTAAAATAAAAATAATTATATTATTATTTATTTATAAATTTGTGTTTTTAAAGTCATTAATTTTGGTCTTTTTAATTCCTTGTTATTTTATTGTCCATTCCTAGTTTTATTGATTTTCATTTTTATTTATTTTTTAATTTTAATTTAACAATATTTTATTTATTTGCTAATGTTTTTTTAATATAATATTTATTTATTTTTCTTTTTTTCTATTGGTTTTGATTTAATCATGGCATATTTAATGTATTTATTTGTTCCTTGGATTAAATCTTCTATTTGATTTATCCGAAAGAGAGTCTATATATATAAATAATTGTTATAAATTAAGATCGATTTTACCATATAAATTAAAATAATAATATGATAACCATATTTAAATTTAATTAATAAGAATATTAAAAGTGAATATCTACTAGATAACAAGATTCTTAACCATGGATATGTACTCACTTTTTACCATGGGAATTACTAACTTGTAAATAAGCTTTGTTCCAATACCGTGGTTTATCAATACCACATGCCAAAACCATAACTCATTTCAAAATAAAAATATTTGATAAATATTTTATTTTATTATATTTTTTAAATTAAACAAGAAAGAAAAAAGGTATTATGGAGGTATTTTATGTAAAAATTTCTAAATAGTTACATGTGGCCTCAACTAGAAAACAATAATAGGTTAAAAGTAATTGCGTGAAGAGGCCTCCAACTTACCATGATATAGATGTTGTAATACCTTGTAATTATTTTGGCTCTGTCAAAAAAATAATAATAATAATAATGATAAGTATTACTAAAACATTTTAACTTGGTCAAATTACATAAAACTAAAATAAAAATAAAAAATAAAGAATTATATTTATAATTATAAAAAATTATAATTATTGCATTAAGGAGCGCTCTATTATGAGAAGATGTTGCCAAAAATAAAAATATACTAATAACCAAAAAAATTTATTATTAGTCACAAATCAAAGATTTCAAGGTCCATATTAAATAACATAGTTTATTATCAAGTTTTTCTTAAAAAAAAAAAAAAATTAAATAAAAAAAAATTTTTATTTTTTTGCACTTCCATTGCTTCGGGATGTAAGCGGATTTACCGGTTGCGGCAAATAGCTTGTATAGCAATATGTAATATATATGGCGAAATATATGTAATAAGCTAATATATATATAAGCTAGAAAAAAGCGTAAAAGAAGGAAAAGGATGATGGAAGGCATTCCATGGAAAATAAGTTTTTTTTTTAGGTTATAATTCATTCATTTTTTTATTATGGAGTTGACGTAATAGCTATTTTAAATATTGACAACAAAAATTTTAATTACGTAATAATAAGCGCATATAATTAATAATATATATAATATAATAATGTAATAATATATGTATATATGTGTATGTGTATTATTATTCATTAATGGAAGTTTGGTAATGGAATATAGGGAGAGATAATTCTTATTTCATTAATATGTTCTTTATGGAGATTTGTAATTCATTCATTTTTGAATATGGATTTGGCATATAATATTTTAAATATTAAGAATAAAAATAAAATTTTCTATATAGATAATAATGGCAGAAGTGTCCTCAGACACGTAAGTTTATTAATAGGAAAAGAAATTACATGAGAAATTTTCTAGAGTTTACACCCATAGACTCCAACCCTCTTGCAATTAGGAAAATGACATATTTATAAGCTACATGTCCTAACTTATTTTAGTTATGGACCAATTGATAAAACAACAAGTTTCTATTTACAATAAATATCCTCCTAACAAAAATACTAACTTTTTTCTTATATTAGAGCCTAAGATACGTCACTTTTCTAGATTTGTATCTTTTTTAACAATATTCTATTTCTAAGTGTCTCCAATATTAATTTAAATATTCTAATTTAATAAATATTTTATCCTAGCTTTAAACTATGATATTTGGATCATCTAACATTCCCCTATAGGGGCTTCACAGGGGGAGAAATACCATAACACCTAGATTCACATTAGGGGATATATATTGAGGAAAAAATGAAATAATATATTGAGGGATATATAGGGGGTAAAGGGTTTTTATATTGGCGGGTATCAAAATTGGATCTCAAAGTTAATGAAAAAGTATAAAGGGGTATAAAAAATGTTAAGGAATAAATTGATACCTACAATATTTAGTGGAAGTAGGGGTTTTTTGAATTAGGAAGGTGTATTGGGTTCGTATTGGTAGGGGGTTAAATAATGTGTAAGGGTATCTGCCAATATGTAGTCAAATTAAGGGTATTGCTTAATATGCCATGAACGCACGCAATAGGTTAGAGGTTCATTGAGTGAAGTCCCCCTATGATCCAAAGATATGTTACAACCTATAACAAGTTCATCCTTGACTTAGTAAATTTTATCCTGCCAAGAGGTTTGGTGAAGATATCAGAGATCTGATCTTCTCAAGGACAATAAATTGGCTTGATGACATCCTTTTCAATGAGTGATATGATATGATGATACTTGGTGTCCACATGCTTTGTCTTTTAATGAAAAACTGGTTTCTTGGAAAGCTTTATTATTGAGTGGTTGTCGATGAATAACGATGTAGGTTCTGCTAGAGGAATTCCCAAGTCCTATAAAACTCTACGCAACCAAACAATATCACATATTGCTTCCCATGTTGATATGTACTTTTATTCTACTAAAGAAGTGGCCATTATAGCTTGCTTCTTGCAACTCCAAGACACTACTGTTGACCCCATGTTCATTAAATAACCTAAGGTTGATTCCCTATCATTAATACTGCCAAAAAAGTCAGAATATGAAAATCCACCAAGTACAAAGTTGTTAGTATTTTTGTAAAGAAGACCAAAATATTTTGTTCCTTGGATATAACGAAGAACTCTTTTGGCTTCATTCCAGTGGCTGTCTCATGGTTCCTGCACAAAGCGGGAAAGAATACTGATGGCATACGAAATATTTGGTCGAGTAGTTGTCAGATAAATCAGGTTTCCAATCAACTATAAATAAGTAGTGCTATCCACCATTTCCCCCCTTCAAATTTTGAAAGTTTCAACTTTTGTTCCATGGGGGTAAGAAAAAGCTTGAAATCCTGCATTCTAATTCACTAAAGAACTTTTGCTGCATACTTACTCTGAGAAATGAAGATGTGATGTGGACGTTGGAATACTTCAACTCCAAGATAGTAGTGAAGTAGTCCCAAATCTGTTATCTTAAAACCTGCATGTAACTCCTTTTTCACCTGTGAAATGTGATCATCATTGTTTCCACTGATAATCAAATCATATACATACATAACCATAATCACCATATTTTTACCTTGTTGGCGTACATACAAGGTATCATCAGATTCTCTTCGTTGAAAGCCAAATTTTTGAAGGTATTCATCCATTTTGGCATACCAAGCTCAGGGAGCTTGTTTTAATCCATATAAAGCCTTTATCAGTTTGCAGACTTTATGTTCCTATCCTTCAATTTCAAAACCTGGTGGTTGTGTCATATACACTTCTTCTTGTAAATCTCCATTGAGGAAATCATTTTTTACATCCATCTGATGAAATTTCCATCCTTTCTTGGCTGCCAATGCAAGTGTTAATCGGATGGTGTTCCATTTAGCCATAGGAGAAAAATTTTCCTCATAATCAATCCCTTCCTACTGCGCAAAACCCTTAGCAATAAGTATTTATTTGTACTTGTCGATATTTCCATTTTCCTTTTACTTAATTCGGTAAACCCATTTGCATCTGATGGGTTTAACATTTTGAGGACAATTAACAAATTTCCAAGTGTTTTTTTCAAGAACTTCCTGATATTCATCAATCGTATCCTGTTGCCATTATTTATGTTTTACTACCTCTCTATAGGTAGAGGGTTCAGTAAAATCATTTGTTATCAAGGAAAAATTTCCTTCACTTATATGTGATCCCCTTGTTCCTATTTTATTCTACTCATTAGGCCTTACATATTTCAAAAGTTGAACTGCCCATTTTGGCAATTGATGTTCACTAGTTTGAGATTGTGAAAAATCACCATCATTGTAAAGAGGGTTGATGTAAAAAGATGTTCGTTGATCGACTGCAGATTCTAGGGGCAGAGAGTCACTGTTAGAAGAACTACTGCTGCTAGGAGATTTGGATGAATTTCTAGAAGACCCAGATGTTGCTGGGGAAGAAGATGGATTGGATGAAGCATTTTCAGATGAAGGAAACTCAAGTTCATACCAATTTTGTGAATTTGGTTGACTTTGTATATTTCATTTTCTTTTATCACCTCTTATTTCTAACTTTTGAAGAAGACTTTCAATTTCTTCAGCACTCTTACTCCCATTTTGATCAAAAATCACATCCATGCTCACAATAAATTTCCCATTGGACATAATTCGGTACCCTTTCTTCTCATCAGAATACCCAATCATTGTGCACTTCAAGCTTCGTGAGTCAATATTAGTTCATTTTTCTTTCGAAACTAAGGCATAACATATTGATCCTAAAACTCTGAGGTGTTTAACTCAAGGTTTGAAACCAAACCATGCTTCATAAAGTGTGATTTCGTCTAAAGAAGCAGTTGGAGATCTATTACTTAAGTAGACAATTGTATGAGTTGCCTCGGCCCAATATATAGGACTTAACTTTTTGAAAGTTAACATAGATCTCGCCATTACTAACAAGGTCTGATTCATTGTTTCTACTACTCCATTTTTATGTGGAGTGTATACACTGGTAAGATGTTGTTTTATGCCTTTATTCATGTAATACATTTTAAATTCATTAGAAGTGAATTCTCCTCCATTGTCTGTTCTAAGAGTTCCAATCTTCTCCTTAACTTCATTTTCAATAAGTTGGCGAAAAGTTTTAAACTTTTCAAATGCTTCCGAATTTTTCTTCAAAAAATATACCCAACCGATCCTATTGAAATCATCAACAAAGAGTAAGAAATATTTGCATCCTCCTAGCGATGTTTGTAAGGGTCCACAAATACCATTGTGAACCAATTACAAACTCCTGTTTTCTCGTCGTGAACTTGTGGGAAAAGACTCTCGATGTTGTTTTCCATAAATGCAAGCTTCACATTTTGCATTTTCCCTTTTAAAGGTTGGAAGTCCCTTAACCATTCCCTGTTTTTGTAACTGAGAGAGACATTCAAAGTTGAAATGGACATATCTTACATGCCACAATATGATCGGTGAACTGTCTATACTTGTTTCTCCTGCAAGGTCATAATTTCTTGGAATAACGTTCCATTTCATCCTTAATAGTTTTCCATCTGCATAACCTTTCATCACTATTTTCATGTTCTATTGGAATGAGTTATTTTAATTAAGACATCCTCCATAATCACAAGATGTCCTGCTTTTCGAATCGTAACTAAAGATAGAAAACTTTGCTTAAATGTTGGTACATACCATACATTTGAAATCATTCTTTCTCCAATGCCAAGTAAAAAAACATTAAATACACCTTTTCCATAAGGATTATGTTTTGTTTTATCAGCAAGATATATCGAAATGAGATGGAAGTTTTGGAAGTTCCAAAAGAAGTCTCGTCAAAAATTCATGTGTTGAGTTGCTCTTATATGCAAAATCCATGCATCTTCAGAGTCACTTCTAAGAAATTTTGAAACCTGTAAAGCTGTTGATTCTGTGTTTGTGAAGACATATTCTGAACCATCATGATCATCTTGATCATTTGCAAACTGTGTGGTGTTTTTAAGAAACTTAAGAATCTTATCAATGGAAGTTCTACAATCCTTAGCATAATGTCCAACTTTGTTACATCTTTTGCAAACAATTTGACTGAAATATTTTCCTCTGCCTTGATACTGTTCTTTGCCTTTTCTTTTTCCTCTGTTCAGATTTTTTTCTCTACCTGGACTGTGTCCTCTTCCTTGATTATAACCTTTTCCTTGATTTTTTCCTCTACCTTGAAAATTGCTCCTGCCTGAACTGTAGCTTTTGTTGAAATTGTTTCCTCTGCTTTGACTATGACCATGACCTTGTACACTCTATGCTGTTTGAATTTGATTAAAATATCTCGATCCTCTGCTTCTCAAACTTTAAATTGAGGATTTACATTTTCTAGCCTCTGTGAAGAAGATATATTCCCCAATCTGTTTCTTCTTCCTAAAGTTTTTGTCATTTTGGACTAACATATCACTTAACCCATCAAACTTTATCTTCTCTAATTTTCCAGTTAATGTAGAGTTTCTAGAAAATTTGTATAAGAAGATTGTGATCCAACAACTAAAATTGTAGTCAGGAAACTTTCATCAACACCCTAAAAACTTGCATTTATTACTTCCTACTTGATGTTTTTAAGTCGTGAAATGTATTCAAGAACATCACCACCTTCAGTTAATTTTTGTTGGAGAAATTTTAATTGAAGATCAACCCTTTTTTATTCAAGTTGTGTATCAAAGAGAGTTTTGAATGTACGCAAAGCATTCCATGCATCTAAATTGATTTCAATATGAATATACATCTCATTGTTAACTACATATTTTATAAGAGCCAGTGCCTTGCCATTTTTTACTTCCCATTTTGCAAGTAAGGTAGCATTTGTTGGTTTATTAGGCTTAATGTCGCCATCATAGATGTCATGCCAAATTTCATTATATATTAGAGTGTTTTAAATTAGACGTTTCCATGTCTTATCAGATTTGACCCCTTCTAGCTTATCATAATCAGAGAACAGATTAATTAACTTCAACATTGTAGTGTTTAAGAAGTGCACCAAAAGAATCAAGCACAGGAAAAAAATGAGCAACTCGTCACACGCCATGCAAAAAAAAACTACCGGGGCTTGCCCTTGACCCTCTATAGTCATTGAAAAAGGAGAAAAATGATTGAGCTTTGCACTTGGCTCTAGTCAATTTCTCTTTGAGTGTTTACAATGAAATATTCTCAAAATTTGACTACTTGACAATGCACTTCCAAATTTCCTTTCAAAAAAATCTAACCCCCCCACACCCCCCCCCCCCCCCGCAAAGTAAAAAAACACTTTGAGTTACAAAGAATGACCCTTATTTCTCCAAAATAAAAATTATAAATAACATCTACTTATTACTCCAAAAATTACAAAGTTTACTGCTCCAAACATTTACAAATAACCCCTCACACCTTATGTCTCCAAAAATATTACAAATAATAATAAATTCCTTATCTCTCCAAATAAAATTACAAATGAAATCTCCTTATTTCTCCACAAATTTAAAATTTTTATAAAATAATCACCTCAAAAAATTATCCCACTTATATTACAAACATTTTAAAAATAACACTTATCTCCCAAAAATGAACGAAGTTGTTGCCCCAATCATTTGCAAAATGATCCTTGTCTCTTTACTTCTGGTTACATTGTTTGCACATCAAAAGTACAGTTGCTCCAAGGAAAAGGTAACACTTTTTGAGCGTTGCCTCTTGACCTGTGTTCTCTCCTCCTCTACCTTTATGAATGCTTAGAGGGCTATGGATGAGGAATATGATGTGATAGTGCAAGTGTCGGATTTGATTCCCCTTAGGATATTGCAAAACGAAAAAATGAGGCTGGGATGGCATTGATGATGAAGTCTACACCGACGTTCAGGACTTCACAGCCAGCAAGCCAAAGCAATTAGGGACACTGGCACAATACACCCTAGTGGAGGAACACCTGGTGGCACCTAATCCCACTAATCTATCATTCGAGGAAGCAACCAGTCAACCACTTGCGGTACTGACTACCTAGCAAACGTTCGATATAGAAAAATTTTAGAAGGAGTAGAGCATGTTCATAGTTGGAGAAGTGGGCGGTGTCGTTAGGCTGGATATTCAGCTTGTGAAGCATGTGTATGGAGCTTCCACGATTGTTTCCATGACTCACATTGGGCAGCTTTACATAGTCAAAATCCTAGGGTAGATGTGGTCATGGAGAACTTGCCAAGTTGTTGCTGTAACCCGTCACTTATAACTGAACTATGACCCACAATGTGTTTGACAAATTCTGACTTAATTAAGTATAGAAACTCGAGAATGATACATGAAGACTACAAGAACAGATGAATCATTGATAGAATTCAAGGTTGTGGCATTGATTCGGTTTATATAATTGGAGGGGATGGAACCCAAAGAGGAGCAGCTATTATATATGAGGAAATCCAGAGGTGCAATTTGAAAGTTGCAGTTGCTAGAATACCCAAAATTATTGACAATGATATTGTAGTAATTGATAAGTATTTTGGTTTTGACACATCAATGTTGAATAGTGGAACACGCAGGGGAGAATACAATGTTTGATGCAGTATAGGATGCTCGTAGGATTTCAAATTAAAAAATAACTCTTAAAAAAATGATGTTCAGATTTTAAAATCTAGAATCAAATTATAATTAAATTTATTTTCCCCGATTTTTTTTTTGACAAATTTGCATACCAATTCAATTGATGAAAAATTTAATGGAGTTTTCCAAACTTCTAGAGTTGGAATCTCCTCCTCCCATCAGCTACATTACTAAAGATCTAATACCACAATAATGGCAGAAGTGTCCTCATACACATAATTTTATTAATAGGAAAAGAAATTACATGAGAAAGTTGCAAGAGTTTACACCCCTAGACTCCAACCCTCTTGAAATTAGGAAAATGACCTATTCATAAGCTACATGTCCTAACATATTTTAGTTATGGACCACTTTATAAAACAACAAGTGTCCATTTACAATAAATATCCTCCTAACAAAACTACTAAATTTTTTCCTATATTAGAGCCTAAGATACGACAATTTTCTAGATTCATATATTTTTTAACAATATTCTATTACTAAGTGTCTCCAATATTGATTTAAATATTCTAATTTAATAAATATTTTATCCTAGCTTTAAACTATGATATTTGGATAATCTAATAGATAATTTTATGGATATAAATTTTCTACTTCCAAAATGGGACATGTATTAAAATTTTAATGTGTAAGGGGTGGTAGAAGTGTGAGGGATATTTTTTAATCCAATGGAATTATAAAAATAATGGGGTCTAGAAAGGAAAACCAATAACCAA
The DNA here is from genome assembly GCA_034641835.2 of Pinus albicaulis. Taxonomy (NCBI): domain Eukaryota; kingdom Viridiplantae; phylum Streptophyta; class Pinopsida; order Pinales; family Pinaceae; genus Pinus; species Pinus albicaulis. The sequence goes on from CM076572.1 coordinate 698,830,268, forward strand.
GTGGAATTGTATGGTCTCTTTCAAGGATTTTGAATTTCATAATACAAAGGCTTAAAAGGAATTATTATTATTGGAGACTTGTTATTAAAAATCCACTATCTCATTAAGGAAGGTAGTCTGAAGGATATTCCCCAACCTTGGTGCTTCAAAGGATCATAGGTCTAGTTGCGTCCTTCCATTCCAAGGGAACTCACATGTCCTCAGAACCAACAATATGGATGCTAATCTGCAAGAAAATAAAGCTTTCTCATTAAAAGAGGTAAAGATTTAAATAAATGACTTGAATTATTCTTGCCCAATTCCTTAAGTCTATATGCCCCTTGTTATTTAGAATCATCCTCGGTCCCTCCCTATAAATAAAGGTCTCCTTGAATTTATTATTTCTCCCCTTATTCATCCCCTTCCCATCCTTATTCCCTTACTACTTTCTATCCCCTCCTATGCTATGCAATATATCACCTCACCAAGGATTTTGACAGCTTAGTTATACGGTTAATGGATCAAAATTGTATTTTTATTGATGTGGAAACACAAGCAATCCACCACCGTGCATATGATTTTCCCTCTCTATCACATGATTTCCATTATGGTTTTCATCTTCCAAAATCTTGGAATCAACTTCCACTCAAAACCACGATGAATTTCCTTGGTAGCTACATAGGTGAAATTAATGATAAAATTATGATAATCCTATGTATGGCCATGAAAATTGGAGATAAATATATCTCAAATATGGCTCTTTCCGCATTCCTAAATGAGTTTGTTATGTGAATCTCTCCACCACCTTTGTGGCCTAATAATCTGGTAATAGCTATGTATCTGAATTTCATTGTGGCATTAAGGCGTTCATCCTCCATGCAAATCTGTGAAGAGCTCTATCTTTTGTTTTAGGCTCTCATCCTTGGGATAGCGCAATTATGGGCTTGGTACTTCAATTCATGATTAATTTGGTGTAACGGTCTCTCTGGATATCAAAACACCTTAGTAGTTCCTAGTTGCTCCTACACAGTCGCCTTCAAACTATCTAGGGCTCCTTTATGTGAAGGTAATTCTGGGTTTGCTATTTTTTTTTTTATAAAATTAAAATAGACAGAGCCTCGATGGAAACACCACCAAAGTTGGCTCCTATCTCGTCACTCTAGGCTTCAATTTTGGCTTTTTCGAGATGTTAGAGGCTCGATCACCTGATTCATATAGGTTTTTCCATTTATATGCATCCTCGACCTCAGGAGCATACAAGTTCTTTATTCTTGAACCGATCTGCTTCACTTGTCCCATGGCTATGTGTTTAACGAACACCTTTCCTTTTCTAAACATCACCTCATAACCACAGTCATCTAATAACGCTATAGAGACAAGATTATTCCTTATGCCTGGAACATACAACACATCTACTAGTCTGAGAGGGGAGCCAAACTCCCTATGAAAGGTAACTGTACCTATGCCAGTCGCGTTGTACCTCCCGTCATATCCAAGCTCTATGTTCTGTTGGAGGTCTTTCTCCTCCAACTCACTAAAGAGATCTATATTCCCTGTCATACAGAATGAGGCACCGATGTCTAGATACCACGTGCATCCAATTACAATGTTGTCCATGCATGCAATGAGAGTAAAATCAAGCTTGAATTGTGAATCCAATGCTTCATCCACTACAAGTTCAGGGTCCTTCTTTCTTGCCTTCTTCTATGGAAAATCTGAAGCATAGTACCCATGCTTGTGACAGTGAAAACATCTGAACTTGGACAAGTCTCTCTTTCCCTCTTTGCCTTGGGATTTATTTCCCTTGGCCTTCTTTCCCACCCACTAATGAACCATATTATTCTTTGTTTGTGCTAGAGGTCTTGTCTCTAGTGATCTGCCTTATCTTCTATTCCCAAGTCAAACCATAAATGCTCCCAGACTGGTAACTTTTCCCTCCCATTCACAGAGTCCTGGTAACTATGCCAGCTCTTGGGAAGGCCTAGAAGTGTTAGGCTCACCAATTCATCATCGGCTACGGCCACACCAACACTTCCAAGCTCATTTTGACATTGAGTGAACTTCGCCAGGTATGTTGGTACCATCTTTCCCTCCTCCCTCTTGATATTTTTGAGCTTGTCCTTCAGTGCCAACTTCCTTCCACATAGCATATGAATTCTCCTTCCCATGGAGACTAGAGACAATATTATCTTGAAGTCCCTCTAATAATATCCTTCTCTCCTTTTCTACCTTCTTCTACCATGCATCAATAAGTTGGGCATCTGCTGCTACAGGCTTGGGAATATCAGTATCTATGAATTTATTCAACTCATTTTCCTCCAACACTGGCTCCATCATGTCCTTCCATGAAATATAATTTGACTTTCCCTAGAGTGCATATTTGAGTCTCAATCCATTGAAATATATCTTGATCTATTACTGGACCTTGAAGAATAAATTTTCAAATTTGAAACTGCTCAAGAAAAACTTAATTTCTTCACTTCTATTGTGATTCCTGGTGCTCTGATACCATGTAGAAAATATCTAACACAACTATGATACAATTTAGAAATTATATATATATATATATATATATATATATATATATATATATATATATATATATATATATATATATAAACTATATACCAATGGATTCAATCTGATCATGTAATGTACTAAACCAAGATACTGAATCCTTCCACTATATTTGTGGAATATAAAACATGATCATCAATCACATGCAAGTAAGAGAAAGGAATAATCCATCATACAACACAAGATGTATCTGGGGAAAGCACCTACTCAAAACCCCTCTATCATATATTGTACATTGTCAAATAATCATGAAACAATACAATGCTTTCTCACACTGAGAAAATCCTGCAATCTACTGATCGTCTCACCTTGATCCTACTCAAAACTAACTAGCAATTCTTAGGAAAAATTGACCAACACTTAGCCAATTCTCCACCCCTTCTTAGCCTATCCTTTCCCATAAAATCCCTAGGAAATTAATCCCTATTAAAAAGGATAATCAACCTTCCTTGACTGCTCAATCCATCATGATCCTTCCTCTGAATTTATAATTGTGCCCAGGAAATTCACAAATAATACAACTGATAGTTAACTTCCCTTTAATCTCTATCTTAACTAGGAATCCATAAAAATGACATGCATGCAAATATTAATAGAGAATCATCATCTATCTCATAAATCACTACTTGTGAATTAAATCTAATTTAACTCACTTGACCTCTCACTAGCTCATCACTCAGTTAGAACAAGTTAAAATGATTTTAACTCAATTAATTTGAGTTAACTGATTACACATGAATTAAACTAATGCATTAAATGAAACTGGACCTTGAAAATAATAGAATCACTCTACATGCCTCACCTTTAACCCTCAACTCTAATTTCTTGAGCTAACTCAGTATTTCTGACTTAGTTAACTAATGCAGGTTGTTACGAGATGAAATTACAATTTATTTTCTAATTTATTTAAGGGATAAATAAATTAGGTGCCCACATTTAGCGCTAATGTGTAACTGAATTCCTAACTCAAGTGTGACTGGAATCCCACACCAGTATGTGGTCAATTTTTTTTCCTTTCTGGATGCCAATTTCACTGTTTCTTGTTGCAAATTTCAACAGAGAATAAGGAGATGGAGACAAGCCTCCAAAAGGGAATGCGAATGGTGAAAAACCACCTTTGACACCACCATTCTCCTCATCACCACCCTCACCACCATCCACACCATAATCTTCTTTCATAACAAGCCCTTGAGAAACACCTCGACATTCTCCAAAAGGTCATGGTAAAACACCATTTTTAAAGCTTGACCTTAATTTTGATTTTCCTATGTATGATGGAGAGGTAGATGTTGAAATATTAGACAATTGGGTACGTCAAATTAAAGTGTATTTAAGGATACAAAGAATCAAGGATGATGACAGCAAGATTCAACTTGCTTCACTAAGTTTGGAAAGTACAACACTTATTTGGTGGGAATCCAAAACTTAAGAGGACATGAAGAAACACGGTAAGGTCTTAACTTCTTAGAATGATTTTGTTCTAGAATGGGATTGAATAAATTATTATATTTCATAGTAAGAAGATGAATTAATCTCTTATGCATGCTGGACAAATGAAGAGAATTATGAATGCTAGTCAAATTTTTTCTTTGTTAATGTTCAAGCATCAAGATGTTGTGAATGAGGCCTTTCAAGGTGATGCATCAAATTAAAATTCTGATTTTAGTGAGGTTTCTAATGGTTGTGATAACATGTTTCAGGAGGCTAACATGTTTCATTCAAAAAGAGGTGAACAAGATGAGGTAAAATTGCAACAACATGCATAATTGTTGAGCGGTGATGTGAACAAGATGTCGGTGCAAGAGAGTGCAAAAGTCAAAGAGAAAGCGTTAAAAAAATTTGAAAAAGAGGGCATTGAGTTCAAAAGTTCTTCTTGTGGGTTTCACAAATCATTTTCTTTGAAATGGGATGTTGCATGGTGATGGCGATCACATTTGGTGAAGAATCGAGCCAAGAAAATGGCAAGACAAGCTAAACATCGTCACGTCGACAGTGTTCAAGGTGAGAAGAATTTCAAGTTTTTTAATTTTACTTTGATTGATGACTGAGGAGGGAATATGTTTGTTTCTTCAAGGATGATTTTTTGTTCTGCAAATTCTGGGAAATTGCAGCAAGATTGTTTCTACAACAACAAGATAGGGTGTCCAGAATCAAGGGAAAAGATCAGTTTTCATGAAAAGCTCAAATTGTTGAATAAAGGAAAATTCTAGAGGATTGAGACTAGAATGGTGAGGGGTTGTGCCCTCATCCAAACTTTCAGTAATAAAATTTCTTTTGGGGTCCAAAAGCTTCCAGTGGGGAGGAGTGATCAGGTGCTAAAAAAATGCTCAAAAATGAAAGTTTTCAGAATGGTATGAAACCTGAACAACCTTGTATATCTCCTCATTATGAATCCAACACAACTCCTTTCACAGAAAATCGACACCATATGATCCCAGAAACGAGTTATGTTCACTTTCCCAAATAGGAAATTTTTTCACAAATTTGGCCCCCCCCATACTCATGACCTCTCGTGGAACCGAGGGTGTGGCCCTTTAATTATTTTTTTCATAAAAAATTTGGCCCTAAGGCCTTGGTGCCCATCTTAACTATCCAACAATGTTAGCCGAAAATCCTTGAATTTTCCACTCTGTTAGCTAAAACTGGGGAAAATTTGTAGGATAGTTCTAGAATTTTGGGAATTTTGAGTGACTAGCAGAAAAACTAGGGTGGCTCATAACTTATTTAGATTTTGACAAATTTGGGAGCATAAAGAGGCTAGATAGGAATTTTTGACAATTCTAGAGCTAATGGAACAATGTTTTAAGCGATTTGAGCACTCTAAATGTATGTAATCGCCATTTTGAGCATAATGATATAGGGTCAAGCCATTGGAAGCTATACCAAGAAGACGTAGCCTAGCAGGGGGGAACTCCTTCATCACTTGTTGTGTTGTGGTTATTTTTATGATGTAATTGTCTGTTATTTTCTGCATTCTCAGAATTTTTATTCATGCTTTATGTGTATAAAAATTAACATAAAATCTCACCAAAAATTTGCTTTTAACACTTGCAATTTATAAACCCTCCAGCACGTTTACATTAAGATCTCATACATATCAATGTATATCCACATGGACCAGTAGTTGAGGTAAACTTTTCTATTCCTAATATTTCAACATTTTCTTCTTTTAAGTTACATGAACACGAATTAATTTGTAGAATAGTTATAATTTTCCCTCCTATTGTGTATAGAAGCTCATATGTAGAGTGTTTTAGATGTCATAGTTATGTGGATGCATGAGTGGGATGCTAGGTATAAAGTCATTGAAGATGTAGGTCCATCGACGCAGGCCCCAAACTTTGAGCCACGGGCATGGGAGAACCAAACCTAGATTCATCATACCGCCATCGTAAATGACTTGCATTTGAATTCGAGTGACATCAGTAGATTCATATATGTAATTAAATGTGGTTAAAAATCATGTATTTCCATATTGTTTATTTTTTATAAATCATGAACTAATTAGTTTTAATTTGAATGTGGTATATTACAGCATCGGGTTATGGGCGATTGCTTTGCAAAAGGGAGCTCACATAGGAGTTATGGTGGTACTTAGAGTGGATAGTTTGTAAATTTTTAAGCACATTTACATGTGATACAAACATTGTATATTTTCATACATGGAAAATTTATGGATGTACATGAACACCGTTTCAATTTATGGATGCTCATTATTTTATTTTATGGAAGTTCATGTAACATTTGTAATTTTTATATATTTTCATATGGACAGTTTATTGATACTTCATTATTTTAGTTTATGGATTTTTATTAATATTGTTTACGAATGTTCATTAAATTTTAAATTGTATGGTTTTGTTAATTATTTCTCTAGTTTATTTTTTTCTATACAATATAATTTTTATTAAAAAATATAACAATTTTGATTTCTAGTTTCATAGACTACGAAAATAAGTACAATATTGGGTCATGAGAGGATAATCCATTGACAGTTACATTGCATGGGCATATTTTGATGGTTCTTTTAATATATACGGTTAGTACGGAGGCGGTGCTATTCTCTATGTTTTTGAGAACCGTTCTTTCAACCTTAAGAGTGGTTTGGGAAGGGGTTCAAACAACTTTGTTGAGATTTTTAGTCTCAAGGTCATTCTTCCCTTTGCTTTGGATAAGGGGTGCCAACAACTGCAATTATTTGGGGACTCTTGTGTGGTTATTAATTCATTCAATGAAGCTTCTTTATGTCAAGTGCACACTCTCAAGCCTATTTTTCATGCATTCCTTTTGATCAAGCATAATTTTGACTTTATTTCTTGTCATCATATTTACAAGGAACACAACTTCATTGTTGATTCCCTTTCCAAGGAAGGTGCGTAGCAAGCTTGTGGTTCATGGAAGGTTCATGAGCAGATATGAGATTATCATTTCCTTTTTTATCTTGATCCCTTCATAAAGGGACTGCCGCAGGGCGATTAGAATTTTACTTATGTTTTTTGTTTTTGTTAAAACGTCAGATTTATCTTATGCTAGTATGAATTCTAATTAGTAGCTCACAGTTTTTGGGCTAATTTATATGTTATCTCTCCCACTCCAACAGTTTTATGTTTCTTCAGAGCTCCAATGGCAGCCTCTTAAGACTGGTTGTTGTCCTTTGTATATGATATTTCTGTTCCTTTTCAAGAATATCTTAGTTTTTGTTGTGTCTCTCGATATTGTTTATATGCCTTTTGGCATGTGCAATATGTAACTTTTTAAATTAAATTTTAAAATATGTCTGGTAAACAACAAATAAGTCTTATTCAATTTTATTTTATTTTTAGGTCATTTACAAGAGCTTAGTCATAACATGATATTTAAGTCATATGTATTGGAATTTAATATACCAAAAAATAATTAATGATGTATGTTTCTATACTTTTATATATAATTAAATATGAACTTTCCTATATTTACTTGGCTATCTCAAGTTTCAATTAAAAAAAAATGAAATTGAAATGAGTTATATTCAATTTTAAAAGAGGCCTTGTAAACAACAAATAAGTTTTATTCAATTTTATTTCTTTTGAGAGAATCTACAAGAGCTTAGTCATAACATGATATAAGTACAATCTTACTATGATGCAAGTCACTTTGATACTTAAAAAAAAAGCTAAAATATAACGTGTATCAATTTAATATTGAGCATGGAAAAAATTACAAATATGCTTCATATTGTCTTATAGAAAGTCCCTTTTAGTGCAATTAGCATGTATACTATTACAGTGATTTTAAAAATAAATTATTTGAATTCTAAAGTCATCCATGTTATAATTTAAAAAATCTATATATGGAAACTTTTGTGACCCACTGATATACCATTTTATGGCCAAATCTTTCAAGTATATTTCAATCAATTGCTATCTCAAGGTTCAATTAAAAAACAAAAATATGATTGAAATAAAATTTATTCAATTTTAAAAATGTCTTGTAAACAGAAAATAAGTTTTAGTCGATTTTATTTCTTTTGAGTTCATCTACAAGAGATTAGTTATAACATAATAAAAGAACATTGTTACTATGATGCAAGTCACTTTGATACTTCAAATGAATTAAAATATATCATGTATCAATTTAATATTGAACATGGAAAGAACTACAAATCTTCTTCATATTGACTTCTAGAAACTGTCTTAGTGCAATCAACACGTATGTTATTACAATTCAATTTAAAAAATAAATTATTTGAATTCTAAAGTAATATATATTATAATATATATGTGTGTGTGTGTGTGTGTGGAATTTTTTTTTGCCTACATATATACCACTCCATGGTCAAAATTTTTAAGTATTTTGATCAATTTCTTATCTCAAGGTTCAATTAAAAAACACAAATGGAATTGAAATAAGTTTTATTAAATTTTAAAAGATGTCAAGTGTAAACAACAAATAAGTTTTATTCAATATTATTTCTTTTGAGATTATCTACAAGAGCTTAGTCATAACATTATATAAGTCAATCATATTGGAATTTAATATCGGTCAAAAAACAATATATGATAACATTTCTATAATTTTATAAAATGTTATAAACTTTCCTAAATTTACTTAGCTATCCAAGTATTTCAATAAATTCCTTATGATTGAAATTTTTTTTTTTTCATTTTTATTTCTTTTGAGGTTATGTACAAGAGATTAATCATATGTATATGTATATGTATATATATATATATATATATATATATATTGCAATTTTGACAATCCAATATGAAGCATGTGTGTAACTCTTTCCATGTTTTATATCAAAATGACACATGACATTTATTAATAACATAAGAAACATTTAATGTTGTTCATAACCTAGACGTAGTTGAATTTCCATTTTAAGTAAAATAATATCATATCAATTTTGTTAAATTATTAATGCATTAAATTTTAGATCTTTCTTGATGCTAAATCTATGGGGTTCACATAAAGATCATATACTTAAAAAGAAAATGTTATAAACTTTCCTAAATTTACTTATCTATCCAAATATTTCAATAAATTATCTATGATTGAAACAAGTCTATTGGATTTTAAAAAATGTCAATATGTAAACTACAAATAAGTTTTATTCCTTTTTTTTCTTTTATTTTGAGGTTATCTACAAGAGAATTATATATATATATATATATATTATTAATAATATAATATGTGTATATAATTTTTTGGCAAATTTCTCATGAGATTATATTATCTTGTAAAATCATGGCGAATCACCAATACAAATGGCGAATCACTACTACAAAATGGTGAATCGTTGTCTAGTGGAGTTCAGGATGTTGGTTCCAATGAAGATATGGTAGTTGAACCAAGAGGAGAAGGAAGAGAACCACCGAGACCAAGCATGGCACATGGTGACTCATGAGGGAAGTAGTTCTCATGCAGTTTGGAAAACACGTTCTTCTAGTTCTCCTAAGCGTAGTGTTGTTGCTCAAGTACTGATATTGAGGTTGGAGAGGAGTTTGAGGAGAAATGAACAACAACGGGAAGAAAAGAAAAGATGTTATTAAAAAAGTGTTGATAAACATTGGATCCGATCTAGGTGCCATGGTACCATAACAATATCGCAAAATACTTCAGATGTTCAACTATGGAAACATAATTTACATTACAACACCATCACGACTCTTACACAACCATATTTATGGAAATGATTTGATGCTGGGAATCTCTTAAAGGAAGACCTAGCATGGTAACTATATTAAGGTGAACTGCTTCTCACTTCTTCAAAATATTATTCCTTCTTGTGCCTTCAAAATCTGGATATTGAAAGGAATATGTGCCAGTTGCAGCCACCCTGCTGAATCTGTTAAAATTATAACCATCAACATGAAGAGAAACATTAGAAAAATTCGATTCGGAATTACCCATGTCATGCCCATGCCATGCCATGAATCTATTTGTAGCAGAATCCCACAAGTAGTAGCATTGGCACCCTGTATTTACCTGATATCTCCATTGATTGGAGAGGAGGTCCACTCTAGAACTTGCCAATGCTCTCCTAGTATTGTTGTACAAATGATGTCTTGTTTTAAATTTGTACAAGGAGAAATACATTTTCAATATATGCATCTTTTCAAATATGGTAGTTATAACTTATAAGTCCAAATAAAATATAACCCAAAGAACCATCTTGTTCTATAGGCATGACAAATCTGGCCAGATATCAATTACTGGCAAGTTGTTCGTGGATATGATGAAGTCAATTATGACTGAAACAGTTTTTACCCTAGATGAACCTTGACCTAATCTTACTTTCAATCATGAAATGTGGCCAGAATGGACAAGATAAAGGGATGAATTGGCTCTGGATTATAAAAAAATCTAAGCATTGAACTGTATATTAAACTCAATCCCAGTTCAGTGCCACACACAATTCACAACAGTAATAAACACCTGCACAACAAGGAAACCTATTTTGGTTAAGTTGTGCGTGAATTAAGTAATCAGTGGGTTGTAAATTTATTTTTTGATTGCCTCAAAGAGAACATAATTGGTGGTAAGAGAACATAACTAATTATTAGATAGATGGCCAAAAATAAAGTGCATAAGGGTTAAAGTTAAGTGTTTTCTCGTAGGAAGTCTATGTAGACTTTAACAGTAATACACCAATTGAATCCAATTTAATATCTGACTTGCATTAAAGATGAAGCATGTAATAAAACATGCCATATAGACACAATCTTCAGTGACAAAATGAAAATTACTCAACGTTATTCTACTTCATACAATTCTTGGAGGTATCTTCACACTCTGGTAGACTGTTTGTATATCCTCCTTTGATAGCTACTACTTTTTGTGGTTACAATTCCTCATTTGCAGATGCCTAATTAAAGGTTAAAATACACTACAATTCTCAATACAATAACCAGACAACAAAGCCTCATGACTACCTTTAAATGATAGAAGAGATTCAGCGAAGTTACTGTCAATCATTCATCCATGATGTACTGCATTGTTCTACATCTATTCCTTTGTCATCATCTCTTTGATAGAACAATCTCAAAACAGGCTACCCTGCATATAATGTTTCACATTTGTGCTGCAAAAATTCCCTATTATATACACTAAAGGGAATGTTAAACTCAACTTGATTCTTGTTTTGAAGGCTATGCTACAGAACAACAACTCATATGCGTGTTGCTATCGAGAGAGTGAGATTCTAGCTGTGTTATGAATTGTTACCAAATCTGGCATGCGGATCTTCTGATGTCTTTGCTGAATACCCAACAAGTTTATTATTTGTCTGCAACTTTGTTCTTGGTGATTTGGGGGATAACAACTGCTTCTTTGCAAGGGATTGGTGAAATGTTTCCACAGGGATAGATGTATCTCCTATTTGGAACAAACTGATAAATCCAATATAAGATAGAGATCTAGTACTTCTTTGTGAATCAAATTCCCCTGCAGTTCAGGAAGGTAAAGAGCATCACTGAACAATGCTTTTAATATCGGATATAAATTAAGGTAAAGGTCACAAGTCTATGCCACATTTATTGTCATTAAATGGACATGTGCTAGTGCATATAGAAGGGGAAGCATATCTAAAAGCACTGGGATTCCTCTTGAGATGGGGAGACAAAGTGGTAGTTGCTTCCTTTCTAATTCGTTCATATGTGCTGCAAGAAAGCCGCATTTCCACAACTTCCCTGGTGCCGGGTAAATTCTTACCTGGGGCAATATATCCATATGTTCCAGCAACCCCTGACATTACATTCATCTGACCCAGCTTCTCTACAATTCTAGCTAAACCAAAATCAACAATATGGGCCTCCAATTCAGAATCCAGCAATATATTATATGATTTAACATCCCTATGTATTATTGGAGGGGAACAACCATGATGCAGGTAGGACATTCCCTTAGCAGCACCAAAAGCAATCTTATAACGAGTAGGCCAATCCAACGTTTCCCCTTGAGAAACATGAAGCTGTTCATACAGGCTCCCATTTGGCATTAGAGCAGCTTGACAATGTTGACAATGGTTCATAGTGAAATGGTTGATACTTATATGTTTGACATATTGGGGTAGCTGGATGCATGTTCTCTTCCTCTCTCATTGTGGTTGGAAAGATGCGAACGTATCAAAGAAAAGAGAAATGGGTGTACAAATTGAATGTTTTTGTTTACATATTTATTTATTTATTTATTTTTAATTTTAATTGTCCCTTTCATTATACTTATAGGACCAATATTCTCATATCATTATATTTGTATCCTCCAAGGATTTGAATTTAAAGTCTCTTTATTTACATAATACGACAATTGAGTTGCACATCAAGGACGCTTTCCTTAGAATATTATACCTTCTTTCAATTTCAATGAATTTGTGAGTAAACCTCTAAGATTGCTCTCTCAACTATTTAAATAAACCAGAGTCCATGGTAAAAAAGTGTCCTTCCCAACAAAATAATTTTAATTTAGTCTCGTATTTCATGATCAATGTCATGGCAACATGGAACTTACAATGTGTCTTACGATAGTGGCACATTCATTTTATATAACCTCTAGGAAAAGAAAGTAGAAAATGATTCACATCAATCAACTAAACAAAACCCATAAAATTTCCTTTTCAATCTAAAAATAACAATATTGTGTGGTGTTCCACCAAGGAATATGATGTTTACCACCACGGAAAAGGACCCTAAACCGATTGGGAAGAAGAGATCAAAAAATGCTGATAGGTAATATTTTTTATCACAGGGGACTTTATAGCATTATTTGAAGGAAGGATAATCCCAAAAGGAGAAACTAACACTAAATAATTTCATTTGTAAATATTCATAAGGAATTTTCAAATGGTTTTAGGTATACATAATATGGTATAAATTGTTTGTAGGGTCTACAAGGTCAAACAGTTAATAATTGTTTAGAGATTTGATACAAAATTTTTCCCGATTTGAAATGTCTTATGTGGAATTATTTCCACCATTCTAATGATGGTATTTAAAGCTAATATAATGATCGACCTTATAACATTAAAATAAAAAATATCACTCAGACTCTCAAGCTTGTTTGAAAAGTTGTCAGGTGGCAGTAACATTTGCATTAGTAATGATGAACTTTTAACATCCCCCAACTGTCTTGAGGACTTCGGTTTATTTTATGCTTATAATATGTGGGAAATTTATCTAGAAAAAATGAGGACATTTTAGAAGCTACACATAAAAGGGATATTTTAACACCCAAGGTGTATCTTCTAGTGTAGCTTATTTTACAGTAGAGGAATGGTGAAGAGATGTGTTGTGTTACATTTCTAAAAAGAGTGATTGTAGAAACAATACTATCTAGACTAAAGAAACATCTTGATTACATTTCATTTGTCATTAATCACTACTTATCTGTATCAAAGTCTACAGATTGTGGGAATAAGTAGCAAAAAAAACAGAGATTTTTTTTTCAAGGTAAATCCAAAGGCAAAGTTGGCATGCCTTAGTAAATCTGAACTAGATATGCATCAGAGCAGCTTGACAATGTTGGCATGCCTAACATTCCCTAGAGTCTCCACCTCTGCTTGAAATCCCTTGTCTTGGGCAGACTGCAGTTTCCTGTTGTTCCAGATCTATTTCACAGCAACAATATTATCATTTCCCAGTGTTGCCTTGTACACTTTGCATGCACCTCCACTTCCAATAACATTATCTTCTGTCAATCTCTTCAGAATGTCTGACTCATCAAATTCTACCCTGTGAAAGGCTGTGAGATTCCATGACTCTGTACTTGATTTAACCCGAAAAAAATTCTTGTATGTCTTATACAAGAAACCTATACCAATCAAGCAAAGTACTACTATCACAACAATAACCGAAATTAATACCCTATATAGATGGCTTTCAGATCTTCCTTTCTGCTGGAAACATGAAGGTAGGATTAATGGCTCGCCTCCACAAAGGCCCGGATTGTCAAGAAAACTTTAATCATAGGCCAGATTATTGTAACCAAAAGGAACAGAGCCAGACAAAAGGTTGTCAGACACATTCAGAAAACTCAACTTGAGATTGTCTAACTCAGGAGGTATTTTCCCTGAAAGCAAATTGTTTGAGAGGTCAACGCTGTTAAGAACAGGCAGCAACCCAAGCGATGCAGGAATTGATTCGGTGATGCGGTTGTTGGCAAGGTTAAGTTGAGAAAGACATTTCCATGATATTATTGTCTCAGGAATCTCCCCATACAACATATTGTGATCAAGAGAAAGCCTTGATAGTGAGGATAAACTAGTGAGTTCCACTAGAATAGTCCCTGATATATTGTTGTGACTGGTCAGAAAGCTGCTGAGATTCCACAGTTGTCCAATGCCAGAGGGAATAGTTCCACTGAATTGATTGTTTGATATCTCCAACGCCCACAGACTGGCTGCTTTAGTGATTTGAGCAGGAATTTAGCCAGTGATTTGAACATCAACAACTTGTCATGCAATTGATATCCCATTTCCTAAAAGCACCATAGGAGCGCTTATCAACATGTTTGCCAAAGACTTGAATGCCCCATCTTAAATAATTTTGGAGATTAATATATTTTCTTAGAAATACTCTGACACAACTTTCTCCATGGCCAGCGCCCATGCAGCCCTCTCTGACAGTGTCTTGGCTAATGCGTACCATAACTATGAACAAGAAATATTGCATAATTAGAACAGGAAACCACAGATCACTTCAAGGCTCAGAATACTGCTTTGAACTTCACAATCTTTGAGAAACACCCAAATTTTATACATATACCCCTTAAAAAAATGATCAATACCCCACCACGCATAATTATTTGTTCCAACCTATCAGGTGCCACTTTTTCTTCTTCAATGCCTATTGTCATGAAAAAGTTTTATTAACTTTATGATTATCCCTCTCCAAGAGAATTGATCTCAAGGTCAGCAGATTGGACTTTTAGAAGATGGACATAGCTGATACCTATTAGATAAGTTTCATCTGTTTGCCAGAGAGAAACACATGGAGCTTTGTTTACCGGTTTTCTTATCCCTGCTTCTCATTCCAATTTAGGCATAACTATTTGTTTCCAACCTATCATATGCCACTTTCTCTCCTTTGATGCCTCTTGTCATGAGAAAGTATTATTAAATTTATCCCTCTCCAAAAGCACTGATCTCAGGGTTAGCAGATTGGAATTTTAGAAGATGGGGATAGCTGATAACTATTGGATAAAATATGAATGGCGGTGCAACAAGTGTATCAACCACATTGTATTATGAAATAACTCTTCAACCACCATCCAAATTCCAATATGAATGAAACAAGGTGCCCACTTATGGATTAATTGCCCATGTTTACCCATGACTCCATATGAGTCTTTTGTTGAGGGACATGATACTTTAATATTTCTCATATTGCAGTTCCTAATATTACTTCTATTTGGAGGTCAAAGGTGGATTTCATTAGATTTTAGAGGTGACGATGCTCATTCCTAGAGCGTTTTTATGGCAAGACTCAAGTCTAGCCATGTCAGATTGACTAAGAATATAGATAATCTCATATGGTCAAAGAACCACTCTGGGGTTTATATCCCAGAAGCTAGATATGTTGCTATTAGTTTATAAGGGGAGAAGAGGAATCATGTTTGGTGGAGGAGGAGAGTTTGGATATTTAAATATCCCTCAAAGGCTAAAATTTTATGTGGTTTGCACTAAAAAAATACTTGACTTGGTATAATCTTTTGAGAAGGAATAGAGAAAGAATCGATAGGTGCAGTTTATGCAGGGTATGTGAAAATACCAATAAACATCTTGTCATGGACTGTAACTACATTATGCAAGTTTAGAGGGAGATTAAACATTTGACTAGGTTGAAAAAAGTATGAATTGGTGGCATAGTTGAAAATGGTGTAAGAGGTTGGTGCCATAACTCTTCAGTGAAAGATTACAAAGAACTTCCTTGAATCCTAGCTTGGGTATTTAGCAAGCTAGGAATGTAAACTTATTTAAAGATAGGCAAATTCTTCCTATTCAATGTGCTTTTCCTATTTGATGTGGTTTCAATTATTTAAAAGATTTTTCCTCAGATGACAATACGGTATACCTAAGCCTCCTAGGCAGATTGTTCTAGAAGTGGGTAAGGATGGTGCATGGGCATACTTTGATGATGACCCCTATTTCTATGGATTAGGGAGAAGTTCTTTATATAGTGAATCTCATAGCATTTACTTTAGAGTTGGATTGGGGCATCAAACCAATTATCATGTTCAGCTAATGGCTCTAAAACTTATCAAAAATAAAAATAGGGCGTGGAATGGTTGTGGTCCACACAGTGATGCTACAATTCTGGCTTCCCATTGCTATTACATTGCATGGTGATGAATCCTTTGAAAACAACTTCACTACACCATTAGGAGTAAAATATTTACTATACAAATATCAATATAACAATGAATGAGAGCAGAGTAGAAAGAAAAATAAATTACAATAAAAGAGATAACAGATTGTTGCAGGTTACTTACTGCAACAAAGGATAAGATACATAATGTAACAGAGACATACAAGATATTGAGACCAGAAGTAGCCAATTCATCCATTAAGAATACACCCTAAATGTGTGTGCGGGATGGTAAACTCGTCCATTGTAAGTTACAACAAGCTCTAGCAAATGGAGTGACCTTAAATAATGTGGTAAGGTGCCAACTAGGGGAGCACTCCTTCGATATAGGTGATTCATCACTCATCATAAATTCAAACCAATTACAAGCTCAAAATAGTAAAGGAAGTTAAGGCTCTTTCTCCAATGACTCAACTATCTCTCCATACTCTCACACATATCACTATTAGTAAGTTAACATACCCTCAATAGATTAGGGTAAGCTAGCGCATACTCTCCAAGGACGTATCCAATTCACCCCTTAAGAATTCACCCTAAATTCTTCCTATTCAATGTGCTTTTCCTATTTTATTTGGTATCAATTCTGTAAAAGAGTTGTCCCCAGATAATAGTACCTAAGCCTCCTAGGCATATTGCTGAAGAAGTGGGTAAGGATGTTGCATGGGCATATTTTGATGATGACCCTTGGTTCTATGGATTAGGGAGAAGTGTTTTATATAGTGAATTAACTTTAGAGTTAGCTTGGGGCATCAAACCAATTATCATGTTCAGCTAATGGATCTAAAACTTATAAAAAATAAAAATAGGGTGTGGACTGGCTGTGGTCCACACAGTGATGCTACAGTCCTGGTTTCCATTTTCTATTACATTGTATGGTGATGAATCCTTTGAAAAAAACTTCACTGCACCATTAGGAGTAAATTATTTACTATACAAATATCAATATAACAATAAATGAGAGCAGAGTAGAAAGACAAATAAATTACAGTCAAAGAGATTACAGATTGTTGCAGGTTACTTACTGCAGCAAAGGATAAAATGCATAATGTAACAGACACATACAAGATATTGAGACCATAAATAGCCAAGGAAGTAGCCAATTCATCCCTTAAGAATACACCCTAAAAGTGTGTGCAGGATGGTAAACTTGTCCATTGTAAGTTACAACAAGCTCTAGCAAATGGAGTGACCATAATTAATGTGGTAAGGTGCCAACTAGGGGAGAACTCCTTCGATCTAGGTGATTCATCACTCGTCATAAATGCAAACCAATTTTGAAATACAAGCTCAAAATAACAAAGGCAGCTAAGGCTCTTTCTCCAATGACTCAACTATCTCTCCATACTCACACATATCGCTATTAGTGAGTTAACATATCACTATTAGAAAATTAAGTCTGGAATAAGAAAATAGGACTTAAATTGAACTACCAAAAAACATGTATATGTATAAAATTTGGGTGTTTCTCAAAGACTTAGCACAAATCCATTTTAGCCCTGCTTCAGTGTGCACCAAAGATTTAGACAAAGGTTACATATGTAGACTTTCTCAGTATTTGATGCATTTATAACCTGGGAAACTTCAAGGACAAAATGAATTGGATATGGATTGTTGCATATAGAGAAGATGTAGGCACTCTGTTCTCTTTGCATGTTCATGATCCATCCTTTTTGCTAACTCCAATATTTCCAATCCAAAATTGATCTGCAGTGCCCAAAAATATTAATAGAAAACTGACCAGCTTAGACATATTGTTAGAAACTTGTAGCTAATTACTCTAAAAGTTTTTTACACACATAAAGAGTAAATTTGAAAATTACAAGCCAGGAAGAGGTTTGCAATGTCAACTCACATTCCTTTAGGTTTGGTATAACTACTGTCATCTTCTAGTGGCAAGAATGTACCAAAAATCTTTTTCATTCAGTTTTCCTGTTTTCCACTTGCACTCGATTTTTCATGATAAATAATGAATGGATTGTGGCTGACTCGGTCTGTTGACTTTCCAAACATTCTGGGTACAACAATCACATCTTCTGATTGATGAGGAACAGAGATCCCAGATGTGTCATCAGCCCATTCTTTGTAACATATCCCCAATTCTCTCAACTTGCCACTGTACCAACATTCATAATATACAACACTATATAGACGTGTACAAAGTTGATTGAGGTATACATGTTGTTCATGTGCTGGTTAAGTTCATATGGACAGCTATCCATATGGAAAACCATCCCTACGCTTATTTATGGGCAAGCCATCACTACAACAGCTTACCAGATAATAAATTTAATCAACTTCATGGAAATATTTAATTGTCTAAACTTCAATTTTTGACATCATAATTGTCAATTCTTCTTTGCAGAGAACATATTATGTAGGGAAGCAAAGTGTCTCACTTAGAAATTTTAAGCTTTTCACCAAAGGATCTGGACATCATCTCTCGTTGGAGTGTTGGTTGCAGCAAGTCACTGTACCAGAGAAACTTTAAATGATAGACCTTTGCTAAATTAACGTTCAATAGTTTGAAGGCATTCTCTTACAGAATAACTTACCTCCATATCTCCATTCTCTCCCATTGAAGCAACAGGACATCTACAAAGATGCGTTAAGGGTTTGCCTAGAAAGCCATTTAAGACAGTTTGAGAGAATACCATAGATGACTGTAACTGCACTAATATCATTGCAAGGATCAAAGAAATGGAACCTAGTTAAATTGTAGACCCTGTGAATAGTTATTTCTACATGAGTAACTGAGGCTTAATTAAAGAGACTTGCTCCAGAATTGTTGAAAGAATTTCATCAAAAAAATATGTTCTGTGTTCAAGATTGAACCAAGAGGTTCAAAGCTTTCATGAAAAGAGGGTCTGATGGAGGGGCTCATGTTTATTGCAGGGGTTTCCTTATTAGATATATATGTTTTTTGGTTGAAGATGATTCCAAAAACATTCTGGATACATATTAGATAATAATAAGCTATAGGGATAATTATAGCCAATAAGATATTAGAGGTAATAAACAAATATGGATTATATATATTTCTTGGAAAAAAATGGTATATACTCTCCAAGGACGTATCCAATTCACCCCTTAAGAATTCACCCTAAATTCTTCCTATTCAATGTGCTTTTCCTATTTTATTTGGTATCAATTCTGTAAAAGAGTTGTCCCCGGATCATAGTACCTAAGCCTCCTAGGCAGATTGCTGAAGAAGTGGGTAAGGATGGTGCATGGGCATATTTTGATGATGACCCTTAGTTCTATGGATTAGGGAGAAGTGTTTTATATAGTGAATTAACTTTAGAGTTAGCTTGGGGAATCAAACCAATTATCATGTTCAGCTAATGGATCTAAAACTTATAAAAAATAAAAATAGGGCGTGGACTGGCTGTGGTCCACACAGTGATGCTACAGTCCTGCCTTCCATTTTCTATTACATTGTATGGTGATGAGTCCTTTGAAAAAAAATTCACTGCACCATTAGGAGTAAATTCTTTACTATACAAATATCAATATAACAATAAATGAGAGTAGAGTAGAAAGACAAATAAATTACAGTCAAAGAGATTACAGATTGTTGCAGGTTACTTACTACATCAAAGGATAAAATGCATAATGTAACAGACACATACAAGATATTGAGACCAGAAATAGCCAAGGAAGTAGCCAATTCATCCCTTAAGAATACACCCGCTGGCTGTGTGCGTGTGATGGTAAAGAGTTCCAATAAGTTACAACAAGATCTAGCAAATGGAGTGATTCATAATAATGGTAAGGTTCCAACTAGGGGAGAACTCGATCTAGGTGATTCATCACTCATCATAAATGCAAACCAATTTTGAAATACAAGCTCAAAATAGCAAAGCAAGTAAAACAAGGCCTTTTCTCCAATGACTCCTCAACTATCTCTCCATACTCACACATATCACTATTAGTGAGTTAACATATCACTATTAGAAAATTAAGTCCGAATAAGAAAATAGGACTTAAATTGAACAACCAAAAACATGTATATGTATAAAAATTATGTTTCTCAAAGACTTAGCACAAATCAATTTTAGCCCTGCTTCAGTATGCACCAAAGATTTAGACAAAGGTTACATATGTAGACTTTCTCAGTATTTGATGCATTTATAACCTGGGCAACTTCAAGGACAAAAATTAATTGGATATGGATTGTTGCATATAGAGAAGATGTATGCACTCTATTATCTTTGCATGTTCATGATCCATCCTTTTTGCTGACTCCAATACTTCCAATCCAAAATTGATCTACAGTGCCCAAAAGTATTAATAGAAAACTGACCAGCTTAGACATAATGTTAGAAACTTGTAGCTAATTACTCTAAAAGTTTTTTACACACGTAAAGAGTAAATTTGAAAATTACACGCCAGGAAGAGGTTTGCAATGTCAACTCACATTCCTTTAGGTTTGGTATAACTACTGTCATCTTGCTGGCAACAGCCACCAAAAGCTTTTCATTCGCCTCGTTTTCCACTTGCACTCGAATTTTCATGATAAATAATGAATGGATTGTGGCTGACTCGGTCTGTTTACTTTCCAAACATTCTGGGTACAACAATCACATCTTCTAATTGATGAGGAATAGAGATCGCAGATGTGTGATCAGCCCATTCTTTGTAACATATCCCCAATTCTCTCAACTTGCCACTGTACCAACATTCATAATATACAACACTATATAGACGTGTACAAATTTGATTGAGGTATACATGCTGTTCATGTGTTGGTTAAGTTCATATGGACAGCTATCCATATGGAAAACCATCCCTACGCTTATTTCTCGGCAAGCCATCACTACACAACAGCTTACCAGATAATAAATTTAATCAACTTCATGGAAATATTTAATTGTCTAAACTTCAATTTTTGACATCATAATTGTCAATTCTTCTTTGGCAAGAGAACATATTATGTAGGGAAGCAAAGTGTCTCACTTAGAAATTTTAAGCTTTTCACCAAAGGATCTAGACATCATCTCTCGTTGGAGTGTTGGTTGCAGCAAATCACTGTACCAGAGAAACTTTAAATGATAGACCTTTGCTAACTTAACCTTCAATAGTTTGAAGGCATTCTCTTACAGAATAACTTACCTCCATATCTCCATTCTCTCCCATTGAAGCAATAGGACATCTACAAAGATGCGTTAAGGGTTTGCTTAGAAAGCCATTTAAGACAGTTTGAGAGAATACCAGAGATGATTGTAACTGCACTAATATCATTGCAAGGATCAAAGAAATGGAACCTAGTTAAATTGTAGACCGTGTGAATAGTTATTTCTACATGAGTAACTGAGGCTTAATTAAAGAGACTTAAAATCCCTTAAAATTCGCCTTTGGGCTAAAATTCGCCCCTAAAATTATCCCTGGTTAAATTGTAGACCCTGTGAATAGTTATTTCTACATGAGTAACTGAGGCTTAATTAAAGAGACTTGCTCCAGAATTGTTGAAAGAATTTCATCAAAAAAATATGTTCTGTGTTCAAGATTGAACCAAGAGGTTCAAAGCTTTCATGACAAGAGGGTCTGATGGAGGGGCTCATGTTTATTGCAGGGGTTTCCTTATTAGCTATATATGTTTTTTGGTTGAATATGATTCCAAAAAAATTATGGATACATATTAGATAATAATAAGCTATAGGGATAATTATAGCCAATAAGATATTAGAGGTAATAAACAAATATGGATTATATATATTTCTTGGAAAAAAATGGTATATATATATACAAGGGAACTTGATCCATCTTCACCTTTTTTTTCCAAGAAATCTATCTTCATCATCTATATCTTCCAAAAAAAATTGGTGAAGATAGACTAAGTTCCCTGTTAAAGGGGTTGAGATGTAATTCTTTCCATAAGAATAGATGCAAAGATGCACTGAATGAAGTTGGCATTAATGGAAATGACTATCTCAGTTGAATTGGGTTGAATTTATTGGAAGAGACTGTCCCAGTGAATATAAGGGTATATGGCTTCGAGAATTCAATAATGTTTCCTACTAAAATTATCCAATTTATAATGTTCAATGTTTATTACATCTGCCGTCTTTCCAGTCTTTCCCTACACTATTGGTTTTCATTTAAAGAGAAGTGAGGCTTTAAAAAGTACAAACAAAGAGCCGTGATTGCCCATATGTGTGTGCTCTTTTGCATTGGCTGACATTCTAGTAAAATATGGCTTGGATATATAAATGCACGTTAACGCTCTGGAATTCCAAAGAATAACTCATGTAATATGAAACAGGTTTCTATGCTGCAATTATTTTGTTTTTACTTCCTCCTACTTTAGCCTCAATAAGCATCAATTACCATGCATTAAATGAAGGGCGAGGAATATATACCTTATACATTTTAGGTTGTGTAAAAGATGGCTCATCGATCTCATTGTGTCTTTGGAATTTCACATTGGAATTAGCAAAGAAACCAAAAAGAATTTCACATTATAGTGTTTGCTTGAAAGTTGAGATTTTTCTATTAGTCAGTAAAAAACCTCGAGTTAAGATTCTTTGCGTCTGATTAAACGCAATATGTATTCGCGGTACATGCTGAACTGAACTGAGTTAATCTATATTTCTGATACTATGCTGTGCTCAGTATAATAGTTATAGTTATGACTGTGAGGGAGGCCATAAGAAGTTGAGCCAACTTTACCATTAGAATCAAAAACTTACTTTACCATTAGAATACAAAACTTGGTAATTACAGTCCTTACCTGTTGAAATACGAGATTCACAGTGGCTTTGGTAAGAGGCACGACACAAAACCTGCAAATGAAAAAAACATAATAGAACAATGGCAACAACAATACTAACAAAATGCAACAGTAACAACAAAATTAAAACTAACACAACCACAATAGAGAGAAACGACTTTGCCTTACATTCCTCTGCCTCCCAGCAGAGCAACCTCACCAGGATCCCTCCAGTCATCGTATCTGCAATGCATTCAGTACCATGGTCATTGTAAAAACATAGAGATTATTATTGTAGTGTTAGCATTCGTAAATACTTACACCCAACCATAGCGATGGTCGAATATGAGTTGCCTCTTCTTCTTCTGTCTGCATGAGGCAGTTCCTCCTTCCATTACCGAAAACCCAACTAAAGTCCAGTGAACCCATACAGCCTTGGATCCAAATCCACTGGAATCTCCCTCTCCTCCAACCCTAGAGGATCCAGCTTAGAAAATCGGTGTGCACAAAGCCCTCCGAACCAGTGAAAACCGAAAAAATTGGGGCGAATGCCATAGAAATCGGGAAAATTGGGGGCGAATGCCATGGAAACGGGGGCGCGCCCTTTTTTTTTGGGGGCTAATGTTAAATAATTAATTATTTTTAAAATATTTTTTGGGCTAACTTTATTACACTATAAAAATTGGGTTTTATATAAAAATTTCGCCCTAATAAAATTTAAAATCCCTTAAAATTCGCCTTTGGGCTAAAATTCGCCCCTAAAATTATCCCTGAATATAGTCATATCCCCCTCAAGGAATCTTTTCTCGTAGCTATTTTCCAAGCCAACCATAGAAACCAATGGACGATTTTGATGGGAATGACATTAAGGTGATGTTGGCCCAATAAAAATCATTTTGAGGGAAAGGATATGGTTGATTTAATAAGCCAACAAATAT
Organism: Pinus albicaulis; assembly: GCA_034641835.2. Taxonomy (NCBI): domain Eukaryota; kingdom Viridiplantae; phylum Streptophyta; class Pinopsida; order Pinales; family Pinaceae; genus Pinus; species Pinus albicaulis. The sequence goes on from CM076572.1 coordinate 698,854,315, forward strand.
TGGAAAGGGCCCATTAGGGAGGTTCATTAAGGAATCTCTTTCCCCCCAACTACTAGGAGGCTCGAGGAGAATTTTTGATGATGGAAACGAATAGGTTAAGGTACAAGTCATAAAGTCATGATTTCACACTATAGGCTAAAAAAAATTGGCTAATAAAAGGAATAGACATTGAGGATAATATTGGTATTGTGGGGAGAAATTATGGCTCTATCAAGGCCATGGTCATTGAATTTTAAGATCTCACACTACCATTATAGTGCTATGGTGGTTGGGGAATGCACTAGCATATAATGTATTTTGGTGAAGGAAGAAATTATCGGCTGAGTGAAGGGCCACGAAAGTGTAGAATGACAACTTGGTAACATGGAAGGATGATGATGTGGTGTATGAATATGGAAGAAATCTAAGTGACGTTTGAGAAAATTTATATGGCTCTTCCAGCGTGTCGACAAGACAAGAAGGAGTCTAGTAAATGTAATAGCATGGTATCAAAGCTCAAAAATTATGTGCATCATTTCATGAGGAAACTAGGAGCGTGATAGAGGAATATAGAAGTGGAGGGGATTGAGGGAAGGTGACCCAAGGATATTTTGATTATGAGGACTTAGTGGTAGGAGGAGGGGGGTATATTTCTTGTTCCAAAAATTGTGAGCGTATTTTTATATTTCTTTAAATCATGCACATGTTTTGTATTTCTTTAAATCACACAAGGGATTATAAAGAATAGTTTTTTTTACGGGAGATATAAATGAGGGAAATTTGAATTTTAATGCAACATGAATGTGTTTCATAAAACCTAAACCATTCCTCATCATAAACGTATATGTTACCACTAATCGAGCTAGGTGTCTTCCTTGGAATTAACTTCGATGAAAACAAACCTAGATGTTAGAGCTTAGCTAACTAAGCTAGAACTCTAAATAGTTAGTTATTTTATTTAGAATCAACACTACCCAGCTAACTTTACCCATCCCTCTATCTTGAAACTCATGTGATATTGAAAGGTGTTCCTTATTCAATGAGAATGCACTAGATCAATATGTATTACACCTTTCATTTTGATGTGTTCCGGTATTTAGGAGTATTCTTCTTGAACAAATCCTTTTACCTTCGCAACTCTCTCTCTCTCTCTCTCTCTCTCTCTCTCTCTCTACACATGTCTATCTTCTCATACCCATTCCCTTCCCTCTCTCTCTCTCCACCCATTCCCCTTTTATTTTCCTCACACGGTCTCCATCTCTCTGTCCCTATCCCTTCGCCCATTTCTCTGTCCATCTATCCCTATATCTTTCCATCACACTCCTTCCCTCCATTCCTCCCACCCTATCACACCCTCTCCCTCACTCTCTTTGTCCAATCCTCTCATTCCCTCTCTCTCTTCCTACCTATATGTTTCTCTCCTCCCAATTTCTCTCTCAAAACCCCCTCTCTTGATATATATAATATATAGTAAATATATTATACAATAAATAGAATACAAATCTATTATCAACACTATAAAATGTATAAAATTAATAACAATAACAAATTCTAAAAGTAATGAAATAATAAAAAAATAAATTAAGTATAATACAAAAATTCAAACCATACTATAGCATGTGAAATACTATTGGTTTCTCAATGCCACGAGCCCATAAAACACTATCATTAAGTTGAAGCAAAATTTAACGACATGTACATATTATATCTCTATCAAGCTATATGTCCGCATCAAGCTCCATAGTAGGATAGAGCTATGTAGTTTAATTGAGGTTTTTATTTAGCCCTAGATGGACCTTTTAAAAGCTTGATGGATGGCTTAAAAAATACCCTCACAAAGCTCGATTTTCAACCTTTGGAACACAATTTCTTCCAAAAAAAGAGTAACCCACCTCCATGGATTCACCCTTATTTTAATTTGAAATGACATCTCAATTGGCTTATTCATAAAATAAATAATTATGTATTATGGTTTTGTGTATTTATTTTCTCATGGTAATAATATAAAAGTAAATAATTGAAATACAATATTTAGAAAACAATTACTTTGAATTTGTTGTATTTATGGTGCAAAGTTAGATAAATGAATTTTAGTTTTACATGTAAACATGACAAACACATAAAAGAAATAAATATTTGTGAGTTTAGTTCTAATTTATATATTCATAAAATAAATATTTGTAAACTTTTTATGTTTGTGGGGGGAAATTCACATAAATAAATCCACTTGTACATATCAACATGGCAAACACAAAGTTATCTATCCTACTTTATAGAACTTGCCAATATAGCATACACCACTTCTTTAAATATATGATGATATACTCCACTTCCAATAAGATCAATAAAAAATGTACTCCTATTTAACACCACATGGTAAGAATGGTGCTAACTTGTCCATCAAATATGATGATATACTTCATTTTTAATATGATACATAAATATTTACATCACATTAGCACCACATAACATAAGTGGTGCTAACTTATCGTGCTAAAAGTAGGTTTCTCTTGTTGTTGTGTACAATTTTTTATCTTAATAAATTTCTTATCCAAAAAAAAATCAAGATAAAACGTCTAAATCTTATTTTCTTTTTATTGTTATCAATATTGAAAAAAATATTTTCTTTTTAGTAATTAATGATATTCATATATTTTTTTTTCTAAGTAAATTTTGATCTATTAACAAGTGGGTAAAATTAAATCGAGACCGAAGTCGGTTACTGCTGCCTTGGAGGCAGAAAATTCAGGAAAAAACAGTGTTGTAGACTGTCGAAACCCACGCAGGGGTGCAGAACCATAGTTTTCCAAGGGATACTTTGACCCAGAAGAAACAAAAGAGGGCCAGAAAACATCAAATCTTCCATAACAGAAAAAAACCCAGGAGTTTGGGTGACAGAGACAGAAAAAAGACCAAGCAACGAACCCATTAGTTTTCCGGGGGCTCCTCCTCAATCCTGCACCAGCCAGTGGCATGCATGTCAGAAGCAGGCTCGTCTTGAGAAGCCGGGGCAACATGATCAGCAGAGAGCATATCCTCATCCAGAACCGGTTCTGCAGGGCGAGATGGAGGCTGCGCCTGGAAATTGCTACCACCCAGATTGAAAGCCGAAAATTGGGTGTCAGGAGCTGTAACATTCGCCGCAGGAGTTGCCGGATGTGAGCTAACATCCCCATGAACGCTGTCTTCAAGGAAGACCACCGAGAGAATGGCAGTTATCCGAGGGTGATTGAGACTGCTATTGAAGGTGAACCGAGCCGTGCCTGTAGTTGGAGCAGAGGAGGCAGGAGGACGGTGCGAATGAGGACCCCAAAACAGGCGATAATCATGCGAGCACCCCCGACCAGAACGAGTTATGGGGTAGTGGCTCGAGCCTTCCCCAAAGGAGGAAGAGTCCGGAGATGGGCTGGAGAGAGCATGGGAAGGATGGCTCCGTGTGCTTCCCCTTCTGCTCCTCAGACGGTGACGTAACCTTGGCATGATGAGAAGGAGCGGGTTCCTAAAAAGGTCCAAGACCACAGTGAAAACCAGCGAAGGGTAGCCCGAAAGAGAATCCAAATGGGGAAGCAACAACTGCTTGACAATCCCATGAGAATGAGCCTCCCTTCTCATAAAACTCACCAAGCACTGATCGACTCTCTCCCACCTGTAGACGCAGCTATCCATGACGCCAGAACAATTTTGAAGGTGAGCCGAGAGCAGGTGATAAATAGCCTGTTGCGAGCGATACCCACCCACAGCGCGCCATGCCTCAACATGCACCCATGTCGTCCTTCCCATACCAAGCCGATCAGTGAACTTAACTGCATCCATGGTGAGAATCCCGCCGAAGCATGCGGAGGAATGGCTCATGACAGTCGAATTCGAGCGAGAGCAGAAGTTTGCAGTGCTAACAGCGTTGGAAGGAGGGGAGGATAAATGGAGCTAGTCGTTGGGCAGCTGTCCATTTATCACCTCGTACCGGGAGGGAAGATGGAGGCAGAGCTTTGAAGCCCTCCGTCCCATCCCATTAAATCGACATTGAAACACCTGCATCCGGGGGGTTAGCATCCCTTTGGATAAGAGAGTTGCATTCCTGTTTGTGAGCATGATTCTGAATAATATCCAAGCTGCCTGAGATAAGAGCTTGGTCTTGATTAACTCCTATGTTGGCGAGGAGGTCAGCCACCTTGTTGCCTTCATGTTTTACATGTTGGAAGATGATGGCTCAATTGGTATGAAGCCAATGTTCTATTGCTTCCAATCGAGCTTCCAATCTCCAGCTGTTGGCAGTTTTATGCGCTCGGATCCCGTTGAGGAGTTGGTTGGCCATGGCAATGAGGATTTGGGAATCCCCTTCAACTTCCAAAGGATGGAATCCGTAATGCCTTGAGAGGAGGAGACCTTGCCAGAGTCCTTCGAGTTCGGCAGAATTGTTCGTGTCCCAACCAATGTTGCCATAAAAAAGAAGCAAAGAGTCTCCCTTATGGTTTCTGATAATGCCTCCAAACCCAGCTGATCCGGGGTTGCCCTTGGAGGCGCCGTCGAAATTGAGTTTAAAGGAGTTCTGAAGGGGAGGAAACCATGCAGTCTTGTTGGTAGAAAGGCGTTGGGATTGTCTCTTACTGATCATTCTTTGAGGAAGGTGAAAGTTCCAGTTTTCCCAAATGGATTTTTCTTTGGCCAGAGAAGGGTAGTCCTCCGGAGTCCAGGAGTGAAAATCCAGAGTCTCTTTGAGATTAAGACAGAAGTTGTGCCAAATAATGTCCATCGGGGTGGTTAGGTTTTTGAATATGCGCCTGTTCCTTTCTTTCCAAATGGTCCACAGTAGCAGACCTGGAAGAAGCCTCCATAAATGGTTGAGGAGCTCACTTTTATATGGGTGCTGGTCCCAGAGTCGTATGGAGTTAATGATATCTTCAGACCCTTTGCAGTTTTTTTGACACCTGAAACTGGCTTTCTCCCATAAGTGGATGGCGAGAGGGCAGGTATACATGAGATGCTGTAGCGTTTCCTCTTGAGTGCAGCAGTTGGGACATCTGGAAGGGCCATGAATAGTTCTCTTCCGGAGGTTGTCCCATGTAAGAATTTTTCGATGTCCCAGGAGCCACAAGAAGAAGGAGACTTTGGGCCAGTTTCCTGTCGCCCATATCTTGCTCCAGATGGGATCCAGAGGACGCTGGTTATCGCAAATTATTTTGTAAGCCTCTTTGGTGGAAAATGAGCCTTTTGGGGTGTACCCCCATCTTAATATATCCTTGCCATCGGAGAATCTTATGCGCCTTTTCTGAAGCTCCCGTTCCAAGGTCTCCTTGGCGTGGTTGTCGGCGGTCCTGATCAATCTCTCTGTCTGTTTCCATTGCCTATACCCCTGCTCTGTCTCCTGCGTCCATTGATGCTGAACTTTTTCCTGTTGCCGCTCTTCCCATTCTTGGCTTGGAGGCTGATTGTGAATACTGGTGAGTTTTGGAAGTTGCTGCCAGGCGTCCATCCAGAATCTGGCAGAGTTGCCATTCCATATTTCCCAAAAACTATGATTTTGGATGAGTTGATAGTGTTGACGGGCCACATTCCAAATTAGAGATCCTTTTTCTGTGGGCGTGAATCTAATGAGCTCAGCAACAGGCCGGTTGTTTGCATACTTGGCAGTCCAGAGGGAAGCCCAAGGTTTGTTGTGAGATGAGAGCCAAAGCCACCAAATTTTGGCACCCATGGTTTCGTTGCTATGCTGGGGGTCCCTTAACCCAATGCCTCCATGTTCCTTTGGCTGGCAGACTGCCGACCACTTAGCCAGAGCCCATTTGCGATGTGTGCTTGTTGATCCCCATAGAAAGTTGCGTTGGAGTATTCTGATTTTTTTCAGGACCCACTTGGGCGCAGCCAGGATGGAAAAGAGGTAGAGAGGCATCGATTGAAGCACTGCCTTTATAAGCACAGATCTGCTGGCAATGTTCAAAGTTCTGTGTGTCCAGAGATTGAGACGAGATTCCAATTTTTCCAATAGCAGACGCCAAGACGTATGCTTGATAGCAGAGTCAATGAGGGGAGCCCCTAGGTACTTAGAAGGGAGAGAAGCAATTGAGAAGCCTAGGATGCGAGCGATGGCTTGCTGAATAACGGGTGGGGTGTGGAAGAAAAAGAGTTGCGATTTGGCATTATTAATACTTAAACCAGAGGCTTCAGAGAAGTCAGAAAGAATGGTCTTGAAGGCTGTGGCTTCTTGAACAGAGGGATAACCAAACAGCATGTTATCATCTACAAATTGCTGGTGAGTGATGGCAGGGGAGTTATGAACATAGAGGCCTTTGAGAAGCCGGGAAGAGAGGGCATGTTTGATGAGGCGTCCCAGCCCCTCAGCCATGATGACAAAGAGAAAGGGGGAGAGCGAGTCTCCTTGACGAATTCCTCTGGAAGGTTTAAAAGGCTGAGAGGGGAGACCATTGATAAGAATCGAGAAGAACGAAGAGGAAATTAAGCTTGCAATCCACCTGTTCCACATAGGTGAGAAACCAAAGGCTAAAATCATTTTATCTATATAGAGCAAACTTAATTTGTCAAAGGCCTTGGAGAGGTCAATCTTTAGGAGCATACCTGCTTGCTTGGAGTGCTTGAGAGAGTGAATGACTTCGTGAGTGAGGATGATGCCATCCAGTATCTGCCTACCTTCTACATATCCAGATTGTTCCTGAGAAATGAGAATGGGCAGGAGCGGCTTCAACCTGTTTGCAATGACCTTGGATATCACTTTGTAAATAACATTGCAGAGAGAAATGGGTCGAAACTTGTCCAGAGTTCTAGTGTTCGTTTCTTTAGGTATTAGAGCAATGAAGGTATAGTTTAGGGCTGGCAGAAGCCAGTGCAAGGTGCGGGATTCCTCAACCACCTGCCATACCTCATCTTTGATGAGGTCCCAAAAGGAGTGGAAGAAAGTCGTGGTGAATCCGTCAGGGCCAGGGGCTTTGCCCTCCTTTAGCTGATGCATCACATGATCTACCTCCTGAAGCAGGACTGGTCTAAGAAGGAGTTGATTGTGTTCCTCTGTGATGAGCTTTGGAAAATTTTGAGTGATTTTCTCGATTGCTGGCCTTCTATCCAAAGTGGGTTCCTGGTGGACCTCCTTGAAGTGATTAATGAACTCCTGTTCCATTTCTGCATGATTTTCCAAGCGCTCTCCTTCTCGGTTTTGAATGAAAGATATGGTGTTGTGCATTCTTCTCTAGATTGTGGTTCTGTGGAAGAATTTAGTGTTCCTTTCACCTTCCTTTAGCCATCTGATGCGTGACTTTTGCTTCCATAGAATTTCCTCTTGGGCCTTGCGCTCCTCTAGTTGACTTTGTATAAAATTTTCCTTTTCCAAAGTCTCTTCAGTGTGACCCTCATCGATGATCTTTTGCTGGAGTTCTTTCATTTCCTTGTCAAGATCTTGCTGAGCCTGAAATATGTTACCGAAGGTCTCATGATTCCATTTTTTGATTTGGACTTTTGGGTATTTGAGTTTTTGCTGGAACCTATACATTTTTGATCCCTCTGGCACAGGGGAGTTAGTCCAGGTGGAGCTGATGAGGTCTTTGAAGGCGGGATGAGAAAGACAGAATCCTTCGAACCTGAAAGGGCGTCTGGAAGAATTTCCAGGTCTGAACCATTGCAGTGAGATCGGCCAGTGATCCGACCCAGATAAGGGAAGGATGGAAGCCGTGAGATCTCCTCCGAGATGGATCGCATTGTATGATATTAGGAACCTGTCAAGTTTGGAGGCAATTTTATGTCTGCCAGCTTTGCGATTGCTCCATGTATGTGTGCCATTGCAGAACGGCAGATCGATTAACGAGTTGTTATGGATGAAATCGTTGAAATGATGATTCTCCGGATCCAACCTGGTTCAGCCTCCATTTTTCTCCTCCAGTTTGGTAATCATATTAAAATCACCTCCTGCAATCCAAAGAGGGTGGACTCTGTTAAGATTGAGCAGTTTGATTGTGTCAAGTAAAGTTGTTTTGTTGCCTGCCTCCTGCGGAAAGTAGACATTAGTTAAATGCCCATCTATATTGGCACCAATAATGTGGAACGTGGCTTGTATTATGTGGTGGGAGGCATGAAAATCTGAGAGTGTGATGGTCTGCTCGTTCCAAGCAATAGCAAGACCTCCCGAAGCGCCAGACGCATCAACAGCAACTAATCGACAACCTGGCCACGCATTTGAGAGGATCTGACCAAGAGTAGAGCTATTACATTTCGTTTCTTGCAGAAAGAAGATTTGGGGTTGCTCCTACTTTATCATATTTTTAATCATACGGACTTTGCTGGGGCCATTAAGCCCTCTTAAATTCCATGAAGTGAGCTTCATGATTCACTGGGGGGGGTTGGCTTGTAGTACTTAATCAGCTTAGCATATCTTCTTGAGTCCACCAGGATTTTCCCTATTGTAATGGTGCGTTGAAGGTCAGTTTTCCGGCCCCTCTTTTTGGAATCCTTGGGGAAATAGTTTCTGTCCCATTGACTTCCTGGTTGAATACCAAGTTGCTACTGCTGGTAGGCCCTGGAGATGACTACTTCAAGGGCATTTAGTTGGTGCTCTGGAATCTTATCATAGTCTTTTCTTTTGCACGCTTGTTCCATTCCAAAGATGTCAAGTCCTTTCAGATCAATACTTTCCGGCTCTACCTCCATATGCTGAGGGAGATTGATTTCTGTGGGAATGAGCGATGAAAGCAGAGAATAACTTGGTATGCAGTCTACATCCATACCATTTGGCTTCCAATCCGGGTCCTTAGGAGGCTCCGAGGAGGTGGAGGGACAATTTTCCTGGGAAGGGGAGATGGTAGTCGAGTGACCTGAAGGTGGAGGGGGTGGGGTAGGAGAGCTCTTCTGAGGGATAGGCGAGGAGTTCGGAGGGGGGTCAGCCGTGTTAGTACCCAGAATCTCAAAGCTATTACTTGTTGAGGGGGCTGTGGTTCCAGATTGCATGGGTTTTTTCCCGGTGGTGGTCTTTTTGTTGGCTCTTCTTCGAGTAGTAACTTTAGTGAATCCATCTTGATCTGAGGGATTGGAGGGGCCAGAAGGATGAGGGTGAGAGTTCAGTGGGCAGTCCCTGAACATATGTCCTAGAGCGTGAAATTTGCGACAACGAAAAGGTACATGTTCAAAATCTAAGGGCTGTATCCATTCAAAGTCATCATGGTAAAGGCTTACCGAGTCCGGAAGAGGCTTGTCCAGGCGCATGCAGACATAGATTCGAGCATAGGAGGTATATCTGCGCATTTTTGTTTCTTCTGCTATTTTACGAATTCCCCGAGGCCCTTGCCTATGTCTCTCAGCGATTCTTCATCCCAATATTCTAGAGGGAGCGAATACAACCTGATCCATACCGGGGCCCAACTGAGGTCCTCCTTGTTGGGGTTGAATCTTTCGATCTAGTCTCTTAAATACAAGCCTGCGGAGTTGAAGAAGTAGGGACCTTCATCCATTACTCTGTTCCTGTCTTCTAAGCAGTTGAAAGTCATGGTGAAGAATCCTTTTGGGCCTAGCTGCAGTGTTACATGCCCCTTGGGTTTCCACTTTGCCGCGATCCATCCTTGTAGGGCCTTCTCGGTCGGCCATAAGCCGACAAACTTTCCAATGAGGGCATGGTCCCTCATGTATTGGATTCTTTCGTTAATCCTATGGCTAGGAAGCTCCACCTTGGGCCTTTCCGCAGCGATAGGTTTGCAAGTCGAGGATGTGGCCTTGGGAATACCCTCTTGACCGGATTCAGCCTCCTGCTTATCATTGCTTTTGTCAGGATGGCCAGTAGAGACGTTTGTCGTTTCCTGCAGAGGAGTTTTCATTTTTTCCTCTTGACCATGAACAGGAGCGGCAGGTCCTGTTAGATTCGGCGAGGTATTCAAAGAGTTCGAAGTGGGGGAAGACACTGCGTCCCCCCCTTGAGGGGCGTCCATGTAAAAGACTTCAGCTCCCGCCGGCTTCGAGCAAGCAGAAGGCCTGCGAATGGAAGCAGAGGCCGAGAGAACCAGTCGGTGCCGTTGAAGAGTTCGAAGGGTTCGCGAGGTAACCCTAGGTTGCAGAGCTCATTTTCCAATTTTTTCATATATTACCCTAATATTTCCTAGGCATTTGTTTCATCAAAAGTTTTAAATTTTACTTTTTCCCCCCTTTTTAGTGGACATTCTTTCCCCCATTTTTAGGAGTTCTTAATGAGAGTATGTCAATTATGTTTAAACACATATACTAGAAATTGCACTAGATGTTGCAAAGGAAAAGTTGTAAGGCATAAAAATTGCAAAGGAAAAAGTTGTAAGGCATAAAATCAAGAAGAATCATTGAAGATAAAAATTAGTAAACAAAATGTTATTCAATAAAATATTCAATGAATAAGGCTCATTAGGTACAAGGGATGACAATTTGGATTTGAAATAGTAAATTCATCTTTTTCCTAGCTCTATTTTGGCATTTTACATTCACCCATATGAAATATCATAATATTTGAAAAATGCGATCAATGAAACCTCATGGATTTATCAAAAATGTTCATATAGATAATTGAAATAAATTCATACCAATGATGAAGAGTGATACTTTCTATCATCCATTATGAATTATCCTATCCATGGAAATCAATAAAAAAAAATTTACTATCTTCATTACTATTTACAATAAATTTTAAAGATAGTAATAAATAATCACCATCTTCATTGCCAATTACAATAAATTTTATTTGCTAGCTAATTTAGAATACAAAATTTCCACATCATTTTACGAAAAGAGTAAAAGCCCATGAATCCTCCATCACACAATTTCCAACTAAACTAGTCTGACTTTAAAAATGAATCATAAAAAGACGATCGATCCTTTGAAGTGATTTAAATATATAAATATCGGTGTGGGCATGTTTTATAACCATTGTCGGCTTTCAAACAAGATTAGTTGCTCCCTATAAAATGTATAAAACGAGTACTACATTCCTTCGCACAAAATGGTATAAGCCCAGCAGGTAATTCTCGGATCTTCAAATTACTTTTTTTGCATAAAAAAGGTATATGCCCAGTGAGTAATTCTCCAATCTTCAAATTATTTTTCGTTTAGTGCCGAAAAAAAAACTCTATCGATCTACACCAAGTGCGGTGTTTGAATTGAATTGGGTACGTGATTCAGAAATAATGGAACACGCTTATGAATGGATGAGAGATGCCCTGTGCCCATGCGCACCAACACGAGAGATGCAGATAAAAGAACAAAAATTTTGTTGTTATTGTTATGAGGATGATCGTGGAATCCGGAGGTATTGTACCCCAAAGGAGCGAGAATTGGAATTGGAATTGGAGTTGGAGGGGTGTCGAGCGTGATCGTTAACAATATGCGAGAGATCAAAATACTTGAAGGATTATGTATACTTATCATATGAGGTCTGGTGGGCCCACCGGAATTAGAGAATTTAACAGAAAATGTTAATTTGCATGATTTATTTGATCAAATTCGACAAGTGGGAGGAGGAGGAGAGATCGTGACGCACTCAAAATGTGAATGGGGAGTCTATGACAACAACATACGATGATTCATTGGATGAAAATATGATTATACTTCGATACATAGTGAAAGTAGACATGAATAGAGAAATTCAGTTCTCCACTCAAATTATATGGAATTCAGGATTCGCTGGCAGTTCTCAGCATGCTTAGAGGAGAATACGTCGAGGTATGACTTTAATTTTGAAGATGAATCGATGGTTGTTGATTTGCCACGAATTACTACGTTGGAGAGGGATTAGGTGTTAGTACTAGTGCTGCACGGGGAATTAGTGGAGAATTTGCCTAACGTTATAATTGCGAATGCCAATGGAGATGGTGAGATGATGTGCGTTGTTTGTTACAACAATTTTGGGCACCACGACGATGGAGATGACGACAAGTTTTCTGCAAAAAGATTGGCGTGCAATCATGTTTATCATTCTCATTGCATTGCGGAATGGTTTAAGTATAAAGTCTCATGTCCCATATGCCTCGGAGATCCACGTGCTCCACATCCACCTCCACAATGAACTTGTATTCTTTTCTTCTTATTTGGAATATGTAAAATTATTTATCGATATTGGTTTTTCAAAGTTTACAAAGAAATATGTTTCAATTTAAGTGATGTTATTTTATTGTTGGTTTTCTCATGACATTCCAAGTATCATATTAATTATTGCATTCTTGATTTGCCGACTCTTTACTTTTAAATGAAAACTTTCCACAAACTTCCATATGAATAGGAGTTACCATAATTATAAAGACACTCGGAATATTTCAATTGCATGGAAATATAAACTCATTTCAAAAAGAGAAAAAGCGTTACCTTTGTATTATAAAAATATCGTACATATATCCTACCCTTACGACAATTAGACTAGATCCAATGAGACACATTAGTGTTGTTAATGATAACTGAGGTTTGGATACTCCTTCAAAACTTGAGTCTGCTGATTAATATCGGTAGTCAACGGTTGGACTATAAACATATTGGGAATTGCTTCTTCAATAAGGAAAACCTTATTGAAATGCATGACTAAAGAATCACATCCGAAAAGCAAGATAATTTGTTACCATAATTATAAAGACACTTAGAATATTTCAATTGCATGGAAATATAAACTCATTTCAAAAAAGAAAAAACGTTACCTTTGTATTATAAAAATATCGTACATATATCCTACCCTTTACAAGTAAATTAGACTAGATCCAATGAGACACATTAGTGTTGTTAATGATAACTGAGTTGGATACTCCTTCAAAACTTGAGTCCGCAGATTAATATCGGTAGTCAACGGTTGGACTATAAACATATTGGGAATTGCTTCTTCAATAAGGAAAACCTTATTGAAATGCATGACTAAAGAATCACATCCGAAAAGCAAGATAATTTTAATTTTATATAGTTACAATGATAAATGATAATTACCTTTAAAGCAAGTCTGTTTCTAAAATCACTATGCCAACAACCTTTGCTTGTCTTCCTAAAACTCTAATATTAATTTTTCTCCAATCTTTAAAAAAAAACAAATCAAAATTAAATAAATATCAACATGGAGATACATTGTAATAATTTTTATTCTAAAAATTTTAGTCGGATCTTTTCATTTCATTGTAAATATTAGTTTTTTTAAAACTTTTAAAGTATATTTCTATATTAAAAACATAAAATAAATAATTAAATATATCCTTGAATGATAATTGCAATAAAACATCCCAACCATATAACATTTATACTTCTTCATTGCGATTCAATAATTTTGATTAAATTCATTACTTAAAAAAATAAATAGAAATCTGAGCATCACCACTAAATTTCTTTTTCTATCCAAACATTCGCATATTAAAATGTATTTCAATTCAATGTTCAATCTATTGATACTAAACTGAAATTAATTTAGTTAATTTTTATTAAATTCATTACTTAAAAAAAAATAGAAATCTGAGCATCACCACTAAATTTCTTTTTCTATCCAAACATTCGCATATTAAAATGTATTTCAATTCAATGTTCAATCTATTGATACTAAACTAAAATTAATTTAGCTACTTTTTTCCAAAAATTGGCTTCTCATCGAAGATGTTTTTAAGATGGTTTCTACCTTTTACCATGGGATAGAGGTCTTTGCCGGTCTTTCATCTTACTCATAACAACATTCGGTCTATCTTGGCATACATCACTCGCCTTTAAATTGAATGCATAAACTTTACCAACTAAGAGCATCTTTTAGTAAATTATATTAATTTTTTCGATTTATTTAATTTTCATGATTGATTTTTTTTATTAATCCTTTTTAGGAAAAAATATTTATCTCGGTGATTATATTTTTTATAACAGATTTATGGTTTTATTTTAATTAGGAAATACAATTCTAAAGAGATTGTGACTTTTTTTTGTTTATACTTTGTTTAACTCTAGATCTATCCGGATCTAGAGGGATCAAATCCCAAGAGATTTATTTAACCACCCTATATCTAGCTTAACTCCGATCTATCTAGATCTAGAGGGATCAAATCTCTAGAGGTCCAAACCTCTTTTTTTTAGTGCAAAACTTTGATTCCTCGAGGGGCTAGATATATCAAGAGTTAAGATGGATCTATGAGATAAAATATCAGTATGCAAACTCTATTCAAATTCTATATTATTAATCAAAGATATTACACACATATTTATACATGAAATAGTCTCAAGATAGGAAATCTATCTTGGACGCACAATAATGTGGTTGAGAGATTCTCTCAACCACACACTAAACTAGGAATGAATATAGTTCTAGCTACTTCCTATATTGTAGAGAACAGACACTCATCAAATAGAGAATTACAACCACAGACAAGTAGGAATTAGATATTCCAACTCCCCCCCCCTTAATGACTACTTGTCATGATGTTAATTCACAAAGTCTTGTTGTGGTCAAACATAACAAAGGATATGTCGACGTCCATATAAAGGAGCAACCATCCACCTGAATGCATGGGTACCAACTCGCTAGTCTCGTAGGATGTCCTTCGCATACATGATTCTGTCAACCATTATTCACTGCATATATGTACCCGTATCTACAAATCCACCATCACCGGTGAATCGCATGTGCAGTAACCTCCAATAACTTTGATCTACCACCGTCGGGTAAATCCGATCTGCCACCACCGGGCAAATTTGATCCGCCACCACCGAGCAAGTCCGATCCGCCACCACCGGGAAAATCCGCAACTTCAATATGCCACCATCGGCAAGTCCGATCTGCCACCACCGGGAAAATATGCCAACTTCAATATGCCACCACCGAGCAAGTCCAATCTTCCACGACCGGGGAAATCCACCAACTTCAATATGCCACCACCGGGCAAGTCCAATCCGCCACCACCAGAGCAAATCCACAACTTCAATATGCCACCACCAGGCAAGTCCGATCCGCCACCACCGGGAAAAATACATAACTTAAATGTGCCACCACCGGCAAACACGAAACTTAAATGTGCCACCACCGGGAAAAATCCTATAGCCACTAAGTCTTTGTATGTGGTTTACGGTTCACCATAAACCATCACTTTGCAGTGACAAAAGATGGTTTCCAGTGACCATAAACCATTACAAGGTGGTTTTGAGATTACCACGAACTTTACACATGCCTTTACAAGGCTTACATTCCATACTTCAACTTTTGGAGTTTCCAAGTACATAACATGACCACTACAACAAATTTCCTAGACTTGCTTATAACATGCTAGGGGAGTATATCCCACAAACCCACACTAACTCAAACAAACATTTACTTTGTTGTCCATCATAATAGTTGTCGTCGCTTCATTAGCTCCTCTTTCATTGCTCACATCTTAGGCATCTTTTTCATTCTCAATTAAAACTTGCAACTTCACATTTCACTGTCATTTGTTAGAGTAGCTAATTCTTTAACAAAATAACTTTACCTACATTGAGTTAGCTAGGCTCAATAAGGCTCAATAACTTTGAACATGATTCCAAGAAACTAAATAAAGCATAAAATCTTCGATTAAATTTCTATCTCTCGCCCATAGATGATTATTTTCCAAACATACCGAGCCCATTTTTCACCAACGATACCCGTGAGGGGTCCACCGATAAAGAAAGCAGTTGACGACTTTTCAATCGGACTCAATGCAGTGCATTCCATCACAGATGATCCGTACATGGGAATTCACGCCCATACGAAGAGAAACAATTTTCCCTTCTCAAAACACTAATCCAGGACTCCATGGTCCTATCCTCCGTCGTCTACAAATTCACCTGTTCACAGCATCAAGGTTTGAGCAATCGCTTTCCAAGCATGCCTCCTCATGCTCGCTAACATATCGCAACAACTAAGACCCATTGTCCAATAATCTCCTTGCAATTGAACATGCGTATTTGTCTCCACAATCTATTTCCATCACACCGGGCACACACAAACTTCGATCATCCTCCAATCTCGTACACTCCCATCTTCGATGTCATGTCGTCAATATATCTCGGGTAGATAATAATTTTCCCTCGCAAATTTGTGTATTGTTGGAATGACCAATTCCAACACACACTAATAATGTGACAATTGTTGGTCACACCAATGTCACTTAAATTACAAAATCTAGCTTTACATTGTCATGACATTTACACAACAATACATTGCAAATTTTAAAAACATCATTAGAGAATTAAAACATTTGGATGGTAGCATAAACTTCTCCCTCTCTCGTATATCGAGTGAGATGCAGCCAGGGAGATCAGCTCCAACACTCGAGCCATCTTTTGAATGATATATTAATGTTGGCAATTCTGTGACCTTTCATTCACATTACCTCTTCCAATCTTTTTCAATATTCCAGCGAACCCCAAACTCTCCTGCCAAACGAGCACCACATTCTCACTGCTATAGTGCAACAAAGTTCAACAACCATTTTTTCAAGCACTCCAATGAAGAGCATGGAATCCCCCAAGACATCCTTTAATATTCTTCCGATGACTTTGAAATTAGCAGTAGGTGTTATGGGATAAGATCTAATTCCATCTCCTCCTCATCAAGAATTATAACATATAATGCTCCACTACACAACACTCATACACACACTCTCAAACCTCGACTCTCCGAATTATGATGCTTTCCTGTGGTCACCCATTTGCAGCTTTCAGCTAGCAGATCCTCCTCAGATCGATATTACTAAATTCTCTACCATATGTCTTGAAATAAATAAATAAATATTGGGCGTCCTAGCCCCTACTGGAACCGACCATCCACACACCGGACTGAAAAACTTTCAACGTCGTGACAACATTCATCCACTACTCCACGGCTCTCTCCGGGACAGTGCAGCCCTTGACCCTCTATGTCACCACGAGTTTTGTTGCCTACCACGAGCAAATCGAGCGTGCTCCTTTTCCCTTGGAGGGTCAAACCCATACAAAGCCATTCGTCGAAACACACAACCGATCATCGGGATATATTCCCTTAAATCTCCGAGGAAATTGAACATAGCAGATACGATCCATCATAAAGCACATTGCCTTCCTCATAGCCTGTGATTTGTAAATGTAGTGATCACGAGTCAAGATTATAATTGCACAACACATACTCACCACCAACTCGACTTCAAAGAGAGAATCAATAATTTGTCAAGTGATAGGCAACACAATTCAATGGAAACATAATTTAGTGCATACAAGGAAGGATTGTATGATCACCGTGCTACGAGGCTATGCAAGCCTTCTCCAAAACCTGCATATGTTCGGATCCACACCAACAACAAAAAAAATGAACAGTCGACGGGCTCACAGCTCGTAGGTCTCCCACCACCATCGGGAAAAAATAAGACTTTCGCATCATGACAGTCCAAAATTGCACTACTCCACCATAAGCAACCAACGCTCATCTAATCACCACACTAGGTTCAACTGACTACAACAAATATGTTGCACCACTCTTCACTACTACGCCCGAAGACCACAATAGTTATGTGTTTAACCATCAACCCGAATTGACCCTTCTATGCACACAACTCTATAGGAAATTTACACATCCATAGAGATGTCACAACACACATTTTCTACACCACCTAAATCGAGTAGCTGCTGCAACGAGATCACATCATCCACACAGTTCGATCCACAATCAAACTACATAGTT
Organism: Pinus albicaulis; assembly: GCA_034641835.2. Lineage (NCBI taxonomy): Eukaryota > Viridiplantae > Streptophyta > Pinopsida > Pinales > Pinaceae > Pinus > Pinus albicaulis. Next base: position 698,871,911 of record CM076572.1, read on the forward strand.
TGGACTCAGATGTAATTGATCTCCACCAATGCACATGTAATAAATGGAAGTGCTCCTTGCATAATGGAGAAGGAGTTTGACGAATTTTGTTAGCCAATGTCAAGCCAACCATGGTGCCGACAGACGACAACTCGAGCCATAGCTGCGTTCGGACGAGCTATCGACGTGCGAAGACGGGGAGCAGAGAGCAAGCATCGTTAGTCCCGAAGTTCAAACGCGACGAGATTTGTGTAATCGACATGATGCCGCAACACTAATATGAGATGAAAAAAATCCTTTTTCCTCCTCCACGAGGCTTGGCAGTACCACTCGAACAATCAATCCATGCGGCGATCGATCCAACAGATCAATGTAAATCCTCTATTCATGCAACAAGCTTTTTTCCGTAACATAAGATCGCAACACATTTTCTCTCATCAATCAAACAAGTGACCGAAGGCTCGACCATAACGACCAACACCGACAATCAACCACATGGGTTAATGAATTCCGTCAGACCCTTCGCCCTAATACACCTTCGCTCAAGCGAGCTCGAGCCACACCACTGCAACGACGCCAATCTTTAAACCATGCAGCATGCCAATCCATGGTCTGTTCGAATCGCTCAATCCACCTAAGCTCTGTTCTCCACACAGAAATAATCGTTCCTTTCACCACAAGTGAAAACTCCATGCAGATCCAATTAGATTCGTGATCCAATCATATTCAAAGCATAGCCTTCTTTGTGATTGGACTGATGGACAAAAAAATATTTAATAAAACTATACAAATACAAAAAAAATATTTAATAAAACTATACAAATGGTCATAGATGAATGACTAAATTAACGCAATGAATCCCAAAAATTATATCTTATACAAATACAGATATTTATTTTTCCTATGCCCGTGAAGGGCCAAAGGCCCTACAGGCCTCGATACCAAGATAAAATATCGATATGCACATTCCCCGGATTTTACCCGTAGTACCTTGAGGGCCATTGTCATTATTGGTGGTTCCTCTCGTATATGTTAATAGCTTTCATCATTGGTCGCTAATCGACAATGTTCTTGCATGTTTGACTTTAGCTCACTCATTCGCATGTTAGAACTTGTACTCTGTTCGTGTCGGGATGGAGTGCAAGACCGCGAAGTTTTGTCCGATGGAATCCATGCTACGGATTTTGTGGATTATCATGGTTGGTTACATGACTCATTGATTGGATGGCTGCGACCATACCGTAGTTTGTTTATTGATCCTTTCGGATGGTCGCTTCCATACCTTGGATCCTCGATTATTCTATACTCGTCATGGATGTCTGCGCCCATACCACGTATCATGTATTTGAGATATCAAGTGTACTTGTCTACGCGAGTTCTCCGACGACGGTGTTTTCGATTTGGGCACGTTCTCGTAAATCATTTCACCCCTCTCTCTCTCTCTGCCCTCATGCTTTAGGGGGCATCTCGTTACATATTAATTTTTTCACCGACCCCCGCAATCCCCCGTCTCGCACATTGGAGGGGCCTTTTCCCATGACACTGTGAGCGATGACATACACTCGAAACCACTTTCATGGTGTTGAGCCGCTAATATGACCACTTTTTAACACCTATTTCATCCATTTCTACTCTTCTTTATCATGTAATTTATCATAATTTATCATATAAATATTTATAATTATTTATGCTCTTATGGATAAATATTATTGCTTCTCCTTTATTTTTTAATAAATTGATGATTATTATGCATAATTTTATAAATGATGGTTTATTAATATATTTTGTAACAACGCTCACCATTTTAGCCTCCAAGATATTTGCTAGATTGCAGATTTTATCTCCAACACATCATTCAATATTCCATCTCGTAAATTAGCTGAATAAGAAGTGACATTTTTGCGGTTGATATTCTAGGAAAAATGGAGAAGAATCGGGAAAATATGGAACATGAGTTTTGTCCAAACGGACCGAATTAACTTTAGTAAAGAACTGTTTTTGCCAAAATTCGGCTTGTATTGAGAGAAATGGATGGTTCTTTGAGCATGTTTTTTCTCGTATTTATCATGGCATCGTCTTCCAAATTATCTCGACTCAGTAAATCCAAATTCGACTTGTTCCCGTTGAAATATTGATGGAAATATCTTTTCTTGCTGATCAAGTTGCTCGGGGACAATCCAATATTGTTATGAGGGATCATATTTACTATTTAATTTCTCCTCTTTCCGATTATAAAAGGAGAACATGTATTATGTATTGGGACAATGATTTTATGATTATGGAATTCCTTTTGTAACTTTGTAATTCCTTGATTCTCGTGATCAAAGAGCAACCGATGTAAACACTATTTATGTTTGATTAATACAAGAATGCATTTTTGTTCCATTTCTTAACTCTCGGAGTAAAAGCTCAGCTGGGCGTTTTTTACCGTGGTTGAGGGCCTGGCCTCGGTGGATCGATCCGTTGTTTGTATTGTTACCTTTCAGCCTATCATTGTGTGACAGCTTTGTAATTGTTTTCATTACAGGTTGCAAGTAAGTAGTTTATTGTTCATTGCTTATTTAATATCGTATTTTATATTAACGAATCGCGTTGCTTTTTCCTTTATGAGTTAACAAGAATCTAAATATGGTATAATTTGTCTTGTTATAACTTAATAGAGCTTCACCGTTCTATTTCCATTATTGTTTCATTTCATTTTCTATTCCAATTGATTACCGTTCCATTTGACTATTGTTCATTTGCGTAAAGTTGTTCAATAGAATTTTCCATTCGATTCCACTAGTTAAGAGTTTGCTATTCTGGACTTATTAAATAGGATTTCTTTGTTCAATTCCTTTGATTGTAGTTTGTTGTTCATTTACATTTTTTTTAATTCTAGAGTCATTGTTCATTTCAGCTTGATTAATTGCAAAGAGTTTGGTTTTGAGAGTTTTCCTAGTTCACTCTTTCATTAGCGAGACTTAGTTCAAGATTTATTTCCATTCAATTGCTTTAAAGTAGGACCTGTCAATGTAGAGAATATTGGTTATTGCTTCCACGTTCCCGATTGATTGTCTTGTTCCGAGCTTGATTTCAATTACATCAATTTCTAGAGGAAAGAGTTATCACTACCGTATCTTTGATTGATGTTTACTAAGTGAATGATTGGATTTCGTAGCATTTGAGTTTATGTTATTGTACTTAGATTTCTTTTCCAAGCATCCATTTACCTTGTATTTAGAACATTGTACTACATATTACAAGGCATTACTCTTAGATTGAATTGTAGCCTCAACAGAGTACACTCTTGAAATAAAAAATCGTTCCCTGGATTGATTATTAATGTGAGATAAATAGGTGTTAAAAAAGATACCTTTTATACCTCAACACATGGCATCCCCCTTGACAAGGACAATCATTCCTCACAAGAAAGTTTCCTCGGTAATACCCCTAAAAACTCGATCTTTTGGCCTTGGCGCGACTAGCCGTCAGCCCTCGCGCAATGGGGGGAAATCCACCAAGAGGGCATGCCAACTAGCACTGTCCCATTGTATTACCTCGTGCCAAGCTTAATAAGGATTGTTTTTAAAAAATAAATGGTGGAAGTTTGATTCAACAAACTCTCGAACAAGTCTCTAAAATGAGTTGGGAGGTTTGGCTCCGATCTCCATGTAGGGGGAAGTGGTTTTCCACCTATCATGGAAGCTTCCCTTTGAGGATAGGGCCAATCCCATCATTGTAGGGATCCCAACTCCTCTTCCACCATCTATATAAGCTTGCCATTTTCCCTTTGCAAGCTAGCCTTAATGGTCATAGAACTAAGTGTTGAATCGCAGCAAGGAGACTATCGCTAGATGTACTCTCCGAGAGCAAGCCGAAGAGAGAGAGCTTTGTCCCATTCCCAACGAGCTTCATTGAGACGTGCTCCATCGTTGACTCCCACCCAAGGAATATCCAACGTTAGAGCTTAAGGTTGAATCGTTCCTTTGTTTTATTAATGATAGTTTTGACTTTGAGTATGGTTCTCATTCGTGTATCTTTATCTTTGATGCAATGAATTACATCTTCTCTCGACTCGATGTATAGTTACAAGATTTAGATTCTATGCTTTCGTATTGTCATGTTTCTTCGTACGTGTGTAGGTGTTGGGATGTGCTAAGCTTGAAGGATTGTGATCTGCCCGGAGTGGAGGATGGGAAGTGTCATCCTTCTTCGATGACCATCACGTAGGACCCGAGGTAGGCAACTTATCATTTCTTGTCATTTTGTAACTAGAAACCCGTGTCTTAGCATGACTTGATTGTTGCTAGACCCGATCTGGGCTAGTAGGGATTGCTTCTGTCCGCAGAGAGGATTTCCCTTTCCAACAGCGAGATGGTTAGAGTATCTTGTTGAGGGTAGATTGGTTGTCAATGGACTAACACGAAGCCCCAATTGTGTATCTTGTACTAGTGGATATTTGAGGTGCCATTATCCTCTAGTACTGGGAGCTCTAGATTGTTGTATTAATATAACGAAGTTGGGTTGAAAATTATAAAATGTTGTTTTTGTTTTGTGCATGTGTGATTTATTTTTGTTTATATTGTAGTGTGCAAAGTAGTATCATTTTGATTCTTGGTTTGGTAGCATCATATATTTTAATATTATATCCTAGACACCAAAGGTTTGTGGAAAAACAACATGGTATTAGAGCATATCTAACCTACTTTGAGCATAATGAATCGTAGTGTGCACAAAGAAGCAACGCGAGGGATTTGTGGGTGTCTAGATCATGGAGTGAAGGTTTGAGTTGAAGACATGGAGATTTGGTCTTGACTGGCTAGCAGCTGAGGGCAAATTATTGATCACGGATTTTCGTTGATTTGTCATGGATGGTTGGGAAAACTCAAGGATTTCTTTGGCATGGACAAGATCAAGTTGATCAGATATGGCTTCATGTGATGGACTACAAATTGGTGACTTAGAGTATTCATAGGGTCGTGATGTTTCATATCCGAGATTAGAGGTATTTGCATGAATGGTTTTTGATCCAGGAGGATGAGTGCTTGCATGACCGATCTAGTGGAGATAGTGTAGGCATAGAGGGGAGTCTAGCCTTAGAGGGAGCCACCCCATGGAGGTTTTGAATATTCAGGTTTAGATGTGTATTAGGCAAATGTACAAATGAGATTGTCCGGTTCATTCTATAGGGTATGTTGCATGTGATGGATGTTAGATGGGCTAGTGTTGTTCGACGATGATGGTTGCTTCCTAGTCTTGGAGTACCTCTCACAAAGAGGGAGTGTTGAATTTTGAAGTTTAGGAGGTACTCCAAGACTTTAGCATTGAGGGTTTGGAGGAAGAAAGCCCCACAAGTGGCCTTGTGGGCTTGAAACACAAGCCCGAGATTTTGCACCCATCAATGGTTGGGCCAAAACAGTGACGAGATTTTGACATGTGATGGATGGAGATAATAGTAATCATCTAAAATAATGGTATTCCGAGTTGTAGGGATGGATTTATGAATTTTTGAAAGTTATGTGTGGGCATGGTGGCACAAGGTCAAGGTCGACTTTGATGTTAACAAGCCTTGTGACAAGTTATCAATCCCTCGAAGGGTAGTTCATTGAATCCCCTTTAGAAAATATATAAATAGAGCTCATGTATGGAGGCTTATAACATATCATTGAAGATCAAAAGTGCACTCGTATTCAAGAGCGAGACATCTGTTTTTGGGTTGCGAGTTGGAGGCATTTTCCAAGAAAGAGGAAGAGGCCTAGTTGAGCCTCCTTGTCACTATTTGGAAGTTGATTTTATCTTGTAGCAAAGTCGAGGATATAGGATGACTTATGGAGTGTTTTGGGATATGTTTGAAGTGTCTTTTTGTGGACATACTTCACCGAGGTAGTCGCAACAAGAGAGCAGACAAGTGCATGGGGGTTTATGGTTTTGTTTAGCATGTCCTTGTCTTTTCTAAGGACCAAATTGCAACAGAGCAATTCACGGCTCAAGGGAAAGTTATGTGTGGTTTTTTTGGCTTAATCATGATGGGTAATCTCTCCTAATATCATGTTGCATGCATTGGAGGTTTCCACGTGTAGGCCACAATCCTAGATCCACTTGTACATGGGGTCGAAAGTGAAAGCAAGAGGTCGTACACCTTAGATCTCTTGTATCAGGAGGTTGAGTCTTGTGTTTGTGGATTGGTAACAAGCTCTGAACAAGGAGCGAATAGGAGAAGAGAGTTTAAGGGAGATCAGAAATCCTGTTGAAGGTTTGAAGGTGGAGAAAAGGGTGTTGTAGCGTACTACTAAGAAGCCCTAACTCAGTGACCTATATTACAAGATTTTTCACCGCCTTTGAGAAAGTGGGTGTTGGATGCTAGGTTGATCGATGGATGGATAAAATTGGAGGATTGTAGGAGCCAAGAGGTAGGGTTTACATGACATGTTGGAAGCTTTAACTAATGGGCATAATCTACGAAGTATACCCTAAGGAGCATCGAATCAACAATTTATATGTCATGTCAAGAGGAGTAGTAGAAGGTTGTAGGTCAAGTATGGTTGTCCTCTTGAGTTTATGTAAATTGCAGGTAAATGGGTGTTGTTAGTTTTGGAAATACTAAGAAGGGGGGAGGGGGTGGATCAAGCATTCCTTTCAATTAGGGAATTAGTTAATCTTCAATTATTATCGACGCGTTTTTACAATGATAGCAACAAACAAGAGGAACGAGAGAGAAGTGGATCAACATTCCTTTCAATTAGAGCATTAGTTAATCTTCAATTATTATCGACCGTTTTTACTTGTCGTGATGTTAATTCACAAAGTCTTTATATGGTCAAACATAACAAAGGATATGTCGACGTCCATATCAAAGGGAGCAACCATCCACCGGAATGCATGGGTACCAACCGCTAGTCTCGTAGGATGTCCTTCGCATACATGATTCCCGTCAACCATTATTACCGCATATATGTACCCGTATCTACAAATCCACCATCACCGGTGAATCGCATGTGCGTAACCTCCAATAACTTTGATCTAACACTGTCCGGTAAACTCGATTTGCCACCACCGGCAACTTTGATCCGCCACCACCGAGCAAGTCCGATCCGCCACCACCGGGAGAAAAATCCGCAACTTCAATATGCCACCACCTGGGCAAGTCCGATCTGCCACCACTAGGAAAATCTGCCAACTTCAATATGCCACCACCGAGCAAGTCCAATCCGCCATACGACCGGGAAATCCACCAAATTCAATATGCCACCACCGGGCAAGTCCAATCTGCCACCACCGAGCAAATCCGACAACTTCAATATGCCACCACCAGGGCAAGTTCGATCACACACCACCGGAAAAATACATAACTTAACATGTGCCACCACCGGCAAATACGAAACTTAAATGTGCCACCACTGAAAATCCTATAGCCACTAAGACTTTGTATGTGGTTTTCGTTCACCATAAACCATCACTTTGATGACGACAAAGATGGTTTTCCCATTTGACCATAAACTATTACAAGGTGGTTTTGAGATTACCACAAACTTTACACATGACTTTACAAGGCTTACATCCCATACTTAAACTTTTGGAGTTTCCAGGTACATAATATGACCACTACAACAATTTTCCTAGACTTGCTTATAACATGCTAGGGAGTCTATCCCACAAACCCACACTAACTCAAACAAACATTTACTTTGTTGTCCATCATAATAGTTGTTGCGCGCTTTCATTAGCTCCTCTTTCATTGTCTCACATCTTAGGCATCTTTTTCATTCTCAATTAAAACTTGCAACTTCACATTTCACCTGTCATTTGTTAGAGTAGCTAATTCTAACAAAATAACTTTACCTACATTGAGTTAGCTAGGCTCAATAAGGCTCAATAACTTTGAACATGATTCCAAGAAACTAAATAAAGCATAAAATCTTCAGATTAAATTTCTCTATCTCTCGCCCATAGATGATTATTTCCAAACATACCGCCAGCCCATTTTTTCACCAACGATACTGTGAGGGGTCCATCGATAAAGAAACAGATTGACGACTTTTCAACCGGACTCAATGCAAGTGCATTCCATCACGGATGATCGGACATGGGAAACTCATCGACCATACAAGAGAAACAATTTTCCTTCTCAAAACACTAATCCAGGACTCCATGGTCCTATCCTCCGCCGTCTACAAATTCACTCTGTTCACAGCATATCAAGGTTTCAGAATCGCTTTCCAAGCATGCCTCCTCATGCTCAGCTAACATACCGCAACAACTAAGACCCATTGTCCAGCGCTAATCTCCTTGCAATTGAACATGCAGATTTGTCTCCACAATCTCGTTTCCATCACACCGAGCACACACAAACTCGATCATCCTCCAATCCCCGACACTCCCATCTTCGGTGTCATGTCGTCAATATATCTAGTAGATAATATTTTTTCCCTGCAAATTTGTGTATTGTCGAATGACCAATTCCAACACACACTAATAATGTGACAACAAGCTTTTGGTCACACCAATGTCACTTAAATTACAACCAGATACATTGTCATGACATTTACACAACAATACATTGCAAATTTAGAAAAACATCATCGGAGAATTAAACATTTGGATGGTAGCATAAACTTCACCTCTCTCGTATATCAAGTGAGATGTAGCCGGAGAACAACTCCAACACTCGAGCCATCTTTTGAATGATATATTGATGTTAGCAATTCGCAGCCGTCATTCACATTACCTCTTCCAATCTTTTTCAGAATATTCCAACAGCCCCGGCTCACAAAAGCGAGCACCGTGTTCGCACACTCATGCGAAGCAAAGTTCAACAACCATTTTTCAAGCACTCAATGAAAGAGCATGGAATCCCCAAGACATCCTTTAATATTCTTCTAGTGACTTTAAAAACTAGTAGTAGGGTGTTATGGGATAAGATCTGATTCCATCTCCTTCTCATCAAGCATTATAACATATAATGCTCCACTACACAACACTCATACACACACTCTCAAACCTCGATCCGATTTATGCTACTTGCTCGGTGGTCACCAATTTGTAGCTCGATTTGTGGTCCTCCTCGAATGATCTTACTAAATTCTCTACCATATGTCTTGAAATAAATAAATAAATATTGGGCATCCTAGCCCCACAGAACCGACCATCCACACACTTGGACTAACCACTTTCAACGTCATGACAGAAATCCATCCACCGCTCCATGGCTCTCCTCCCAGACGATGTGCCCTCGATCCCTCTATGTCACCACGAGTTTTTTTGCCTACCGACAGCCGACCATTGTGCTTCTTTTCCCTTGGAGGGTCAAACCCATACAAAAGCCATTCGTCGAGCACACACAACCGATCTGGGATCTATTCCCTTAAATCTCTAAGGAAATTGAACATAGTAGATACTGATCCATCATAAAGCACATTGCCTTTCCTCCTAGCTTCGTAGAGTTGTAAATGCTAGTGATCACATGAAAGATTAGAGATTGCACAACACATACTCACCACCTGACTCGACTTCAAAGAGAGAGATCAATAATTTGTCAAGTGATAGGCAACGACAATTCAATGGAAACATAATTTAGTGCATACAAGGAAGGATTGTACGATCATTGTGCATACAGAGCTATCGCAAGCCTTCTCCAAACGCATATGTTTGGATCCACACCAACATGAACGCGGGCTCACAGGCTCGCTATCGTAGGTCTCCCACCACCATCGGCAAAATAAGACTTTTCGCAAAGCACATGGCTCCAAAATTGCACTATTCCACCATAATAAACCAACGCTCATCTAATCACCACACTAGGTTCAACGACTACAACAAATATGTTGCACCACTCTTCACTACTATGTCCAGAAGACCACAATAGCTCATGTGTTTAACCATCAACCCGTATTGACCCTTCTATGCACACAAATCTATAGGAAATTTACACATCCATAGAGATGTCACAACACACATTTGCTACACCACCTAAATCTGAGTAGCTCCTGCAACGAGATCACATCATCCACACGATCGATCCACAATCAAACTACATAGTTTGGACTCAATAGTTGATCTCTACCAATGCACATGTAATAAATGGAAGTGCTCTTGCACAATGGAGAAGGAGTTGTGACAAATTTTGTTAGCCAATTTCAAGCCAACCATGGTGCCGTACGACGGCAACTTCGAGCCATAGCTCGTCTAGACGAGCTCATCGACAGTGAAGACGCGCAAAAGATGAAAGCATCGTCGCGGCCGAAGTTCAAACGCGACGAGATTTGTGTAATCGACATGATGCCGCGACACTAATATGAGATGAAAAAATCCTTTGTCCCTCCTCCGCGAAGGCTTGCAGTCACCCCAGCAACCGATCCACGGGCAAATCGAATCGACGGATCAATGTAAATCCTTTATTCATGCATAGCATTTCTTCGAACATAAGATCGCAACACATTTTCTCCGTCAATCGACTGCAAGACCGAAGAGCTCGACCATAGCAACCAACACCGACAATCAACCACATGGGTTAATGAATTCACGTCAGACCCTTTTGCCCAATACACCTTCGCTCAAGCGAAGCCCAGCCACACACCACGCAGCATGCCAATCTTTAAACCATGCAGCACGCCAATCCATGGTCCTGTTCGAATCGCTCAATCCGCCTAAGCTCCTGTTCTCCACACAGAAAGAATCGTTCCTTTCACCACAAGTGAAAACTCCATGCAGATCCAATTAGATTCAGGTCCAATCAGATTCAGGCTCAGCCTTCTTTGTGATTGGCTGGATGGACAAACAAAATATTTATTAAAACTATACAAATACAAAAAAAAAAATTTAATAAAACTATAAAAATGGTCATAGATGAATGACTAAATTAACGCAGTTGAATCCCAAAAATTATATCTTATACAAATACAATCATTTATTTTTCCTATGCCCAGGAAGGGCCAAAGGCCCTTACAGGCTCTGATACCAAGATAAAATATCAGTATGCAAACTCTATTCAAATTCTATATTATTAATCAAAGATATTACACACATATTTATACATGAAATAGTCTCAAGATAGGAAATCTATCTTGGACGCACAATAATGTGGTTGAGAGATTCTCTCAACCACACACTAAACTAGGAATGAATATAGTTCTAGCTACTTCCTATACTATAGGAACAAACTCCTAAAATAGAGAATTACAACCATAGACAAGTAGGAATTAGATATTCCAACTTTACGCTGGTCTAGGCCCTTGATACATCAAGACTTAAGGTGGAGCTAGCATTGTCCCGCATGGATCTACCTTGGTTCAAGGTTGTCCCTCTCGGGAAAATCTATGCAAGATATGATTAATTTTTTCAATGATATGTAAATATATCTAATATTAATACAATCATTTTAAATAATGCTAAATATGTGTGAGATTACCCTCGTCATTTTAATTTTAAATTTAATTATGAAATAAATATTTTGAATGCAAAGTGACAATAATAGGGTTGAATGGTAGAGAATGTGAGAATAAGAATCTAGTCATTTACAAACATCATACCTTGTCTCTCTTGCTCTCCAATATTAATATGTTGAATTACTATAACACAAAAATGTTAATAACTAAATCAATGTACTAGAATAAATTTGAATTTTTTATAACATAAAACTTAGTCAATAGCTAAGCTCTCATTTCTCATCCCTGATATATAATCAACATGAATTTTTATTTAATAATTTCTTTCCATTTTGAAAATAATACCCAGAATAACTTTTGAAATTTTTATAACAAAATTATTTAATAGCTAAATGATCATTTCTCAATTATAAGGTGATAATTAAGATGATTCTTAAACAAGGATTCCACCCAAGTGCCCAAATGATTTGAGCCATCAAAAGAAAAACATGTGGGTCAACATCTTGCCAAGGATGAGGGTAAGTGTAAAGAGTAGGTTAAAAGGCATGGAAATCTAATAAATAGATGGAATGTGTTGAGGGTGGGTGTTTATGTAGGAAACTTATATAATGATATTATTATAGATAGTATTTAATTTGGTTAATAATGTAATGAGCAAATTTGATTCACTTCAGTTCGTGGTTATTTCTATTAATTGAATAGGCTGAAATATTTGATTGGTCAGTTCTCATATATTCATATCTAAATTGTACACTCATTTCAAAGTATAAGTATTTGAGGTTATATAACTTTCATATTGTTTTTTTAGTTTATCTCTAATCACATATTTTGAGGGTGCTTTATTAACACATATGACGTTTGATTTTATATCATTTTGATGAAATAGATTTAGTATTATAGGTAAAAATCGTGTCAAATTTTGTTGAAATGGTTGAGGGTGATTTCAACATTTTGATCATAGAGAAGTAGTATTAGTGTACTACAAGCTCTGTGAGAGGGTGTGTGTTGTCCGAAGACTATTAATTTTTGTAGCTTGGGAGGTACTCCATGCCTTGAGGTTCGAGGGTTTGGAGGAAGGAGCTCCACAAGCGGCCTTGTGGGCTTCAAACCCAAGCCTAGGGGTTCCCACCCATCCATTTTTGGGCCAAAATCATGATGATATTTTGACATGTTATAAATGAGGATGATAGTACTCGTCGAGACGAATTTGACGCATCAAAAATCATCTGATTATGAGTTGTAGAATTGAGTTATGAATTTTTAAAATGTATATGTGGGCATGGTAGCACAAGGTCAAGGTTGGCTTGATAAGCTTTGTGATAGGTTTTGAAGCCCTCAAAGGGTAGTTCATTGAAGCCCTTATAAAATATATTAATAGACTCATGTGTGGTGAAGGAGATCCACAAGTGGCCTTGTGGGATTGAAACCCAAGCCTGGGATTTTTCACACATCGATGTTTGGGCCAAAACAGTGACAAGATTTTGACATGTGATGGATGAAGATGATAGAACTCATCGAAAATCATTTGATTCTGAGTTGTAGAAATGGATTTATGAATTTTTGAAAGTTATGTGTGGGCATGGTGGAACAAGGTCAAGGTCGACTTGATGTTAATAAGCCTTGTGACAAGTTGTCAATCCCTCAAAGGGCAGCTCATTGAATCCCTTAGAAAATATATAAATAGAGCTCATGAGTGGAGGCTTAGAACATATCCTTGAATATCAAAAGTGCACTCATATTGAAGAAGGAGACATATGTTTTGGGTAGCAGGTTGGAGGAAGTTTCCAACAAAGAGGAAGTCTACGACTAGTTGAGCCTCCTTGTCACTGTTTGGAAGCTGATTTTATCTTGTAGAAGAGCCAAGGATAGAGGATGACTTATCGAGTGCTTTCAATTCTATTTGAAGTGTATTTTTGTGGAAATACTTCACTAAGGCAGCTGCATCAAGAGAGGAGACAAGTGCATGGGTTTTATGGGTTTGTTGAGGCATGTCCTTGTCTTTTCTAAGGACCAAATTGCAATAGAGGAAGCCACTGGCTCAAGGGGAAGTTATGTTTGGTGTTTTTGGCTTAATCATGATGGGTTATCTCTCCTAAGAGTAGGTTGCATACCTTGGAGGTTGTCAGAAGTAGGCCGCAAGCCTAGATCCATTTGTACATGAGGTCGAAAGGCAACCAAGAGGCCGCAGGCCTTAGATCTCTTATACAGGAGGTTGAGTCTTGTGTTTGTGGATTGGTAACAAGCCTATAACAAGTAGCAAATAGGAGTAGAGAGTTGGAGGGAGATCACAATCCTGGTGAAGGTTTGAATGTGGAGAAAAGGGTGTTGTAGCACGCTGCTAACAATCCCTAACTGGTGACCTATATTACAACAGTTTTCACCAGCCTTTGAGAAAGCACGTGTTGGATCCTAGGTTGATCAGATGGATGAAAAAAATTGGAGGATTGTAGGAGCCAAGAGGTAGGGCTGACATGACATGTTGGAAGCCCTAACCAATGGGCATATTCTGCAAAAGTACACCCTAAGAAGCAGTCACATCAACATTTTATATGTCATGTCAAGAGGAGTAGCAAAACGTTGCAGATCAAGTATGGTTTTCATCTTCAGTTGATGTAACTTGTGGGTGAATGGGTGTCCTAAGAGAAGAATGTTGGAAACCAAGTGGGGGAGTTTCCTAGTTGGTTCCCTAACTAGGAGCATATGCTACAATGAGTACTGGTCACTCATGGACTGTGGGATGGCAGCATGAGATTTGACCAAGTATGGACATGCATTGGAAACTTATGGTATGTTGGAGGGTAGTGTGATAGTGTCTAATTTGGAGCCCAGTATGAACCATATTCATGGACTTAGATGGATACTAGAGTGGAAGTTGTTGAGCTCAAGGGTTGATGAACCAGAGGAGCAGTTTGAGTAGCCCGAGACGTGTGTGTGGATGACATCTACAATAGATCATGGGCAGTCCTCCTAGCCCGTGTTAATTGTGAGAGATGGACATATTGTGGGTCAAAGTCCCTCAGTAGATGAGGAGCTATAATGGGAGGTTGTGATTTGTTCACAAACAGAGTTTTGAATAACTCAACATCAGTCTTTATGTGTTGTGCCCTTGATGGAATAAGGCACAAATAGAGAGAATATTGATAGTCAAGGTTCAGTGGCCAGATGGAATTGGAGCATTGATAGAGACAAGAGCTGTAGATAAGGAGCCGAAGGACCGGGCAGGTACTGGGTATGACCATGAGGATCTGAGAGAGTAGAGTACATCAGAGAGATGGTTAGAGTATATTTTTTGAGGGTATATTGGTTGTCTATGGACTGACACCAAGCCCCAGTTGTTTATTTGTTACTAGTGGATACTTCAGGGCCATTATCCCTAGTACGGGAGCCCTAGACTGGTGTATTATTCAGTTGGATTAATATAACGAAGTTGGGTTGAAAATTGTAAAAAAATGTCTATATTTTTTTCACATGCGATTTACTGGTGTTTATATTCCATTCTGCAAAGTATTATCATCGTGGTTATTTTTGGTAGCATCAAATATTTTAAGATTCTACACCAGAAACTAGGATCGTGGAAAAAGACATGGTATTAGAGCATATCTGAGATACTTTGACAATATTGAATCCGAGCGTGCATGACGAAGCAACTCAAAGGGAGTTGTGGGTGTCTAGATCATGGAGCAGATAGTTCAACTGAAGACATGAATATGTGGTCTTGATTGGCTTGGCAGCGTGATTTTTTGGGAGTTCTGGTGGATTGGTGGTGAGACTGGTGAACAATAGTTTGTTTTAGGGAAAATTGTTGATCATGGAATTCCATTGATTTGTCATGGATGGTTCGGAAAGATCAAGGATTTCTTTGGCATGGATGAGATCAGGCTGATCGAGATGGCTTCATGTGATGGACTACATATTTGCAGGCTATATTCTTAAGTGATTTGCATGAATGGTATATGATCCAGGAGGATGAATTCTTGCAGGATTGAGACATTGGAGATCATGTATGCTCAGAGGGAGTCGCCCTATGGAGGTTTTGGATCTTCAGGTTCAGATGTGATGAGGTAGAAATACTACTAAGATTGTTGTGTTCATTCTACAGAGTATGTTGTAGTGATGGACGCTAGATGGGATAGTGTCAGAAAACGATGATGGTTACTTCCTTCAACAACAAAAACAAGATTTTCAACACAATTTCATCATACTTATCACAAGAATTATCAATTCCATATCGATGAGGTAACCTTCTATAATAGATCCATCATGTCTTATGCATGTCAAGTTTTAAGAGTATCATTTACTAGAGTCAAGGTGGTAGCCTTATTCATGGGATCGAGATGATAGATGTTATCCAAACATCAAGTTATACAACTATATCCAAGATCAAAAATTGAATCAAGAAGATAATCATGATCAAAATGTTCAATTCAACTTATTCAATTTAGCCACAACTTATCACTAGATTAATATCAGTAATCAATGGTTGGATCAAATATACTGATAATTTTTTCTTCTGGAGGAAAACCTTATTGAAATGAACGAGGGTGAAAATGTGAAGTTGTGTTACACTTTTTGCCCTTTTTTGAGAAAAAACTTTCATTTTTTTCGGTTCTTCAACTTTTTACAAGCTAAAACAATTTTTCTGTTTAGAATTTCATTTTGCAATAAAAATAAAGTTGTCAAAAATTTTGTTAGCTATCTATTACTTATTTTTTGGAATTTTTTTATACACATTTGTTATGTCAACTTAGCGTTTCTTTGAGTGTGTGTTAATCAACGGATTCATAAGAAGTCATGTTAATACGCAATGTTGTATTATTTGAAAATTTATGTTTTTGAGAAAAAAAATGTGCTACAACAATCTAGACAGAGTCTACTTCGATTTCGTCATATTTACAAAGCCAATGGATGCATATCATAATTACTAGAATTTTTTGAACTAGTCCAATATGAAAAATTGCATATTTTGAATATATTTCGTGACGCAAGAAATTTCTTAACATATAAGTTATAAACTAAAAATCTAAAAGCTACCCATTAGAGACGACGGACCAATGTAATGTACCATAATTTTTAAAATTTTGTTTACAATGTATTTTGGAAGATACATAATTTTGATTTCACTGAATCACAATGACATTCAGAAATTGTTTGCATCCGTTTTATTACAAAATTAATTAAAATTAGTAAATATTTATGAAATTCCGTGAAAGTTATATTTCCTGAAAGTAGATTCAATTCTGAAAATGCTTTTCTTGGTTTCGACAGTTAATTCAGAATGTTTCATGGAGTTTAATCAGTCCAAAGTTGCAGAAACATATTCAGGACTTGGCTCTACGTAACTAGTGACGCGTTAGTTCGGCCAAACTCTTAAATAAAGTTTGGTTGAACTTTTTTTTGCACTGACGACACGTTAAATCAAACGAAAAAGTAGTTCGACTGAACTATTTATTAGAATTTCGGCTGAACTTTTACTTATCATTCCATTGGCTGGAAAGTACCGCCGAGCCCCTAAAAAAAAACATTTCACGGCAATATAAATTGCCATGAAACCATTCATTATTTTTGCATATTTTCCCATGTTTGGTCTGATTTTACAAAAGTCTTGATCTCATTTTGCAAAGAATTTTTTTGGGTTTAAGGACTTTTCTTGGAGGTACATTCAAACAACTTTTCTTTGAGACACATTATTTTCGTACATTTAATCTGATTTTGCAAGGAATGTTTTTGGGTTTAAAGAATTTTCTTGGAGGTACATTCAAAATTTCTTGGAGTTACATTCAAAAGACATTTCTTGGAGGTATGTGATACAATTTTTAGGCTTCATTTTTTTTTAATGTATGGATTTGGGCTTAATTTCGAAAGGACATTTTTTGGTTTTGGGTTGAATTAAATCTTTTATAATGATTTTTTAAAATGAGTTTTTGTGTAACTTTTTAAATGAAATTTTTTTGCAGGACTTGGAAGGAAATATTTTGAACTTCGTTTCATTTTTATAAGACATTTTTTTCTTGAATTTTTTAAAGCAAGTGTTTTGGATTAGAGTATGTATTTTTTGTAAAAATTTTAAAATGAGTTTTTTTAAATTAAATCTTTTGTGATGTTTTTTTAATTGAGTTTTTGTCTAAATTTTTGAAGGAAATTTTTTGAAATTCATACTCTATTATCATGGGAAATCAAAGAAGGGGAAAATCAACCTCAACTAGAAGTCGAAACAGGTATGTAAATGTAAATATTATGATTTTGATATATTTAAAATTTTCCTAGTGTAAAATGTGAAGCTTAATTTTTATTTGATGAACTAATTTGAAAAATATTTTGCAATGTAAATAGAGAGAGATATTCCTCAAAAAATTGATGATGAGATACAAAATTTTGAAAGAGAAAGTGAAAGAGATATTGAACCAATGATTGAAGATGGTGAAAATGATGAAAGAAATTCAAGTGAAGAAATTGAATCACAAGGTATGTACACACACACACAGATATATTGAACACATGCATGTATTATTGAAATTATACATATATTTATTAATTTAGTTATTTATTGAATATGTAAACTTATTATGTACTATTCATTCGAATATGTACAAATGAAATCAATGTCGATGACGAGATGTTAGAAAATGTTGACACTCACACATATGGAGATAAAAAAGTTGACCATTATATACGATATTGTGTTAACCGCATTTTTGAGAAGTATTTCATAAAAGAAAATGTGACAATTCAAGCACAAATGTTGAAAGGTCTCCTATCATTAAGGAAATTAAAAGAAGCTACGACTTTATTGGGTATTTGAAAATCAACCAAAGATAAAAAAATGAAAGAAAATGTGATACAAAATATAAATAGTGCTATAAATTCAATTAAAATATCTAGACAGAAAAATGTTTCAGTTGTATGTACAACAATACATATGGCAGTGGTCTCATCAAGTACTAAAGAGAATCGCTTGATAAAATCTATGGCACGAGCATTAGGAACCTCGCGAAAAACTTTGCACAAACATCGGAAATTTTGGTTGCAAATAGATGTAAATGATGAACTTGCTTGTTGGAGAGCTATTTGTAGGCAACCATATAAAGATAGACTTGGAGAAAATGTTAAAAAAATAATATATGAATATTGGAAGAACAATTTGCGTGTTTCGCCAACTGCAAGGCATGTGATGCGAAGAAGAATAGCACAAAATCAGTACGAAGAACATGAAAAATATTTCTTGGAAACCACTCAGATAGAGTTATTCAACAAGTTCAAAGAAGAGAATCGTCAAATTCATGTTTCAATCAATGCTTTTGTTCAACAAAAACCATGGTATGTAAAACCTATCACCGTACGCGACACTTGTTGTTGCCATTATCATGTGGAATTTGAGTTATATTATGACACATTTCTTGATTTTGGTAGAACATTTTGGAAGGATTCACCTCCTCCTTCCACTATCCGTGATTTCATATCTCAAATTCTATGTGAAAGAGAAAGCGATGAACTATTTTACGAAAAGAAATGTGTTGGTGATAAAAAATGCGATGATTGTGGAAATTTGATTAAATTTCAAAATGAATATTGTACTGATATAAATGATCAATTATTGTCCAACATGAAAGTGAAATGGAAGAGATATGAATATATCCATACATCGATTCAAGGTGCAAATAGTGTTAAAAGAATTGAATTACGAGAAGAAGAAATTTTTGTGATAGACTTTTTGAGAAAGTTTGAGGTAGAAATTTACAAATACACCAAGCATTCCCATAGAGCTCGATGGCAAGACTTGCAATTCAAAAAATCCCGTGAAGTTTTTCCACCAGGGACCATTTTGTCAGTAATTGATTTTGCAAAAAATTACACATTTGTTCCACAAAAAGAAATTCAGAGTGAATACTATCATTCTGACCAAGTCTCCATGCTCGTCCATATTCCATATAGACATGCCGAACAAAACATCGATCATATAGAAAGCACCAGTGAAAATCAACATATTATTAAATAATATCACTTTTATATCAGTGACGATCGTATACACGATACATATTTTGTACAACATTGTTTTGGGAAAATTTATGATTCCTTGAAAAATCGTGGAATAACATTCAATGAACACTGGATATGGTTAGACGGATGCGCAGGACAATTCAAATCTACACGATCATTCTTTTGGTTGTGTTGTCTTCATAAGAAAACCTGCATTAAACATTGTTGGAATTTCTTTGAGACTGGCCATGGAAAAGGAGAACATGACGGTGCGGGGGCATGCATAAAACGAACACTTTGAAGATATCAAATGAACCCCTATGCAAGCCAACTTTTGGACACAAAAGAAGTTGTTCAATGGTGCATCGCTGATCTAAGCCATGAGACTAACCGATCAAGGGAAGTGTGAAGGTACATTCAATTTAATTTTTATTGGATATCTAATTAAATAAACGGTGTACATTTATCAAAATGACTATCTTTGATTCTATTTTGATATCATATTTACATTCTTCTTTAAATTTTCCACATAAAGTTTTTTTTGGCATATTGGGATCAAAGACGTAGATAGATCAATTGGAAATGACGTTGAAACAATAAAAGGGACTCGAAAATTGAATTCAATTAAAACAAAGTCGTCCAGAATTTTTTTTGCATTGGATAAAAGAAAACATTCTTATTTTTGTCCTGTTTGCATAGACAACACAAAATCCAATGACGTTTGTGAAAACAAAATGTATGCAAAAGATTGGAAACATACAGAGCTAAATACAAAGGGCAAAATGTTCGTTGCAGTGTTTGAAGAAATGCGATCAGAGGAGACTACAATATCATCTGATGGTGATCGAGTTTCTGATCTTGTTAGAGAAGGTAACATTTGAATTTCTTTCTAATGATAAAGATCTAGAAATAAATTTGAATATGTATAATTTGGTCAAGTTTGTTTTATTGTGCATGAGATGTTTTTGCTATAATTTCACCTACTGACAACGATGAAAATGTGAAGTATTATTTGATGCATTGCACTGAATGAAAAATGAAATTATTAGAAGACTATAATGATGACGGATTTCCATATGAAAGAGGATCTATTATACTGAAAGGTTATTTTTTCAGACAAACTAATCAAAGTGGGAATTTTGTTTACTTTGAAGACTATGAACATGACTTCATAAGTTTTCAATATAGTCACTTGGTTTGTGCATCACACATAAATTTGATCAAGGTTCAATCAAAGAAAAAAACGAATATTAAGAAATGGAAAATGTCAAAATCCAATCATGAGCGGATTATTGAAGATGGCATTCCATTGGAATTTTTTTATTGAACTTCCCAACAATTTATTCTCTTTGGATTATATTTTCTAGAACTTCGAGTACTGAATTAAAAATTGAGCTTCCTTGTTATGTTATCTTTGCAAGTCTTTGCACATGTACAAATTGTTTTGGTTCATGCACACTCTAGTATCAACTGAAAGTAGCTTTTCTATACATGCATTGATGAAAAATGTTGTATATATATATATATATATATATATATATATATATATATATATATATATATATATATATATATATATATATATATATATATATATATATATATATATGTTCTAGAATGCAATTAACTGTTCAAGTAGTTTTACTATGTGCATTGATGAAAAATGTTTCATGTACTCAATATATATTTTCTAGAATGCAATTAACTGAAAGTAGTTTTTCTATGTGCGTTGATGAAAAATGTTGCATGTACTAGCTATATACATGATGTTGAGAATGCAGCAAGATGATGGAGCTTAGTGAAATGAAGTCGCCTTCACTAAGTGGGCCCGCAGGCAAATTCTGGCGTAAAGTCTATTTTTAGACATACGGAGCATGATTCGGGGATTCCAGTTTGAGATTCTTGAAGTATGCGACATGTTGGTAAAAATAGATGAGACTCATATTTTTAGGTCGAAGGCTATTTTTAGACTGCCTCTCCTAAAAATATGGAAGTCAAATATTATTTACCCTTAATAATATTTTGACTATAAACAGCAGTTTACTCTCTTGGAGCACTTCAGTTCGAGTCATGGAGGTGGCTCATGCAACTGACAGAGGAATCATGTGGTTCCTAGGGTTTGATGGCATCTTGCATGGTTGACTTCAGTTGAACTTCAGTGGCAGAAGTTTTGGAGGAGTTAATGAGACAGATAGTGGAGTTGTGTTCTGTTTATCTTAGTTGAACTAGTTGAGATTAGTTTAACTAGCTAATCAATTAGTTATGAGTGGAGTGAATTAAATATTATTTAATTCATTAATTAGTAACTCATTATTCAACTCAAGAACACATCGGTTCACTACAGTGCATGATCAGTTCAATGGAGACCAGTGAAAGAGGTAGATGAAAGGGTGGAGTTAGCTATCAGTTGTGACTATACTGTTGCTATTTGCAACACACAGATAGGTGGAGTAAGCCCATGAGGATTGCGCAGTTCAGGCTGGTGGTTTATCTATATAAAGAGGCCATCCCATAGCATTGAAACAAGCAATAGAGGCAAGGCAATTGGCGGTGAGTTTTGAACCGGTAACCTGTTCAAAACTGAGCTAGATTGTGGGTAACTTTATGAGAAAGTACTGAGTACTTGTGAGGAGTATTGTACTGAGTTTGTTACTTGATTTCTCCATTATAATATACACAATAGCTGCGGGGTTTTCAGCTATAGGCTTTCCCCATACATACTGAGTTAATGTGTGATTGATTTGATGTGCGATCGCTTCTATTATTTCCGCATGTGACAATTAATTGTAGAAGAAGGTTATGTGTTATGCATGCAATTCGAAATTGATGTATGATCGGGTTAATCTTCATTGAATAAGTGATTTATTCAGCTAATTTCTACATGGTATCGGAGCAGGATTAATTGTCGAGATCTATTACGGTGATTACAAACTTATTTCCTCGGACAGAGTCTGCATACGGGCCAGGAAGCCTCCGGATTCATCTTTCTTCGGAAAGTGAAAGGTCTGGTAAAAGCCCCTTGCAGTCAATCTCTGATTTGGAAATAATTTGTTTTCAAGTGTAGATCGGAAGTGATAGAGCTTGGAGTTTGGAATTCAAATTTTGCAGCAGTTTGGTTTTCTTGGTGCCAGTGTTGAAAATGTCTTTCAACGGTTTGCGACTCGAATATGCTCTTGAAGGCAGTTCGAATTATGTTGCATGGAAGGATCGCATGGAAGTAGTGTTAGAAGATAATGGTCTGAAGGAGTTTGTAGATACGGATGTCCCAAAGCCCACTGATGCAGCTTTAGTCGATGCATGGCAAAAGAAGATAGCGAAATGTCGAAGGATCCTGTTGGAGGGCGTCAAGGATCATATTGTATCCAGCCTGCATGGAAAGGTTACTCCATATTTAATGTGGAAAGCTTTGACGGATCTATTCCAGAGTAAGAGTGACCAAAGGAAGCTGGCGCTCAAAGATAAGCTCAGGAACATCAAGATGGAGAAGGGCGACAGTATCGCCAAATACCTCACGAAGTTCACTCAGTGCAGAGATGAGCTGGGAAGTGTGGGGGTTACTGTCGAAGACAAGGACATGGTCGACCTGGCTCTCCTTGGTCTTCCGAAGGCTTGGCACTCATATCAAGATAGTGTCAATGGTCGGGAGAAGCTGCTGGGATGGGAGTGCCTTTGGGCAGATCTCATGCAGGAGGAGATAAGGAGGACTACTCGAGATGGATCTTCATTAAAGGGAGCTGATGAAGAAAATTGCGCTTTGGTGGCCAAAGCAAAGAAAGGGAAGGGTAAGAAAACCTCTCATTCTGGTGCAAAGGGCAAGAAGCAGGATATGGCGAAAGTGAAGTGTTTTCATTGCCATGATCATGGACATTATGCTACCAATTGTCCAAAGAAGAAGAAGAACAAGCAAGCGGGAAGATCTGCAGATGGAGAAGCTTTGGCTTCACAGTTCGAGCTTGAATTTTCACTGATTGCATGCTTGGTTTCAAGTGTGATGGGATCGGTGTGGTTCTTGGACAGCGGTGCGTCATTTCATATGACGGGAGATCGGGAGTTATTCTCAGATATGGAGAACAAAGATTTGGGTGTGCACATCGAGATGGGCGATGATGGTAGATACAGTGCAACTGGTATCGGTACCGTATCCTTTCAGAGGGAGTCTGGTAAACCCTTTGTACTAAAGGATGTCATGCATGTACCCGGATTGAAGAAGAACCTGATTTCAGTAGCGATGTTGGAGGATAAGGGTTATGATGTGGTCTTCAGCGAAGGAAAAGCTTTCCTGCGCAGTAAGACTACTGGAGAGACCGGGAAGATAGGGGTTCGAACTCAGAACCTTTATCAGTTGCAGGTAGATGACTGCGCAGCTATGGCATGCAAGGCTGGAGATGTGGTGAGCCGGGATGATGAGGGCGAACTATGGCACGGGAGATTGGGCCATCTTCACCATGGAGCTTTGAAGATTCTGCAGCAGATTTCTACTGGACTTCCTAAGGGCACTCTTGCGCAGTCAGATCAGTGCAAGGGGGTGTGCTGGGGAAGTATGTAGCCACCTTTCCACGAGAAACATAATCCGCGCCATGACGATCATGAGAGAGTTCTGGAACGTGTGTATGTCTTTCTCGGTTGTAGACGAGACCATACCAAAAATTATGTGATCTTTGTTGATGATTTCTCTCAGAAAGTCTTGGGATCTTCTTCATGCGAAGAAGAGTGATACATTGCGAAGTGCAATGAGTTTAAAACAATTGAGGAAGGGTGGGAAGAAGGTGATTGCTCTAAGGAGTGATAACGGTGGTGAATTCATCTCCACTGAATTCAAGGAGTTCTGCAGCGCAGAAGGGATTCGGAGAGAGCTCATCGCACCCCACAACCCACAACATAATGGGGTGGCTGAGCAGAAGAACAAAACGATCGTGGGTGCTGCACGGGCGATGTTGCATGATCAGGGCCTACCCCTTCACTTGTGGGATGAGGCATGCAATACAGCAGTGTATGTGTAGAAATGTTGTCCTCACAAGGTTCTTGGCATGAGTACACCGGAGGAGGCTTATTCTGGCAAGAGGCCTGATATTTCGCATTTGCGGATTTTTGGTTCTCCTGTCTACATGCATGTGACAAAGGATGCGAGAAGGAAGCTGGATCCGACTGTTGAGGTTGGAATATTTAAAAACCTGTGATACACCTCATAACTATCGGTGTAATGCTTGCCGAGATAGTCATACAAGTTGTGCGACGGGATATAAAATTTCGGGAGGAGAAGAGAAGCCATGCGGTGTTCGCTTGAGAGGGCTACACTTGCATGCGAGATGAGGAGGCTGAGTTCTGGGAGGAGCTTCGGGATGTGGATCAGCCACGAGGAGGTGGAGGATCGGGAGGTGGAAGAAACCACCCGGGCGGTGCCAACCATCGGAGGCGCATCGCACTATAGAAGCGAGGCGGCGGCTCGGGATGCGAGAGAAGGTTGGCCGGACCACCTACGGCCTGGTAGCATGATGAAACTGATCCAGGATCAATCTGGATACATGGCTCTTGTGAGTCAATGTGTTGTGATGGAGCCATCTTCTTTTGAGGAAGCTGTGGAGGAACCCGCATGGGTTGATGCCATGATCGAAGAATATGAGTCGATCGTCAGGAATAGTGCATGGGAGATTGTCCCAAGACCGGTGGGGAAATAAGTGGTGGGTTCGCGATGGATCTACAAAGTGAAGCGGTAATTTGTGAAGTGTGGAAGTCTGATGCGAGATTTGTCACCGTGGCTTCTCACATATCGAGGGATTGACTATGAGGAGGCCTTTTCACTGTCTCGCAGGTACTCTTCCATACGGACGATCCTTGCTCTCTCGGCGCGAGATGGGGTGGCACATTCATCGGATGGATGTGGCTGCGTTCCTCGATACAGAGTTATTGAGGGAGGAGGTGTACATAGAACGACTTTGAAGGTTTCGAGATCTTCGACGGTGAGTCACATGTCTTGGGCTCAAAGAAACAATGTACGGGCTGAAGCAAGCACCTCGTGCTTGGTACACTCGGGATAGACAGTTATTTCTACTTCATAGGGCTTGGATTCTCCAAGAGTGAGCGGATCCGGCTTGTGCGGATAGTGGTGGAGGAAGTGGTGATCATCGTATTTGTATGTAGATGATACGATTTGGCGACGATGGCGATTGATACTTTCATGCAAGGAGGATCTTGCACGAGATTTTGATATGAAGGACTTGGGCATCCTTCATTATTTCCTAGGATTGGAGATTTGGCAGCGCAGCGGAGGACTGTTTGTTTCTCAGGGCAAGTATGCCCGGGAGATTTTGGAGAGGTTCAACATGCAAGGCTGAAAGCCTGTTGACACTCCTCTTCCTGGTGGTTGGAGGAAGGAGGATGCTACTTCAGCAGAGGTAGTGGATGCCACTGTCTATCGACAGTTGGTGGGGTCGCTTATGTATCTAGTCAATACACGACCCGATATATGCTATGCTATTAACCAGCTTTCGCAAGCTATGGTTAAGCCTACCAAGTTCTTTTGGAAGGCAGGCAAGCATGTATTGCGTTATATTAGAGGCACATTGGGATATGGTCTATGGTACAGACAGGAGGATGGAGTGAAGCTTTCGGCTTCTTGATGCGAATTAGGCGGGGAGTCAACAGATGGAAGAGCACATCTGGAGGAGTTTTCAGCATTGGGTCGACAGCAGTTTCCTGGTACAGTAGGAATCAGAGATCCGTAGCACTCATTTCAGCAGAGGCCGAGTACATGGCAGCTAGCTTGGCTGCATGCGAGGCTATTTGGATGAGGAAGATCCTCGTTGGATTGTTCAAGTTGCATTTGGAACCTACAGTGATTTACTGTGATAACCAGAGTTGCATTAAACTCTCGGCTAATCCAGTATTTCATGATATATCCAAACACATCGATATCAGGTACCATCATATTAGAGATTGTGTTCAGCGGAGAATCATGATGCTTTCATATGTTCCCACGGAGGATCAAGATTCCGACATCTTGACAAAGGCGCTCACCAGGAGCAAGTTCGAATTCCACAGAGGCAGGATAGGGGTTGCAGATAATCCATCTTCTTTGAGGAGAATGTTGAGAATGCGACAAGATGATGGAGCTTAGTGAAATGAATTTGCCTTCACTAAGTGGGCACTTGAGCTGGAGTCGCGCAAAGTCTATTTTTAGACATACGGAGCATGATTCGGGGATTCAGTTTGAGATTCGCAGTATACGACATGTTGAGTAAAAATAGATGAGACTCATATTTTTAGGTCAAGAAGGCTATTTTTATTTGCCTCTCTAAAAATATGGAAGTCAATATTATTTACCCTTAATAATATTTTGACTATAAACGACGATTTACTCTCTTGGAGCACTTGATTCCCGAGTCATGGAGGTGGCTCATGCAAGCGAGAGGAATCACGTGGTTCCTAGGGTTTGATAGCATCTTGCATGGTTGACTTCGGTTGGACTTGATGGCGAAGTTTTGGAGGAGTTAATGGGGCAGATAGTGGAGTTGTGTTGTTTATCTTAGTTGAACTAGTTGAGATTAGTTTAACTAGCTAATCAATTAGTTATGAGTGGAGTGAATTAAATATTATTTAATTCATTAATTAGTAACTCATTAGTCAACTCAAGAACACATCAGTTCACTACAGTGCATGATCAGTTCAGTGGAGACCAGTGAAAGAGGTAGATGAAAGGGTGAGTAAAGCTATCAGTTGGAGGATCAGTTGTGCATGGCATTTGCATTACACTTGGAAGAATTGTCCATGACAATTGCGCAGTCAAGCCAAGGAGATTTGAACCTTGGATCTCTACATAACCAGGCCATGATTGCGCAATAGAGCGAGGCAATCAGCGGTGAGTTTGAACCATTATTTTGTTCAAAGCTAGGTTAGATTTTGTGTGACTTTGAGAAAGTGTTGAGTACTTGTGAGAGTATTGTACTTGTTTGGTTACATGATTTCTCCATATAATATACACAATATTCATAGGGTTTTCAGCTATGGGCTTTCCGCATACATACTGAGTTAATGTGTGATTGATTTGATATGCGGTTGCTTCTATATTATTTCCGCATGTGACAATTAATTGTGGAAGAAGGTTATGTGTTATGCATGCAATTCGAAATTGATGTATGATCGGGTTAATCTTCAGTGAATAAGTGATTTATTCGGCTAATTTCTACACACATGAACTCAATGCACGCCCATTTTTTCTTGTGGGATTTTCTGGTAAAGTATCCACAATGTAAATAAATCATCCTGATGTATAATTTGTCACGAAGAAACCTTTCGAGATAACAAACTCGAGCACTTCTTCCAAATTTTGGTGGGATTTGACCCACATCTCTATTTCTAATTGAAAATCTAGTACAAAATTTTTACGTCCAATGGTCGAATATATTCTATATGCATTGATGAAAAATTTTATTACACGTATTGGATATATATATATATATATATATATGTTCTAGAATGCAATTAATTGTTCAAGTAGTTTTCCCATGTGCATTGATGAAAAGTGTTTCACGTATTGAATATATATATTCTAGAATGCAATTAAAACTGAATGGACCATCACTTTACCAATTTGTAAATCAACAAGGTTACCTAGTTGAGTGCATTAATGACATTGACCCCAGTTCAACAAACATATATCTACTTCTTATATTTCTAATCAAGATTAAAGAGATTTATATGGGAAAGAGGAAGAACATATAGCCTATGAACTACTTTAGTTCATAGGTCAATGAAGGTATCATCATGTGGGAAAATGTTTCAAGAACACTAGATCGTACTTAAAAGTAATCTTAAGATTTTTTTTTATCTTTACATACTACATACTATTGTTTGAGTGATTTTTTTTTTTAAAACTTACCAAATGTACTTCAACCATCCAAAACTTGAATTTTAAAAACTTTTCGATTATATCAAAACAAATTAATTCACATGTCATGCCAATTGCAGTTCAATATCCAATAAAAACATTAAACATTTAACATTATATCACATGCAAAATGTAGATTGAAATGGTACCCAAAACTTAGTTTTAAAAACTTTTTGATTATATCACAACATTACTTCACATGCCTAATGTACTTCAACCATCCAAAACTTGAGTTTTAATTTTTTTTTGATTATATCACAATATTATCAGCCCCATACCATCCAATTGAATACTTCTGCAGGTGAATTTGGGACATCTCCTAAGAGAGGCTCCAAAAGAAAATCTCCAAGAACCTAAAATTCAAAAATTTAAAATAACTCAAGATATAGATATATATATCTCAATTTTAAATGGAACTTTTTGAGGTGGAATATATATATATATATATATATATATATATATATATATATATATATATATATATATATATATATATATATATATATATATAACTTAAACATATATTTTAA
The DNA here is from genome assembly GCA_034641835.2 of Pinus albicaulis. Taxonomy (NCBI): domain Eukaryota; kingdom Viridiplantae; phylum Streptophyta; class Pinopsida; order Pinales; family Pinaceae; genus Pinus; species Pinus albicaulis. The sequence goes on from CM076572.1 coordinate 698,900,641, forward strand.
AAGTGAAAAATTGTCCATACTTGTTGTGGATGTGGTACATCTGCTAAGGAAGTAGAAGGTACATCTCCCAAGGAAGAAGAAGGTACCTCCATCCCAAAAACATCGGATGGAATCGGAATCTATTAAAACATTTTATTATTATATATGTACATGTGTGCAGAATTATTTATTTTAAAATATCAATTAAAAGACACTAACATTTTTCAACATATCTTGATGGTGAGACCCATCTTCATTGTTTGAACTAGAGGTCCCGAACGTGATATTAACATTTTCGTCATTCATCATGTGTGACAACCTAACATATAATGATACATTTTTGTTAGATTAATGTACATATAAATAAATTTATAAATGTACATACACATGTATTTATTACAAATTGTACACATGTATGTGTTAAAATAATTTAACCCTAAGGCCATTAACACGTACCGTTCTCGTGCCTTCTTCCTCATGAAGAATTAGGTCTTGCCAACCATTGCGAAAATTCTTTGCATATATTCAGATATCTTCAAGATTCATGTTGTCAATCTCTTCATCTGTACAATACAAAAAATTGGCACGTGCATTCTCACGTGCTCTTTGTCGATTTAGACAAACATCGACTCTGTCCAATCCGCTATAAACATTTTCGATCATGACATCCCTTGATTCTCGACTTATTTGAGAAGTCGCATCCATCTCTGACCACAGAGTTTCGACCCGAAAAGGTCGACTCAGCAATGGTGGCTCAGGGTGAGGAAACTCCACATATCGCTTAGCGCCCCTACGGTCACACAATTTCCCTTTCCCCGGACCAAAAAATTCTGAGGGAAGGTCATTGTAATTGGGTTTCATTTAAAAAAAAAAAAAATCTGCGTAAAAAAATTGTGAAAAATAAACAGGAACCTTGTCGTTCCATGGGAGCCTTCCATAGGCTGCAATGTTCCTATCATAAAAATAGTGAGCTATATCGGGGTGCTTGAAATATTGCACCTTCAGCATTTTTCTTTTTGGCCCTTCCTTGAAATTAAAAATTGACTTCGCCATATCTTTTGTAACTATTTATTTTACTTATCAGGACCCATTACTGTTTCCTTTCTCTTTCTCATGACTTCTACAAATGTATCAGTCGTTGGCCCAAGATTTTTGTACACATTTACTATTTTGCCCAATAAATGTGTAACTATTTCGAGGCTTTATCGACTCTCAGCAGGTAGAGTCAAAGCCACGAGATCTCTCGGCAATTTTGCATGAAGTTGTTGACACCTTTCTAAGGTGCATTGCGCCATGTTTCTTTCCCATGGTATATCGGAAATGTCGGCCGGATAAGTTGTGGTGGGTAGAAAATCTTCTTCTTGAATGTAGCGTTCGCCCTTTCGCATCTATTTTTGACCAATATTTGGAACATTTTTCAACCTCTGCATCAATATATATAAAAAAAATTTATATTAGAAAAAAACACATGTAAAAAAAATTTGTACAAATTCAATGAAAAAAAATATTGAAATTGAAGGCAACCTCAACGTGGTTGGCTAACATCTTCTCCACCTTGAAAGCGTTGGAGAACCGAATGACCCTGCTGAGAACCAACACCACTAGTCGTTGATTGGCCTCTGTGAGAATAAATATCACCACCTTCACGCAACCTGCTACCACTTATTGATGGCCCTCTAAGGGAATTTGAACCACCACCAACCTCTTGAGAGGAAAGAGAAGCTTCATAAACAAATACGAATTTATAATCAATTGAAAAAATACATGCATACATCTAAATACACGTGTACATATTGATTGATTAAATTGTGTTGAAACCATACCACGACTCGCGTAAAACATGGGCATCCATGGTCGGAGTAGAGACTCTTCTCTTCTTATTAGCTCCTAAAAAAATAAAAAATGAAACTTATTAACAACTAATTTAACTCACAAAGTTGATAAAAAAATAAATTCCATATGTACACACTTGTATGGAGATTTAAGATTATATTTAAATTTACCAAGAACAGCTCTTGATCCCGATCTCTGATCGCCCCCTCTCATAGAGATATGGGATTATGTTGATCTTCATCGTTCATCCTCCATGATATATATATATGCAATGGAAATTTACAATTAACTTTTTAAATAACTAATTTAAATTAAATTCAAAATAAAGTTTAGAAAATTAATGTTTAATTTAGTGTAAAAAAATTATGTAAAACACAACTTTCAAAGCACTAATTGATGTGTGAAACTCAATTTAAGCAGTTATAAAAATGATAAGTTCAACAAATTGTGTTTTACATGGTGGGAGCACACTTGATATAAAATTGAAAAAAACACATTATCATTAAAAAAATAAGTGAAACTCAATTTCAACAAAAAATTGTTGAAGCCCTCGCATTTTAATTTCATAAAAATGTGAAGTTCACCACTTGTTGCAAATGTGAAGTTCACCAAGTTGCGCTTTACATAGTGTGTCGGGAGCACACACGGTATATAATTGAAAAAAAGCACACGGTCATTAAAAAAAGACACATTTATAAGTACACAACACACACATATCCAAGATATGTTACAATGTCGATCAATAAATTTTGAAGGAGAGCGTCTCAACACTAATTCATCTTTGAGAGATGAATATTGAATTTTTGAAGAAGAACGTCTCAAAACTAATTGATCTTTGAGAGATGAATCTTGAATTTTTTGAAGAAGAGTGTCTCAAAACTAATTCATCTTTGAGAGATGAATCTTGCATTGGCATTGCCCCGTATAATTCTAATTCATCTATTAATTCATCTTTGATAGATGAATCCGTAATTTTCATTGCCCCACACAATAAATCAGCGAGACATCTTATTCACATTTGTACAATGTCTTATACTAAAAAAATTGAAATTGGCTAGAACAATATTGTTTGCTATTCCATGCAGTTCTTTTAGCCTCTCCTTCTTAACTTGGTATACGCCATTCATTTGGTTGCACACAAGTTCGAAATGGTGAAAACTACAATTCCATTTGATCCATACTCCATCGTTGTTCCCAAGCCTTCTATCAATCCAATATAATATGCTTAGTTGTTTGTTGTTCTTCCCGGTATATTCATTTTCCTTTGGACGACTTTGCTAGTTGCAATATTGGAAAGAACATATGTAATCACTGCATTCCCTGGATTGGGATAGCAAGAAAATTCTATGCATAATTTCCATTTTTTCAACCATATTTAATGGTTTTATTATCCCTAAAATAAAAAAAAAAAATTCAATAAAAATATATATATTAAATTGACATTTATTGCAAATGCATGGGAGAAATGAAAAAAATATATTTAGATCTATTCTAGAGATTGATTGTAGGGGAATTTACTAGATATGTCACCTTTCATAAAAGATGAGATCCAGAGGCTACCTGGCCCTTTACAGACTCTGCCTATAGAACTACCATGCATATGAAAATGATAAACTTCTAATTAGATCTATTCTAGAGATTGAATGTAGGGGCATTTACTAGATTAGGTTAAAACCTATATGTTTTGTATCAAATCACTTTTGGTTTCAATGGGAAACTTTTATGGCTAATTTGTGTTTTACATGTTGAATATAAAATTTTTTTTCTTTCTCATTGTTTGAGACCATGGATATGAAAATGAAAACCTATATACTTGGTTAAAAATCGTGTTTTGTATCAAATTACTTTTTGTTTCTAAATACTATATACATGTTGTTTGTAGGGGCATTTCTTGTAGGGGCATTTAGATCTATTCTAGAGATTGACCGTAGGGGCATTTACTAGATATATCACCTTTCATAAAAGATGAGATCCGGCTCGGCTACTGGCCCTTTACGGACTACTGCCTATAGAACTACCATGGATATGAAAATGAAAAAACTTCTAATTAGATCTATTCTAGAGATTTAATGTAGGGGGCATTTACTAGATTAGGTTAAAACCTAGATATTTTTTTGTATCAAATCACTTTTGGTTTCAATGGGAAATTTTTTATGGCTAATTTTTGTTTTACATGTTGAATATAAAAGGCTTTTTTCTCTCTCATTGTTTGAGACCATGGATATGAAAATGAAAAACTATATACTTGGTTAAAACCTATGTTTTGTATCAAATTACTTTTTGTTTCTAAATAATATATACATGTTGACTGTAGGGGCATTTAGATCTATTCCAGAGATTGACTGTCAGGGAAAATTTGAAGGATGGAAAATTATCTTGAACTTTAAAATTTGGTGAATCTCACTAGTCCCTAATATGAAAACTATAAAAATTTTATTGATGTATTTGTAAATTTATTCAAATCTTATAATGATATTATATATATTTTCTATATAATGTTGACGATTTTCAAAGTAAAATAATTTTATATTGTAAAATTTGGGCGAATCATTTTTATAAAAAAAATGGAAATTGGCGAATCTTTTTTTTGGAAAAACCATGGAAAATTAGCCCACCTGTGAATATTAGCCCCTAAAATTTTCCATGTTGATTGTAGGGTAATTTACTACATATGTCACCTTTCATAAAAGATAAGATCCAAAGGCTACCTAGCCCTTTATAGATTCTGCCTATAGAAGTACCATGGATATGAAAATGAAAAACTTCTAATTAGATCTATTCTAAAGATTGAATGTAGGGGCATTTACTAGATTAAGTTAAAACCTATATGTTTTGTATCAAATCACTTTTGGTTTCAATGGGAAACTTTTATGGCTAATTTGTGTTTTACATGTTGAATATAAAAGGTTTTTTTTCTCTCTCATTGTTTGAGACCATGGATATGAAAATGAAAAACTATATAATTGGTTAAAACCTATGTTTTGTATCAAATTACTTTTTGTTTCTAAATACTATATATATGTTGACCGTAAGGGGCATTTAGATCTATTCCGGAGATTTTCTGTAGGGGAATTTACTTGATATGTCACCTTTCATAAAAGATGAGATCAAGAGGCTACCCAGCCCTTTACGTACTCGCCTATAGAACTACCATGGGTATGAAAATGCAAAACTTCTAATTAGATATATTCTAAAGATTGAATGTAGGGGCATGTACTAGATTAGGTTAAAACCTATATGTTTTGTATCAAATCAGTTTTGGTTTCAATGGGAAACTTTTATGGTTAATTTGTGTTTTACATGTTGAATATAAAATGTTTTTTCTCTCTCATTGTTCTGGACCATGGATATGAAAATGAAAAATTATATACTTGGTTAAAACCTATGTTTTGTATCAAATTACTTTTTTTTTTAAATACTATATACATGTTGATTGTAGAGGCATTTACTGTAGGGGAATTTAGAACTATTCCAGAGATTGAATGTAGGGGAATTTACTAGATATGTCACCTTTCATAAAAGATGAGATCTAGAGGATACCTGGCCCTTTACAGACTGTGCCTATAGAACTACCATGGATATGAAAATGAGAAACTTCTAATTAGATCTATTCTAAAGATTGAATGTAGGGGGAATTTACTAGATTAGGTTAAAAACCTATATGTTTTGTATCAAATCACTTTTGGTTTCAATGGGAAACTTTTATGGCTAATTTTTGTTTTACATGTTGAATATGTTTTTTTCTCTCATTTTTTTTGAGACCATGGATATGAAAATGAAAAACTATATAATTCGTTAAAACCTATGTTTTGCATCAAATTACTTTTTTGTTTCTAAATACTATATACATGTTGACTATAGGGGTATTTAGATCTATTCCGAGAGAATGAATGTAGGGGCATTTATTAGATATGTCACCTTTAATAAAAGATGAGATCCGAGAGGCTACTTGGCCCTTTATGGACTCACTGCCTATAGAACTACCATGGATATGAAAATGAAAAACTTCTAATTAGATCTATTCTACTGATTGAATGGAAGGGCATTTACTAGATTAGGTTAAAACCTATATGTTTTGTATCAAATCACTTTTTGGTTTCAATGGGAAATTGTTATGGTTAATTTGTGTTTTACATGTTGAATATAAAAGGTTTTTTCTCTCATTGTTTGAGACCATGGATATGAAAATGAAAAACTATATACTTGGTTAAAACCTATGTTTTGTATCAAATTACTTTTTGTTTCTAAATACTATATACATGTTGGTCGTTGGGGCATTTAGATCTATTCCGGATATTGACCGTACGGGCATTTACTAGATATGTCACCTTTTCATAAAAGATGAGATCCCAGAGGCTACCTGGCCCTTTACGACTACTGCCTATAGAACTACCATGGATATGAAAATGAAAAAAATTCTAATTAGATCTATTCTAAATATTGAATGTAAGGGCATTTACTAGATTAGGTTAAAACCTATATGTTTTGTATCAAATCACTTTTGGTTTCAATGGGAAATTTTTATGGCTAATTTGTGCTTTACATGTTGAATATAAAAGGTTTTTTCTCTCTCATTGTTTGAGACCATGGATATGAAAATTAAAAACTATATAATTGGTTAAAACCTATGTTTTGTATCAAATTACCTTTTGTTTCTAAATACTATATACATGTTGACTGTAGGGGCATTTACTATATATGTCACCTTTCCTAAAAGATGAGATCCAGAGGCTACCTTTTTTTTAGAACTACCATGGATATGAAAATGAAAAAATTCTAATTAGATATATTCTAAATATTGAATGTAGGGGCATTTACTAGATTAGGTTAAAACCTATATGTTCTGTATCAAATTACTTTTGGTTTTAATGGGAAAGTTTTATGGCTAATTTTTGTTTTACATGTTGAATATAAAAGGTTTTTTTCTCTCTCATTGTTTGAGACCACGGATATGAAAATGAAAAACTATATACTTGGTTAAAACCTATGTTTTGTATCAAATTAATTTTTGTTTCTAAATATGATATCCATGTTGACTGTAGGGGCATTTAGATCTATTCCAGAGATTGACTATAGGGTCATTTACTAGATATGTCACCTTTCATAAAAGATGAAATCCAAAGGCTACCTGGCCCTTTGACTATAGGGGCATTTACTAGATATGTCACCTTTCATAAAAGATGAAATCCAAAGGCTACCTGGCCCCTTTACGGACTTTGCCTATAGAACTACCATGGATATGAAAATGAAAAACTTCTAATTAGATCTATTCTAAAGATTGAATGTAGGGGGCATTTACTATATTAGGTTAAAACATATATGTTTTGTATCAAATCACTTTTGGTTTCAATGGGAAACGTTTATGGCTAATTTGTGTTTTACATGTTGAATATAAAAGGTCTTTTTTTATCTCATTGTTTGAGACCATGGATATGAAAATGAAAAACTATATCATTGGTTAAAACCTATGTTTTGTATCAAATTACTTTTTGTTTCTAAATACTATATAGATGTTGACTTTGTAGGGGCATTTAGATCTATTCCAGAGATTGATTTCGTAGCGGCATTTACTAGATATGTCACCTTTCATAAAAGATGAGATCCATAGGCTACCTGGCCATTTACAAACTCTGCCTATAGAACTACCATGGATATGAAAATGAAAAACTTCTAATTTGATCTATTCTAGAAATTGAATGTAGGGGCATTTACAAGATTAGGTTAAAATCTATGCTTTGTATCAAATCACTTTTGGTTTCAATGAGAAACTTTTATGGCTAAGTTGTGTTTTACATGTTGAATATAAAAGGTTTTTTCTCTCTCATTATTTGAGACGATGGATATGAAAATGAAAAACTATATAATTGTTTAAAACCTATATTTTGTATTAAATTAATTTTGGTTTCTAAATAAGTTATATACATGTTGAATATAAAAGGTTTTTTTCTCTCTCATTGTTTGAGACCATGGATATGAAAATGAAAAACTTCTATTTAGATCTATTTTAGAGATATGGCTAATTTGTGTTTTACATACATTGAATTTAAAAGGTTTATTCTCTCATTGTTTGAGACCATGGATATGAAAATGAAAAACTTCTATATCTAAAACTATTCGAGAGATTGATTGAATTGTAGGGGCATTTACTCTTAGGTTAAAACCTATGTTTTGTATCAAGTCACTTATGGTTTCAATGGGAAACGTTTATGGATAATTTGTGTCTTACATGTTGAATATAAAAGGTTTTTTTCTCTCTCATTGTTTGAGACCATGGATTTGAAAACGAAAAACTTCTATTTAGATCTATTCTAGAGATATGGCTAATTTGTATTTTACATATATTGAATATAAAAGGTTTTTTCTCATTGATTGGGAGCATGGATATGAAAATTAAAAACTTGTATATTTAAAACTATTTGAGAGATTGATTGACTTGTAGGGGCATTTACTCTTAAGTTAAAACCTATGTGTTATATCAAATCACTTATGGTTTCAATGGGAAACTTTTATGCCTAATTTGTGTTTAACATGTTGAATATAAAAGGTTTTTTTCTCTCTCATTATTTGAGACCGTGGATATGAAAATGAAAAACTTCTATTTAGATCTAATTTAGAGATATGGCTAATTTGTGTTTTACATGCATTGAATATAAAAGGTTTTTTCTCTCATTGTTTGAGACCATGGATATGAAAATGAAAAACTTCTATATTTAAAACTATTCAAGAGATTGATTGACTTGTAGCGGCATTTACTCTTAGGTTAAAACCTATGTTTTGTATCAAATCACTTATGGTTTCAATGGGAAACTTTTATGGCTAATTTTTGTTTTACATGTTGAATATAAAAAGGTTTTTTATCTCTCTCATTGTTTGAGACCATGGATATGAAAATGAAAAACTTCTATTTAGATCTATTCTAGAGATATGGCTAATTTGTGTTTTACATATATTGAATATAAAAGGTTTTTTCTCTCATTGCTTGAGAGCATGGATATGAAAATGAAAAACTTTTATATTTAAAACTATTCGAGATATTGATTGACTTGTAGGGGCATTTACTCTTAGGTTAAAACCTATGTTTTATATCAAATCATTTATGGTTTCAATGGGAAACGTTTATGGCTAATTTTTGTTTTACATGTTGAATATAAAAGGTTTTTTTCTCTCTCATTGTTTGAGACCATGGATATGAAAATGAAAAACTTCTATTTAGATCTATTCTAGAGATATGGTTAATTTGTGTTTTACATACATCGAATATAAAAGGTTTTTTTCTCTCATTGTTTGAGACCATGGATATGAAAATGAAAAAAATCTATATTTAAAACTATTCGAGAGATTGATTGACATGTAGGGGCATTTACTCCTAGGTTAAAACCTATGTTTTGTATCAAATCACTTATGGTTTCAATGGCAAAATTTTATGGATAATTTGTGTTTTACATGTTGAATATAAAAGGAATTTTTCTCTCTCATTGTTGGAGACCATGGATATGAAAATGAAAAACTTCTATTTAGATATATTCTAGAGATATGGCTAATTTGTGTTTTATGTACATTGAATATAAAAGATTTTTTCTCTCTCGTTGTTTGAGACCATGGATATGAAAATGAAAAACTATATACTTGGTTAAAACCTATATTTTGTATCAAATTACCTTTTGTTTCTAAATACTATATACATGTTGATCGTAGGGGCATTTAGATTTATTCCGAAGATTGACTCGTAGGTGCATTTACTAGATATGTCACCTTTCATAAAAGATGAGATCCGGAGGCTACTCGGCCCTTTACAGACTTTGCCGATAGAACTACCATGGATATGAAAATGAAAAACTTCTAATTAGATCTATTCTAGAAATTGAATGTAGGGGCATTTACTAGATTAGGTTAAAACCTATATTTTGTATCACATCACTTTTGGTTTCAATGGGAAACTTTTATGGCTAATTTATGTTTTACATGTTGAATATAAAAGGTTTTTCTCTCTCATTGTTTGAGACCATGGACATGACACTGAAAAACTATATAATTGGTTAAAACCTATGTTTTGTATCAAATTACTTTTTGTTTCTAAGTACTATATACATGTTGAATATCAATTGGATGCACATAACATGCAAGTTAAGTGCAAATGATGGATGATGAATGACCTAAGTGAATCTCCATATCAATTGGATGCAAGATATGTGCAGATGATGGATGATGAATGAAGTGATGTTGATCATAACCTTTACATCTATATGATAGGAAGCTTGATATACATAACAAAGTTTAGGCTAGATATAATTTTGGAATTCAAGTTATGTGCAGATGATGGATGATGAATGACCTAAGTGAATCTCCATATCAATTGGATGCAAGTTATGTGCAGATGATGGATGATGAATGAGGTGATGTTTATCATAACCTTTACATCTATATGATAGGAAGCTTGATATACATAACAAGGTTTAGACTAGATATAATTTTGGAATTCAAGTTATGTGCAGATGATGGATGATGAATGACCCTAAGTGAATCTCCATATCAATTGGATGCAATTTATGTGTAGATGATGGATGATGAATGAGGTGATCTGTTGATCATAACCTTTGCATCTATATGATAGGAAGCTTGATATACATAACAAGGTTTAAAGACTAGATATAATTTTGGAATTTATATTAGTTGGAATATTTCAATAAACAACTAAACAGAGTTATCTAATACCAACAAACAGATATTAAGATAATTGAAAGAGGCTACAAACAATGGACTATAGTACCCAAAAGGTGAGAAAGTCATCTATTACCAACAAACTTGAAAGAGACTACAAACAATGTGTAGAAATTTGCTGAATAATGAAGATTTATCCACCGAGATTATCCTGATCACATACTAATTCGAATTCATATGCAACACATAATCTCTTCTACAATCAATCATCAATTTGCGGAAATAAAAACAGTCGCATGCGCACATAAACACAATTTTTAATGGGGAAAGCTTATAGCTGAAAACCCCTCAGCTATTCTATATATTATATGGAGAGAACATGTAACATTACATAGAACAATACTCCTCACAAGTACTCAGTACTATCTCATAAAGCTACACACAAACTAGCTTGGTTTTGAACAAGTCACAGGTTCAAAAATCATCCACTAATTGCCTGCCTCTATTGCGCAATCAAGGCTGGTCTAATGAGAGATCCAAGGTTCGAATCTCCTTGGCTTGACGAGCGCAATCCTCATGGGAAATTTCCTCCAAGTGTGGTGCAAATCTCATGCACAACTAATGTCACAACCGATAGCTATCTCAACCCTTTCATCTACCTCTTTCATCGGTCTCCATTGAATTGTCCATGCACTGTAGTGAACTGATGTGTTCTTGAGTTGAATAATGAGTTAATAATTAGTGAATTAAATAAAATTTAATTCACTCCACTCATTACTAGTTGATTAGCTAGTTAAACTAAACTCAACTAGTTCAACTAAGTTAAACCGAACACAACTCCACCAACTGTCTCATCAACTCCACCAAAATTTTGCCACTGAAGTCCCTTGCGAAGTCAACCATGCATGAGCTCACCAAACCCCAAGGAATAGCGTAATTCCTTACGTCGGATGCATGGGCCACATCCGTAGCTCCAAAGCTCGAAGTGCTCCAAGAGAATAAATCGAAGTTTAGAGTCTAAATATTATTAAGGGATAATAATATTTGATCGTCCTATTTTTAGACAGTGCGATCTAAAAATAGACTTCGACCTATATGTCTAAAAAATAGAGGTCCATCTATTTTTTACCAACTCGACCAATCATCCAAGAATAACATACTGCAACCCCCTGGACCATGCTCCATATGTCTAAAAATAGACATAGTCTAAAAATAGACATAGTCTAAAAATAGACTTTGCGCCAAAAATAGCCTGCGGGCCCACTTAGTGAAGGCGAATTTATTTCACTAAGCTCCATCATCTTGTTGCATTTTCAACACAATGGACTATAGTACCCAAAAGGTGAGAAATTTACATTGACAACCTATAGAGATTCAACTAGGCTTGTGTGGATGACATGAAAAGTACAAGTGGAAAATGTATAATTCTACTTAGGAAGAGTCTTTGGTTTAATGGCTAAGCAAGAAAGAGTCATTACTTTCTCTATCTAGAGTAGAAGTGGAATACATAGCAGTTACTTCTTTTTTATTGTTTTGGATGAAATGGGCTCGCAAGATATTACGGTAAATTTCGGTGAACCTATATATCTATTAAGTGTTTCAATACAAGTGTAATAATAATTTCAAAAAATAAAATATTCTACTTCCTTCAATCACTAAACATTTCATCATAAATTACCACTTCCTCACACAACAAGTTTTTTGAGAAAAATAGTGAAGATGGAATACATACCCACAAGGCCTCTTGTTAGAGAAGCATTTGAATATGTGAGAAACAAATTAGGGATGGTTCTGGTAAATTATCTGGTTAGAGAACCATTTGAATATTTGAGAAACAAATTAGGGATAGTTCTTGCAAATTATTGTCACTTATTTGACTTCAAAAGAAGAGCTTATGAAATTGAGTGCAATATTTTTGGACTAACTTCCTCAAAAAAACCCCGAAGGGAAAATCGATGCATCAGATGAGGATTTATTTTATTATTATGATGAAATAAATTTATGAGTACAATAATCTAGATTCTTGACTAGAAATGCACCAAAAACTAATCTAGCCAAAATAATTAGGAGAAAAACTCTCCCTCTGCAAAAATAATTCAGCCTCCCTCTTGCCTATTCACGTTGCCCTTTGGTTATTCACATTGTTGTTCTGATACAAGTTGTATAACCTTTTATCTACCTCCTATGAATTAGATTCAAATTAAATCAATGGTTCTCTTATTATGTCGGGTGAGGAATAGGGAGTGATTTAGCGAGTGCTTACTCACTCGATGAAATCTCATACAATGATCTTATTTTAAATGAAGGGGCGAAATTCATATCGGGTGGAGAGCTACAAGTAAATTAACCTTCTTCCTTGAACCAATGGAATTCACACAAATTCATGGGGCCTCGTGCATAATTTTCGATGTGATCCTTAATTTAATAAGATATGGATCAATAAATAACTTGTCCTTTAGTCCCCTTTTAGGGCAACATGAAAATAATTTTGATAGATAAGGTTTTTTATAAATATTTTTGATGCAATGTTATAAAGTTGATCTTTGGAAAATAAAATATATAGGGTATGCTTTTTTAGTAATTAATGATATTCATTTATTACCCTAATATTTCCTAAGCATTTATTTCATCAAAAGTTTTAATTTTTATTTTTCTTTCTCAAATTTCATGTTTTACATATTTACCCGCAGTAATTTGTAAATTTATGTCTCTCTCTCTCACACACACACATATATATATATTTAAAAAGTCAACTCCCTTAATCATCCAAACTCCAAATTTTAAATATTTTGTAAATTTATCACACACACACAAATATATATATATATATATATATATATATATATATATATATATATATATATATATATATATATTCCCTGACATTCTTTCCCCACTTTTAGGAGTTCTTAATGATAGTAATAATATGTCAATTATGTTTAGACACATTTACTAGCAATTGCACCAGATGTTGCAAAGGAAAAGTTGTAAGACACAGACACACAGACACACAGATATATATATATATATATATATATATATAAGAAGTCAACTCCCTTAACCATCCAAAAACCAAATTATATATATATATATATATTTTCCCCCTTTTAGTGGACATTCTTTCCCCATTTTTTAGGGAGTTCTTAATGATAGTAATAATATTTCAATTATGTTTAGACACATATACTAGAAATTGCACCAGATGTTGCAAAGGAAAAGTTGTAAGGCATAAAATCAAGAAGAATCGTTGAAGATAAAAATTAGTAAACAAAATGTTATTCAATAAAATATTCAATGAATAAGGCTCATTGGGTACAAGGGATGACAATTTGGTTTTGAAATAGTAAATTCATCTTTTCCTAACTCTATTTTGGCATTTTACATTCACCGATATGAAATATCGTAATATTTGAAAAATGCGGTTCCAATGAAACCTATGGATTTATCAAGAATGTTCATATAGATAATTCAAATGAATTCATACCAATGATGAAGAGTGATGCTTTCCATCATCCATTATGAGTTATCCTAACAAAGTATCCATGGAAATCAATTGATCCATTTCCAAAAAGCCTCTAAATGAGGAAGAATAATCATCTTCCATTGTTGTGTTCTTAAATAGTTTCCATTTATTTTCTCTAATAATAATAAAAACAAACATAAGTTAAGACACTAGTAATAATAATAACCGAGAGGAGATTATTTTTAAATGCTATTAAAAAAATAATTACTATCTTCATTACCATTTACAATAAATTTTGAAGATAGTAATAAATAATTATTATCTTCATTACCAATTATAATAAATTTTATTTGCTAGCAAATTTAGAATACAAAATCTCCTCATCATTTTTTGAAAAAAGTAAAAGCCCATGAATCTCCATCACACAATCTCCAACTAAACTAACTTACTTTAAAAATGAATCGTAAAAAGACAATCATTTTAAAATGTATAAAATAGTACCACATTCCTTCGCACGAAAATGTATAGGCCCAATGGGTAATTCTCGGATCTCCAAATTATTATTATTATTTTTTTTCATAAAAAGGTATATGTCCAGCATGTAGTTCTCTAATCTTCAAATTATTTTTCGTGTGGTACAAAAAAAAACTCTACTGATCTACACCAGTGCATTGTTTGAATTGAATTGGGTACCTGACTCAGAAATAATGTAACACACTTATGCATGGTTGAGAGATGCCCGTGTCCATGCGCACCAACACGAGAGATGCGATGAAAGAACAAACAATTTGTTGTTATTATTATGAGTATGATCATGGAATCCGCAGGTATTGTACCCCAAAGGAGCATAATTGGAATTGGAGTTGGAGGGGTGTCGAGTGTGACTGTTAACAATATGTAGAGATCAAAATAATTAAATGATTATGTATACTTATCATATCAGGTTCCAATTGATCAATTGTTAATATGCAATCTTGCCATATATTCAAATTCTCAATTTAATTCGTTACAGTTCAATACTCCAACCTTCTTGCTTCTATGCTGTACGAATTTGACATCATTTTGAAGGACCATATTGTGACATCGATCCATTCTGTTATTGATTCACACAATTTCACAATCACAATTAAACACACAGTTTCATACATTTAATCAATCCTATAGCTCAATATAAAATTGACGGGAAGTTAGTTTTTCCTCGGAATCATCGAGAGCGATGGACGCAGTAAGGGTTTCTGCAGGGTCTCTGAAATGTTCCGCCGCCAAGCCTATGGAACAGGGTAGCTCAGGCCCAGCAAGGCTATCTTGCGGTTTTGACTCCGATTCGATTGCTTCAGATCAAATCGGCGTGAGAGAGGTTTTTCTGCAGGTGCCGCATGGATCAGAAGGCCGGTTTCGAGCCCAATGGGAGGTTTATTGCAGACTTCAAGCAATGGCTCCGGACCCCAAAGAAATCAACGTACCATCCGGCCCGACCCGAGGGATCCCGACACTCGATCTTTGGCTGGTTCGTTCCACACATGTTCGGGAAGGCACCGCCACGCATTTTTTCCCCGAGGATCTTCCTACGCCGAGCAGAGTGATTTGGCGGTCGTGGCCTAGGCTCGGATGGGGAGCACTTCTATGGAGCGCAAGAGTCCTCGTTTCTTAGAGAGTTTGGAGGAGGGTTTTTTCCCGATCCGAGATCACGGTATTTGAACCCATCTGCAGAAAGGGAGAGGCGGAGATGTGGGATCGGCACGAGCAGGAAGCGCATATCTCTCGATCCCAATTCAATCGGTAAGATCCCGGTTCTCTAGAACTCTTCCCCCTTTCAAATTTTCATTAGACTCCCTTCGGGCAAGTTTCGTGTAGTCCGGGTAGCAGATGATACCTCTATTTTACATCTCAAGCATAAAATAGGGGGATTGATAGGGTACCCGATATCGACACAGACATCCGGTCAATGGGCACGGCTCCCTCCGAGATTGCGAGCTTTTAAAGGATTACTCTATAAAAGCGAGAGATGACTATTACCCTAAACTTGCGCACTGCGAGGGGGTGTCGTGAACAAGAACATGCCAAGATCGCAGGGGGGAGATAAAGGGAAATCTCCCATCGATCAACGAGCAATCAAATGGAGGTCCCTCCTTCAAAAAATATACTTCAAGGGAAAAAAAGCGACGGGCTCACCTCCGGAAACAGTCGGAAATGTGCCGCGTCCCTATATTGTAGAACTACGGGACCAAACCCCGACACTAAAAAATCAACGACCCCAGACAACGGAGGACCATATAAAAACATATGAAGCCCGGGCATTAATATGCCGCTTCAAATCGTTTCTGGCCCAAACAGGGGATTTATTTCATTGGATTTTCACACAATGGTCTCGGAATGTGAAATACATCTCTATTCCAAGGGGTTTTTTTATTGTTAAATTTCAAACCTCGGAGGAAAGAGATATTATAATCGAAAGCGTGGCCTTGGTTTCGGGGGTCCACGGGGTTGTTTATAACCCCATGGTTTCTAGATTTTGACCCCAACACCATGACGGTTTCAGGTTACCAGAGTATGGGTGAGACTACACAACCTGCCCCTTCAGTTTTGGAATGAACAGGTTCTAGAGAGAATTGGGAATAGCCTTGGGTGGTATATCAAAACAGATACGGAAATATTGGAACAAAGAATTTTCACCTTTTCCCGGATATGTGTAGAAGTAGATTTAAGCAAAGGGCTACCGGAGAACATCATGTTGATCTATAGGCGGCAAAAGCGCGCTGCAATCACTCGATTATGAGAACACTTTGCGTTCAAATGCGAGGATTTGCGAGGATGACGGGACATCTACGAGAATACATGTCCGTAAACCAAGAAAGCAAACAAAGAAAAAGAAATCAAATAGGAAAGCGAGAGGAAAGGTCGGCGGTTTCCCCCTCGACTCGAGAGGAGGACGAGTCGAAGAAGAAGAGGAATCGGTCCCTCCAAAAAATTATGCAGCCCACACGAGCACCGGAGGTACAAACGAGAGGACAAGAGCGCACCCATGGACCCACTCCATCGGCCGAAACAATCGAGACGAGAACATCGAGGACATGAACGAGCGGAGGGATTAAAAGACATCATGCTTCGGAAAACTTCGATTTGGATAAGGATACGGGAACCCATATTGCGGACAACCGATTGTCCTTGCCACTGTGTTCCTTCCCGGGCGAATGGCACAAGGTTGAGAAGAAGAAAGGCAGAAAAACCTGATTTGTGGGACGCCTTTCCCACGCTCTAGTAGCTTTTAGTTTTTCCTGTCTCTCGCTCTCTTCCCTTTTTCTCTTTCTCTTTTTTTATTTCTTTCTGAATGCAAGGTAGCCTCGCTACGATGCATCGTGTGCCAAAGCACATGTGTCCAATGGGCAAGTTCTGAAAATTCTTAAATGCATATGCTATGTGTAACTTTTCATTTTTATAAATAAAAAGTTACCGATTTTTTCTGTGGAAAAAAAATATAAAATTGACGGACTTCCTTTGATTCTATCAATTTCACCTGCACACCATATAACTCAGAAATGAAATACGAACTCAGAAAATTGAGTTCTTTGTATTAACACAAAATAATTACATAGGAAATTCTTCCTCTGGTCTGATATTCAAATCAGTGGCCTTATTTTTATAGCCCATAGGCTTCAATCCAAATCCTACTTCTCTCTCCACCTATCTACTACTTTTTTTTTATGCCTTTGAGGCTCACAGTTTATAAAAAATGTTCTGAAACTATTTTTTGTTTCAGATCCTTTATCTTCTCAACAAATTCCTAAGAATCCTCTTTAAACCTAAAATTTCTACTTAATCCCTAAGGATCCTCATATATCCCCAAATTCATCAAACTAATTTTAAAATAATAAATTTTCAAATCTCTCATATTCTCTCTTGAGAATATTTACAAAAATCCTCTCAATTTTTATTAATCCTATTTTTTAAATATTAAATCACTCAACTCCAAACAAATCATTCCAATTTCTTAGAAATAAAAGACCCCCTATATTTAATTAAATTAAATGAAATTATTTGCTGCTGGATGCTCCTACATCAGCGGTCCTAGGATCTGAGCCTAGATTCCAGGTCAACCTCTAGACCACTTCCCAAAACTTATTGTAACTTCTCAGAATCAATAATGACATTATAGAAAAGCTATATATACAAACTTGAAGGCATAAATTGATCTAGACTTCCTAGAACATAACGGGATTTTTTTCAAACATATTGCAAACATGTAAGCTACGGGTCATAAATGCATATGTGATCATAAAAGTCTGAGATTAATATGAGAATCATCAAGAAGGCCCTATTCCATTTCTACATAGTTGTAACACCACCGATTAGTCCATACATTCATCACTCATCAATAGCTAAACATTTCATGACAAGAGCCATATAAGATACACATCATATGAACAACATATAACCGAGAAAATAACCAACATATAAACCATGTAAAATCATCCATACTATCATCAACACATTTTCAATAAAAATACATGAATAACAATATAATATTAGCTCTTATTAACATAGGAAAAATACCAACCAAATCGGGGACTTCCATATACCAATCCCGACCATAGATTAGGATGAATCAAATCACTCTTTCGAGAAAATCACCCCCCGCACCATATTCCAAGCGTCAATGTGAAATATCATAGAATAAACCAAAAAAAGACCAAACTAAGGCTTCGCAGAGGCCAAATCACCTCAACCATCAACCCAGAGTGATTCCACCTCATGATCAAACATCACTAACACCAACCGATTGGTATCTACCCAAGTTTTCCGGGTCTCCAAAAACTATTAACTCAACCCACATCCTTCCGAGGGATCTAGAGCCAGTTGTTCAACCCCGGGCTCCCGGGGACTAGTAACTCAACCCACCAAGGGCTCTAAATTTTTTTTCCAACCTTGGCTCCAAGAATAGTAACTCAACCCAAGTTGTTTCAAGGCTTCCAGAGAATTTTTTCCAACCCACATCCATAGGGAAAAAAATCACAAATCAGAAATAAAATCAATGGAAAAACCCACAACACCATGGCTAGCAGGGGAATTGCAAGGATATGCAAAACCACTATCAATCCAGGAAATCCTCCATTCCAATGAAAAATCATAACCTGATACTAACATGCATATACCATGCATCGATAATCAGCAAGGAAAATCATACATGCAACCGATTACCTTCAAAGAAATCTAGTCTGTAGTTGTTGATGCACCTATTCCCCACGTTTTCGCAATTTCCGTTTTCTTCTTTCTCCAAATCCAATGAAAACTAGAGTGCTCCAAGAAAGCTCCAACAATGCTCCAATATTTACGTAAGTGTGCAAGAGTATGAAAGAGAGAGAATAGAGATTGAGCTCCAAAAATTGAATTGACTAAAGATGTGAATTGATCCTCATAAGCCTTTTTTATCATTGATGCCTCTATTCTCTTCATTTTTCCTAAATTTTCCTTCAACTTCCTCCTCATACAATTTTGTGACCTTTCACCTTCTTTTTTCTCCTATTTTCCATTATTTTCATAAATAAATTCCAATGAATGCCACTTTTTCTTTTTTTCCAATGCCTTTTCCAATTTCCATTGCCATTAATTAATCACTAGTGATGACCAACACTATGTTTTTCCGAACATTAAGCTTGGAATATGTGTCTTATGACCTTGGTTATTATTTTTATTTATTTACATAGGAAATAATCTAGGGGCTATTACAAAGTTTCCAGAAAGATAGAAATAATTTGGGAAGAGGAAGACAATTGCTTATGAGTATTCTAAAGATGCTGTATGCATTGCATAGAAAGAGAATAATCAGGCACAAGATTCTTCTAGATGAAGAGTTGGAAGAAGAGGATGTGGAAAGAAGAATAAGAGCGACAGGGGGAGAAAATATTACCAAGGAGGAAGACTTGATCTTCATTGTATACGCTGCAAAAAAAATTTACTTGATGCATCTACGTGCAATCTCTCTTGGGAAAAAATCAATCAAGAAAGAAATGAAGAGAAAGGTAAAACACCAGATCCAGGGAAAAGTAAAGCACATGAATTTTCACATTATATTGTGGTACATTTAAATGTTTGAGTAAATAAAGACTTGTTTGATACTTCATTTGCTTCATGGAAAGATGCATGGTTGCTTGACATAGGTGAAACCTGCCACATGACCTTTCATAACTATTTATTTGGATATTTCAACAACAATGTTGATGGAACAATCTACTTTGTAGACAAGTCAAAACTCAAGCCATCCAGAATAGAAACAATCAGGCACATGCCTGGGCTCCCTGACTTTCTTCGACGTGATGTTATTTACCTCCCAGATTTGTAGAGAAACTTGTTGTCGTTGGTTCACATCTGCTAGCAAGGACACTCCATTCACATGTTTAATAAAAAAATTTAAGTAATAAAAACATTAGAAAACTCACTTTTCATGGTGCAAATATAAGAAGAAGTACTCTTGAAACTGCAAGGAATGTCTGCTCGTGCACATAACTATGAAATCTTCACCATAAAATACACAATGGAAAATAAAATCAGGAACTGAGAAACAAATGCATATACTTAAAAATAGACACTAATATTTTGGACTAACTTCCTCGAAACACCCCAAAGGGAAAATCGGTGCATCGGATGAGGGTTTATTTTATTATTATGATGAAATAAATTTATGAGTACAATAATCTAGATTCTTGAATAGAAATGCACCGAGCAACTAATCTAGCCAAAATAATTAGGAGAAAAAAATTCTCCCTCTGCAAAAATAATTTGGCCTCCCTCTCGCCTACTCGCACTGCCCTTTGGTTATTCACACTGTTGTCGTGATACAAGTTGTACAAACTTGTATCTACCTCCTATGAATTAGATTCAAATTAAATCAATGGTTCTCTTACTACGTCGGGTGAGGAATAGGGAATGATTTAACGAGTGCTTACTCACCCGATGAAATCTCATACAATGATCTTATTTTTAATGAAGGGACGACATTCATATCGGGTGGAGAGCTATAAGTAAATTAATTTTCTTCCTTGACCGGATGGCATTCACACAAATGTGTGGGGCCTCGTGCATAGTTTTCGATGTGATCCTTAATTTAATAAGATATGGATAAATAAATAATTTATCCTTTAGTCCCCTTTTAGGGCAACATGAAAATACTTTTGATAGATAAGGTTTTGCATAAATATTTTTGATGCAACGTTATAAAGTTGATCTTTGGAAAATAAAATATATAGGGTATGTTATTTTAGTAATTAATGATATTCATATATTACCCTAACATTTCCTAAGCATTTGTTTCATCAAAAGTTTTAATTTTTACTTTTTTTTCTCAAATTTCATGTTTTTCCGATAACATTTGTAAATTTATGTCACACACACACACACACACACACACAGATATATATATATATATATATATATATATATATATATATATATATATTTAAAAAATCAACTCCCTTAATCATCCAAAAACCAAATTTTAAATATTTTGTAAATTTATCTCACACACACACACACACATATATATTTAAGAAGTCAACTCCCTTAATCATCCAAACACCAAATTTTAAAATTCCCATTTTAGTGGACATTCTTTCCCCATTTTTAGAGTTCTTAATGATAGTATGTCAATTATGTTTAGACACATATACTAGCAACTGCACCAGATGTTGCAAAGGAAAAGCTGTAAGGCATAAAATCAAGAAGAAACATTGAAGATAAAAATTAGTAAACAAAATGTTATTCAATAAAATATTGATGCAAAGAGATCTTGGGGTAAGCCCAAAATCCCCTTGCAGGTATAAAAATTCGATCTTGGGCCTGTGGGTTATGGCCCATTAAGCCTTGTCGGAAGCATTTTAAACTTTTAAACCTTTTCATTTATTAAACGTGGATCCATATTGAAATATCGCTCTTCCCCTTAGTCACCATAACAAGCATGCGATATAAGTATTAAACCCCGCTGCCACAAGTGATGCATTTACACGGAACATATAAATTCCGCTCCAATCCACCTCTACAGATCTCAAAACACATACAACCAACTCTATAAATAT
The DNA here is from genome assembly GCA_034641835.2 of Pinus albicaulis. NCBI lineage: Eukaryota > Viridiplantae > Streptophyta > Pinopsida > Pinales > Pinaceae > Pinus > Pinus albicaulis. The sequence goes on from CM076572.1 coordinate 698,922,640, forward strand.
CAGTGATCCCTTTATCGCTATTTAAAAACACAGCGTTTGAACGCCTTTCAAAAACAGAGATTCTATACATATGACTGCATCCCAGATCTGGTTGATCTGACGGTTCACACATTTCTCTAATCGGCAATCTCCAACCATCGGCAGTTTCAACAAACCGATATGATATCAATCCACAATTCCGATCCGATGCAATACCATTGCCACCACTCCGATTCCACTTCCAAAACTGATATATATATTAATCCGAATCTATTCGAACGCACAGTTCAAATCTACTGCCCGATTTCCATGACTACTGGAGTTCTTTCAATGGAATTGAAAACAACACACAATCTGCCACCAGCAAGCTCACGACGCAGAATTAACTCAACGCACACCGACATACACAACAATAGAATGTATTTTCATATATTAGACAGAACAATTTACATTCTAGGCATTTCAGCCTTGGAGACAAGCTTTCTCTCAATTACATTCTGCCTACTTCACAAATGCCTATACATTACTATCTCTCACTCGCTGTTACATTACATTTGTATAAGAAATGTTAGATCGGAAGGATCCGATCCTTATTTTTCTCCAACGAAAGCTCCATAATGCGTGCATAACAGATAACATATCCATCAAATCCTCTTTAAATTTGTTTTAGAGCAGATTTTCCTCCCTTCGCTTAGCTTTGCTGTCCACGTCCTCCTCGCTCCGCTTTGGATTCTTCTTTGATTAAAAAGGGGGTTAGATGCTCCTGCATCAGACTCCCGAGGTAAAAAAAATTATGACCTCCTGGTCATATACTTCTCCTTGTCCTTAGCAATTTTAACCACTGCATCTCTTCAGTGGAACTGCCTTCATGATCTTCTGTGAGCTGCAACCAACCTCTGCAGTAGCAGTCTCCTCTGCTACACGATACCTCACCAAGCCCTCCTCACTCGGTCTTTTGGCATCCTTCTGGTTCTCTTCTCTGGAACCAATTGAGCACACCTTGCTCTAGGTTGCTGCAAATCTTCTCACCTTCCGCTGCCGTCATTTGCACGACACTAAGACCATAAACTCTCCAGCTTTAACTCAACTGTACCTCTTTCCCCTTCTGCTTTCATTCTTCTTCCTTCTCGCAGGAAATCCTTTCCCTGCTCTGATACCACTTGATGCAAAGAGATCTTGGGGTAAGCCCAAAATCCCCTTGCAGGTATAAAAATTCGATCTTGGGCCTGTGGGTTATGGCCCATTAAGCCTTGTCGGAAGCGTTTTAAACTTTTAAACCTTTTCATTTATTAAACGTGGATCCATATTGAAATATCGATCTTCCCCTTAGTCACCATAGCAATCATGCGATATAAGTATTAAACCCCGCTGCCACAAGTGATGCATTTACACGGAACATATAAATTCCACTCCAATCCACCTCTACAGATCTCAAAACACATACAACCAACTCTATAAATATCGGTGATCCCTTTATCGCTATTTAAAAACACAACGTTTGAACGCCTTTCAAAAACAGAGATTCTATACATATGACTGCATCCCGGATCTGGTTGATCTGACGGTTCACACATTTCTCTAATCGGCAATCTCCAACCATCGGCAGTTTCAACAAACCGATATGATATCAATCCACAGTTCCGATCCGATGCAATACCATTGCCACCGTTCCGATTCCACTTCCAAAACTGATATATATATTAATCTGAATCTATTCGAACGCACAGTTCAAATCTACTGCCCGATTTCCATGAATACTGGAGTTCTTTCAATGGAATTGAAAACAACACACAATCTGCCACCAGCAAGCTCACGACGCAGAATTAACTCAACGCACACCGGCATACACAACAATAGAACGTATTTTCATATATTAGACAAAACAATTTACATTCCAGGCATTTCAGCCTTGGAGACAAGCTTGTTCTCAATTACATTCTGCCTACTTCACAAATGCCTATCCATTACTATCTCTCACTCACTGTTACATTACATTTGTATAAGAAATGTTAGATCGGAAGGATCCGATCCTTATTTTTCTCCAACAAAAGCTCCATAATGTGTGCATAACAGATAACATATCGATCAAATCCTCTTTAAATCTGTTTTAGAGCAGATTTTCCTCCCTTCGCTTAGCTTTGCTATCCACGTCCTCCTCGCTCCGCTTTGGATTCTTCTTTGATTAAGAAGGGGGTTAGATGCTCCTGCATCAAATATTCAATGAATAAGGCTCATTAGTTACAAGGCATGACAATTTGGTTTTGAAATAGTAAATTCATCTTTTCCTATATCTATTTTGGCAGTTTACATTCACTGATATGAAATATCAAAATATTTGAAAAATGCAGTCCAATGAAAATGCAGTCCAATGAAACCTATGGATTTATCAAGAATGTTCATATAGATAATTCAAATGAATTCATACCAATGATGAAGAGTGATTCTTTCCATCATCCATTTCTCCTATTTTCCATTATTTTCATAAATAAATTCCAATGAATGCCACTTTTCTTTTTTCCATTGCCTTTTCCAATTTCCATTGCCATTAATTAACCACTAACGATGACCAACACTATGTTTTTCCCAACATTAAGCTTGGAATATGTGTCTTATGACCTTGGCTATTATTTTTATTTATTTACATAGGAAATGAACTAGGGGCTATTACAAAGTTTCCAGAAAGATAGAAATAATTTGGGAAGAGGAAGGCAGTTGCTTATAAGTGTTCTAAAGATGTTGTGTGCATTGCATAGAAGGAGAATAATCAGGCACAAGATTCTTCTAGATGAAGAGTTGGAAGAAGAGGATGTGGAAAGAAGAATAATAGCGACAGGGGGAGAAAATATTACCAAGGAGGAAGACTTGATCTTCATTGTATACGGTACAAAAAAAATGTACATGATGCATCTACATGCAATCTCTCTTGGGAAAAAATCAATCAAGAAAGAAATGAAGAGAAAGGTAAAACACCAGATCCAGGGAAAAGTAAAGCACATGAATTTTCTCATTATATTGTGGCACATTTCAATGTTTGAGTAACTAAAGACTTGTTTGATACTTCATTTGCTTCATGGAAAGATGCATGGTTGCTTGACAGAGGAGAAATCTGCCACATGACCTCTCATAACTATTTCTTTGGATATTTCAACAACAATGTTGATGGAACATTCTACTTTGTAGACAAGTCAAAACTCAAGCCATCCAAAATAGGAACCATCAAGCACAATATGCCTAGACTCCATGACTTTCTTCTGCGCGATGTTCTTTACCTCCTACATTTGCAAAGAAACTTGTTGTCGTTGGTTCATATCTGCTAGCAAGGACACTCCATTCACATGTTTAATAAAAAAATTTAAGTAATAAAAACATTAGACAACTCACTTTTCATGATGCGAATATAAGAAGAAATACTCTTGAAACTGCAAGGAATGTGTGCTTGTGCACATAACTATGCAATCTTCACCATAAAATACACAGTGGAAAATAAAATCAGGAACTGAGAAATAAATGCACATACATAAAAATACACACCAATATTTTGGACTAACTTCCTCAGATGGAGTTTATTTTATTATTATGATGAAATAAATTTATGAGTACAATAATCTAGATTCCTGAATAGAAATGCACCAGCAACTAATTTAGCCAAAATAATTAGGAGAAAAATTCTCCCTCTGCAAAAATAATTCGGCCTCCCTCTCGCATACTCACACTGCCCTTTGGTTATTCACATTGTCGTGATACAAGTTGTACAACCTTGTGTCTACCTCTTACGAATTAGATTCAAATTAAATCAATGGTTCTCTTATTACATCGGGTGAGGAATAGGGAATGATTTAACGAGTGCTTACACACCCGATGAAATCTCATACAATGATCTTATTTTTAATGAAGGGACGACATTCATATCGGGTGGAGAGCTATAAGTAAATTAACCTTCTTCCTTGACCCGATGGCATTCACACAAATGTGTGGGGCCTCGTGCATAATTTTTGATGTAATCCTTAATTTAATAAGATATGGATCAATAAATAATTTGTTCTTTAGTCTCTTTTTAGGGCAACATGAAAATAATTTTGATAGATAATGTTTTTGCATAAATATTTTTGATGAAATGTTATAAAGTTGATCTTTGAAAAATAAAATATATAGGGTATGTTTTTTTAGTAATTAATGATATTCATATATTACCCTAATATTTCCTAAGCATTTGTTTCATAAAAAGGTTTAATTTTTAATTTTTTTTCTCAAATTTCATGTTTTACGTCTTTGCCAGCAATAACAACCCCGATAACATTTGTAAATTTATGTCACACACACACACACACACATATTTAAAAAATCAACTCCCTTAATCATCCAAAGGCCAAATTTTAAATATTATTAATATATATATTTTCCCCCCTTATAGTGGACATTCTTTTCCCATTTTTAGGAATTCTTAAGGATAATAATATTATGTCAATTATGTTTAGACACATATACTATCAATTGCACCAGATGTTGCAAAACAAAATTTGTAAGACACACACACACACACACATATAAGAAGTCAACTCCCTTAATCATCCAAACACCAATATATATATATATCCCCCTTTTAGTGGACATTCTTTCCCCATTTTAGGAGTTCTTAATGATAGTAATAATATGTCAATTATGTTTAGACACATATATTAGCAATTGCACCAAATGTTGCAAAGGAAAAGTTGTAAGGCATAAAATCAAGAAGAACCATTGAAAATAAAAATTAGTAAACAAAATGTTATTCAATAAAATATTCAATGAATAAGGCTCATTAGGTACAAGGGATGATAATTTGGTTTTGAAATAGTAAATTCATCTTTTCCTAACTCTATTTTGGCATTTTACATTCACTCAAATATCATAATATTTGAAAAATGCAGTCTAATGAAACTCATGGATTTATCAAGAATGTTCATATAAATAATTGAAATAAATTCATACCAATGATGAAGAGTGATGTTTTCTATCATCCATTATGAATTATCCTATCCATGGAAATCAATAAAAAAAATAATAATTACTATCTTCATTACTATTTACAATAAATTTTAAAGATAGTAATAAATAATTACTATCTTCATTACCAATTACAATAAATTTTATTTGCTAGCTAATTTAGAATAAAAAATCTCCACATCATTTTTTGAAAAGAGTAAAAGCCCATGGATCCTCCATCACACAATCTCCAACTAAACTAACTGACTTTAAAAATTAATCATAAAAAGGCAGTCAGTCCTTTGAAGTAATTTAAATGATAGCCAGGTTCGTATAGGGCGCCAAAGCCTAAATAGCAACACCCTTATGTTCATTTCTGATAGGAGCAAAGGTAATATGAAGAGTCGGCTTGATTTTCTCAGTCATGGTCATGGTCTCAACTACTTAATTGTAGTGAACCTCAGTCATAAAATGATATTTTCTTATCTGGGTGTAGCTAAAACAAATTCTATGAATGTCAAAGTTTACCATATGAAGAGGAAGACAGAGTGGTTATGGTCTCCCGCGCAGGATCTGAGCCTGCTCATCCATTTCTTGTTTTATCCCCAGAACATCCCCCACAGTCAAAGTAACTATCCCAGTCGTAAGAATTTGGCCGATTTTCCGTCTCAACTCAGGTCACAGGGCACCGCAAGGTGCATGCTGGGTTTTAATACCTTTTCTTATTTTGTTTATTTATGCATGCCAGTGTTAGTTCAAAAGTCACATCCAGCAATGGGAAAGAGACACTGCCGGGAATCGGCTAAGGGAAAGCAACCTGCTCAGCCTGAACCTATTCCAAAGAAGAGGGGGCGGAAAACGTATCTGGAACACCTGGAAACACTGGCAGTTAATTATGTCATGAGTAACCCCTCGGTAGCCAGAAATGACATTCGTGGTTGGGAACAAGAGATTCACCAGGAACCAGAGGATAATGAGACAGAGGCAGAGATCTTGGACTTTATAACTGATCCAGGGCATACAAGGGGCAGGCTTACACTGTTTAATCAGACAGTCCATACATATTGGATTGTAAAATGTCTGCTAGCAAAAGCAATCCAGAGTAATCACCCAGTCCAAGTAAAGACGGAGGCAATGCAACCAGACCTCCGTACCCAGGCTCAAATTTTGGAGATTCAGGACAATCAGCAGCATATAAAGATCACCCAATACCAAACTGCAGACAGGGTTAGCAGATTAGATGAAAAAGTGGGACGCATGGAGAAAATCCTACAGAAGATTCTTCAGCAACTTAACCAAGTAGAAGTGCCAGGGTCTCATGCCAAATACCCTGACCCAGTCTCCTCATCTGAGGATTAGAAGATGTCTGATTTGATGGTTTTCTTGTTAATTTTGAACTTTTAAGTACTGTTATGTTTGTAAATATTAAAGTCTAGAATCAGGTAGTGCAAGCAAGTCATAGACGTAAGAGAAAATTTCAATTTTGGGATGCGAATCATGTTTTTAGAAGGCCAATAAACCTGGTTTCCCTCTTGGGCAGGTTGAGGCTAAGAATGACTTTATATTTTTTGTAACCTGTCTTAAAATATAAATAGAAATGGCATGGTCACACAGAATTTACAAAAAAAAATTTAAATATATAAATATCAGTGTAGGCATGTTTTATAACCATTGTCGGCTTTCAAACAAGATTAGTTGCTCACTATAAAATGTATAAAATAGTACCACATTCCTTAGCACAAAATGGTATAAGACCAGCAGGTAATTCTCGGATCTTCAAATTACTTTTTTGCATAAAAAGGTATATGCCCAGCAGGTAATTCTTCAATCTTCAAATTATTTTTCGTTTAGTGCCGAAAAAAAAACTCTACTGATCTACACCAGTGCAGTGTTTGAATTGAATTGGGTACGTGATTCAGAAATAATGGAACACGCTTATGAATGGATGAGAGATGCCCGTGCCCATGCGCATCAACACAGAGATGCAGTAAAGAAATTTTTTTTTGATGTTATTGTTATGAGGACGATCGTGGAATCCGGAGGTATTGTACCCCAAAGGAGCAGAATTGGAATTGGAATTGGAGTTGGAGGGGTGTCGAGCGTGACTGTTAACAATATGCAGAGATCAAATGACTGACTGTTAATATGCATGATTTATTTGATCAAATTCGACAAGTGGGAGGAGGAGGTGAGATCGTGACACGCAACAACATACGATGATTCATTGGATGAAAATATGAAAGTAGACATGAATAGAGAAATTCAGTTCTCCACTCAAATTATATGGAATTCCAGATTCAGTTGGCGACAGCTCCTGCAACAGTTAGAGGAGAATACGTTGAGGTATGACTTCAATTTTGAAGCTGAACTGATGGTTGTTGTTGCCACGAATTACTACGTTGGAGAGGAATTAGGTCTTAGTACTAGTGCTGCACAGGAATTAGTGGAGAATTTGCCTAACGTTATAATTGCGAATGCCAATGCCAATGGAGATGGTGAGATGATGTGCGTTGTTTGTTACAACAATTTTGGGCACCACGACGATGGAGATGACGACAAGTTTTCAAGTGGGGAGCCCCATGCTGCAAAAAGATTGGCGTGCAATCATGTTTATCATTCTCATTGCATTGTGGAATGGTTTAAGTATAAAGTCTCATGTTCCATATGGTTTAAGTATTTTATTGTTGGTTTTCTCACATTCCAAGTATCATATTAATTATTGCATTCTTGACTTGTCAGCCCTTTACTTTTAAATGAAAACTTTCAACAAACTTCCATATGAATATTACATCAAAACTTTCAACAAACTTCCATATGAATAGGAGTTACCATAATTAAAAAGACACTCAGAATATTTCTATTGCATGGAAATATAAAGTCATTTCAGAAAGAGAAAAACGTTACCTTTGTATTATAAAAAGATCGTACATATATCCTACCCTTACAACAATTAGACCAGATCCAATGAGACACATGAGTGTTGTTAATGATAACCGAGTTGGATACTTCTTCAAAACTTGAGTCTGTAGATTAATCAGTAATCAATGGTTGGACTATAAACATATTGGGAATTGTTTCTGAGTATCACCACTAAATTTCCTTTTCTATCCAAACATTCGCATATTAAAATGTATTTCAATTCAATGTTCAATCTATTGATACTAAACTGAAATTAATTTAGCTACTTCTTCCAAAAATTGGCTTTTACTAAAGATGTTTTTAAGATGGTTTCTACTTTTTACTATGGGATAGAGGTCTTTGCCAGTCTTTCATCTTACTTTTTTTATAACAGTTATGGTTTTTTTTTTTTAATTAGGAAATACAATTCTAAAGAGATTGTGACTTTTTGGTGTTTAAAATTTACTTTGTTTAACTTTGTATCTAGAGGGATCAAATCCCAAGAGATTTATTTAACCACCCTATATTGAGCTTAACTCTCGATCTATCTGGATATAGAGGGATCAAATCTCTAGAGGTCCAAACCTCTTTTTTTAGTGCAAAACTTTGATTCCTCTAGGGGCTTGATAGATAAAGAGTTAATATGGATCTATGTTGGTCTAGGCCCTTGATTGATCAAGACTGAAGGTGAATGTGGATCTAGCATTGTCCCTTTGGGGAAAATCTATCCAAGGTACGATTAGTTTTATCAATGATATGTAAATATATCTCATATTAATATAATCAATATATCTAATATTAATATAATCATTTTAAATAATGCTAAATATGTGTGAGATTAACCTTGTCATTTTAATTTTAAATTTAATCATGAAATAAATATTTTGAATGCAAAGTGACAATAATAGGGTTGAATGGTAGAGAATGTGAATAATAAGAATCTAGTCATTTACAAACATCATACCTTATCTCTCTTACTCTCCAATATAAATTTGAAATTTTTATAACATAAAACTTAGTCAATAACTAAGCTCTCATTTCTCATCTATGATATATAATCAGCACAATTTTTATTTAATAATTTCTTTCCATTTTGAAAATAATATCCAAAATAACTTTTGAATTTTTTATAACAAATTTATTTAATAGCTAAACAATCAATTCTCAATTATAAGGTGATAATTAAGATGATTCTTAAACAAGGATTCCATCCAAGTGCCCAAATGAGTAGAGCCACCAAAAGAACAACATGTGCGTCAACCTCTTGCAGAGGATGAGGGTAAGTGTGAAGAGTAGGTTAAATAGCATGAAAATCTAATAAATAGATGGAATGTGTTGAGGGTGGGTGTTTATGTTGGAAACTTATATAATGATATTATTATAGATAATATTTAAGTTGGTTAATAATGTAATGAGAAAATTGGATTCACTTCAGTGCATGGTTACTTCTATTAATTGAATAGGCTGAAAGATTTGAATGGTCGGTTCTCATATATTCATATCTAAATTGCACACTCATTTCAAATTATAAGTACTTGAGGTTGTATAACTTTCATATTTTTTTTTAGTTTATCTCAAATCACATATTTTGTAGTAGTAATAATTGGAGAGGGGTGCTTTATTAACACATATGAGTTTGATTTTATATCATTTTGACAAAATATATGTAGTATTATAAGTAAAAATCGTGTCAATTTTTTTTGAAAGGTTTGAGGGCGATTTCAACATTTTGATCACATAGAAGTAGTATTAGTGTACTACAAGCTCTGTGAGAGGGGGTATGTTGCTCCAAGACTATCGATTTTTATAGCTTGGGAGGTACTCCATTCCTTGAGGTTCTAAGGTTTGGAGGAAGAAGCTCCATAAGTGGCCTTGTGGACTTGAAACCCAAGCCTGGGGTTTTGCACCCATCAATATTTGAGCCAAAACCATGATGATATTTTGACATGTGATAAATGAGGATGATATTACTCATTGAGATGAATTGAACGCATCAAAATGTAGAATTCTTAGTTGGACTGAGAAGGGGGGGGGGGGGTGAATCAGTTCAATACATACATGAGCTTTTTAAAATTTTCATCAGCTTATTTACAGCTTACTTTTGTATTCAACCTTAGTATATGAGCAGTCTTAATATGTTGCAGCAATTATTAAATTAATGTGACGTTAAAATTATTATGAGAGCATCAAACATTAAGTAGATTTGATAAATCATCTCAGCACACAGGCAACACAGATAGAGACAACCGATATAAGTGGAAACCCATAAAGGGAGAAAACCACATCTTATTATTGTTGTGATGCAAAGGCAAGCTCCAACTCCCTCTCACCACTGTTTTTCTGCAGGAACCAACCTACAGGAGGCTCCAACCTCAATTATGCAAGCTACAACTTGCAAGGAAGCTCCAAATCCCTTCAATTTTCTGGAGGCTCCAACCTCAGTCAGCTACAACTGACAGCTATCAAGCTTCAACTTGATAGGAAAGCTCCAACTTCCTCAATTTATCACAAGAAATGTTTGCTGATTTACCTCAGATATCAGCTATGTTCTGTAGCATCTTTTTCTCTTCCTCTCTTCCTTATCTTCTCTGCCTCAATCTTCTATACTTTTCATTCTCTATCCTTACTCTCTCTAACCTCTCCATGCATATCAAGGTGATATTACTTATAGATATTTCCTGATGACTGCTTGTTTTCCTCGAGGAATTCGAAATGGATAGTCATACCTCTTGATTTTCTACCTTCTCATTTCTTTTCAGCTCACTCAGAAAAATATAATTGTAGGTACTAACTTTAATACTACAGTGGGCATTTTATTCTCTTCCGGAGACTTTCCAATGCATCACAAACAATAAAAATCAAAATAATTTACATTCAATTACAATGAAAACTCCATCTCACTCATTCAGCCTCTTGGCTTCCTGCGCATTTGTCTTTTCTTTGACTGTGTCTTTGTCCCTTTCAGCTCTATTTGTTTCCTTGTTCTCTGTCGCAGGGTAATGGCCATATGCCATATATATGTAAATGTGCTTTTTATATCATGCTAATTGATTCTAGGCATTATAAAAATAAAATGTTTTAACTTTTTCCCTTATCGTCCCACTTGCTGAACTTGTTCTATCATCCGATGCGATGCATTACTGTCCACATATTGGAAATATGTATGTATTGTTTTGTATATACATATATGTGTCGTGGTGCTTTCCTTTCCTTTTTAACTTTGGATTAATTAACTTGGAGAAAAACTGTTCTTAGTCTTATCTTTGGATGGACCCCACATGCCAGCTATACTCCACTCATGTATTTCAATCGCAATCGCAACATTCATAATACTCCTGCGATTTGGTCTTTTGATTTCTGCCGATGCAATGAATTGCTTTTCGAGTTCTTCCGATTTCGATTAATCGCAATCGCAATCTTTTAATATAGTGCTCTGACATTCTGCTTCTTTCCGATGCGATTTACCACTGTCCATTTAAATGTGCCGATGTGATTAGGCCAGAACTCAAACCTATCAAGTCATAGTTTATACGCCCATTAGGTTCGGAACTTAATCGCAATCGCAATTTGCAGTTGTATGTTTCAATATAATTTTGCTCCGATGCTCCGATGTGATTAGGTGAGGGTCCCACTAGCTATCAAATCTCCGGAACTTAAACATATATAAATCATTGTTTAAACCATTGTTTAAACCATATCGGGTCCAGAACTTCAATCGCAATCACAACTTCTATTTTCCTGCTTCACTGCCACACTTTTCTCCGATGCGATGTAACACTGTTATTCCGTAACTCAAACAAATATTAATCATGATTTATAGACCCATCGGGTCCGGGCTTCAATCGCAATCGCAACTTTCTGTTCATATGATCCGCTGTCACCTTTCTCGATGCGATTGATAAGAGTCCCACCATATGGTACTTTTCCTTTGATATAACCTTTGGTTCTTTAGATCTTGCGATATATATATATATATATATATATATATATATATATATATATATATATATATATATATATATATATATATATATGTATGCCTTGGACCATTGTGTATAAGGCACAACATAAATAAGGCGCTGCATATATATAGGAGACTGCTTCCACTTTAATGTATCCTCCAACTGGGGTAATGTTTCTCGGAATAAGGTTTATATATATCCTCCAGCTTGGGTAACGATTCTCAAAATTTTATGTGGGGGGGGGGGGGGGGGGTCCCACCTTATGATACTTCGTATATAGTGCGCTGCACATATATATATATGCTTTGCTCTTTGAAAAAAAAAGCACTATACTTATATAAAGTGCTGCATATATATATCTATGTGTGTGTGTGTGTGTACTTTGCCACTTCAGTCTTTAGTGAATATTCCAGCGGGGATAGTGATTCTCGAAATTTTTTTGATAACGCCTCTGCCTCTGCCTCTGTCTTTCTGCCTCTGCCTTTGTTGTGCCTTTGCTGCTCAACCTTTTCATCTGCTGCCTCTGCTGCTCAACGTAAATATTACCTGCTCTCTGTAAATATTACTTGTTGTCTTCTGCTGCTGTCCTTCGCCTATCTCTGCATCTGCTGCCTTCTTTGCCATCAATGACAATATTTCCAATAGTCTCCCCCTTTGGCATTGATGGCAATACACTTTCTCTGTGGCAATACACTTTCTCTATATGCCTTTTAGGATCCTTTCTCCTATTGCTTGCTCTTCCTCCCCCTTTGACATCAATGGCAAGGGGTTGTATATCTCGTAGTGCAGATTCTGTCCTTTAATTCTTTGATCCCGAGGACCTGTTTCATGCTTCCTTTGCTGGCTGATCTCCCCCTCGAATGATATTTTTGTTTCTGTTCTCCCCCTGAAACTGTTCTTTCTCTTCATATCAGAGAGTAGCATCTATAGATACTACCCCTAGTCTATTTCTCAAATATTCAAATGGTTCTCTAACAAGCGGTTTGGTAAATATATCAGCTATCTGTTCTTTTGTTGGTACATACTCTAGTTTTACTATCTTCTGAGCCACTTGTTCTCGGAGAAAATGATACTTGATTGGGATATGTTTATTTTTAGAGTGAAGCACAGGATTTTTAGATATACTTATAGCACTTGTATTATCACATTTGATTGAGATAGGTTCATCAATGCTTACCTTCATGTCTTGAAGAGTTTGCTTCATCCACATGACTTGTGTACAACATGCTAATGCTGCTATATATTCTACTTCTGATGTAGACAGAGAGACAGATGTTTGTCTCTTGCTTAACTATGCCACCAGACTTTCTCCTAAATAGAATGCACCTCCACTTGTGCTTTTCCTGTCATCCACACAGCTGTCCCAATCTGCATCTGTATATGCTGTCAAGGTGAAGCTTTTTCCTTTAGGATACCAAAGTCCATAATGTGCTGTTCCTTGTAGATATCTAAATATTCTTTTGACTACCAGAAGGTGGTTTTTTTTAAGTGCTGCTCGATATCTAGCCACTAGTCCTACTGCTAGCATGATGTCTGGTCTTGATGCTGTCAGATACAACAAAATTCCTATCATGGATCTGTAGAGTTTTTGATCTATATCAGCGGATCCATCATCAGCACATAGCTTGCATCCCGTGATCATGTGAGTTGACACAGGTTTGTAGTCCTCCATTTTGAACTTTTTCTACATTTCTTTTAAGTATTTTTCTTGTGAGATGAATGTGCGTGTGTTCTTTTGTTGAATTTGAAGTCCTAAGTAGAAAATAAGTTCTCTAATCATGGACATCTCAAACTCTGATTTCATCTTCTCAGCAAACCCTTTTGCTAGTTCGTCTCTGTTGCTTCCAAACATAATGTCATCAACATATACTACAACAATCAGGAGGTCATTTTCATGGGCTTTTATGTATAGATTGTTGTATACTCCACTTCTCTTAAAGCCTTGTTTTTGCAAATATTTATCCAGTCTTGAGTACCAAGCACGAGGAGCCTGTTTTAGTCCATATAGAGCCTTTTTCAGCCTACACACATAGTCTTCTTTGTCTGTTAAAGAGAAACCTTCTGGTTGTTCCATGTAGACTTCTTCTTCTATATCTCCATTCAGAAATGTAGATTTTACATCCATTTGATATACCTTGAAGTCTTGATAGCATGCAAAGGCCAAAAACATTCTGATGGCTTCCATTCTGGCTACAGGGGCAAATGTTTCATCGAAATCAAGTCCTTCGATTTGTGAATATCCTTTGTAGACAAGTATGGATTTATTCCTGATTACCTGTCCTTCCTCATTCATTTTATTTTTGAATACCCATTTTGAGCCTATGAAATTTCTCCCAGTGGGTCTAGGAACTAGTTCCCAGGTATTATTTTTCTCAATTTGGTCTAATTCTTCATTCATAGCATTCACCCAATACTTGTCCTTGCTGGCTTCTTCAAATCTCTTGGGTTCAATTTGTGATAACATGGCTATGTATACATCTTATGTCTGTTCAGTTAGCTACCTTCTTGTTTGGACCCCTGCCCTCTTGTCTCCAATGATCTAATCTTCAGGATGATTCTTCTGAGTGTATCTTGAGGGGGCTTTCGAGCTCAGCTCTGCATCTTCTATTGTCTTGCTTGTTTCATCATCATTTTGGTTTTCTTCTTCATGGTTGTTTGATGGACTATAGCAGTATGTATCTCTTGTATTGTTTGGAAGTTCTTCATCAAATCTCACATCAATACTTTCTACTATTTTTCGAAGAGTCTTGTTGTAGCACCTGTACCCTTTAATTTTGGAAGCATATCCTAGAAAAATCCCTTCATCTGCTCTTGCATCAAATTTCCCAAAATTTTCATCATTATTCTTTATATAACACTTGCTTCCAAAAATTCTAAAATGTTTGATTGAAGCTGGCTTTCCATGCCATAGTTCATAGGGAGTCTTGTCAATTCTTGGCCTTAAGTGAGATTTATTAAGGATATGCACCACTGTATGTACTGCTTCTGCCCAGAAGGTTTGAGGAATATTACTCTCTTGCATCATGGCTCTGGCAATTTGTTGAACAGATCTGTTTTGTCTCTCTGCTACTCCATTTTGCTGAGGTGTCCTTGCAATAATAAATTGTTGTTTTATGCCATATTCATTACATAGATCTGCAAAGTCATAATCTGTGAATTCACCTTCTCTGTCTGATCTGATGCATTTTAATTTGCATCCTGTTTGAGTTTCTGCTAATGCTTTGAATATCTTAAATTTTTCCAGAGCTTCCGATTTATTCTTGAGGAATGCCACCCATGTCATTCTGGAGAAGTCATCGATTATCAGCATGAAGTAAGATTCTCCACTTGGAGTTTTAGTTCTTGCAGATCCACACAGGTCAATGTGCACAAGCTGGAGCGGTCTTCTTGTTTATAACTCATCTTTGGATTTGAATGACGTGTGGGTTTGTTTGCCCAATTGAAAAGATTTTCATATATTATTAGAAGGCCTTTTTATTTCTGGCATGTCTCTAACAACTTTCTTCTTGCTTAGTCTGATAATGTGATCGAAGCTGAGATTTCCTAATCTTTTATGCCATAACCATGACTCCTCTAGTTTGCTAAGATGACATGCTTCATCTTCCTCTTTCACAATGTAAACATTACTTTCTGTTCGAAATCCTTTGAGCAGATTCTTACCTGTGGTACTTGATCTGACTTTACAATCTTGTGCTCTAAAAAGAACTTCACAGCCTTTATCACACATTTGACTGACACTTAGCAAATTTTCTTTTAGCCCATCTACAAATAATACATCTTGGGCCTTTCCTCTGCCATTGTCTAGCCTGACTGAGCATTTTCCTTTTATTTTTCCTGATTTATCATTGCCAAAAGTGACATTGCCAGATTTCTTTTCATCAAGAGTTATAAACTTGCTTCTGTCTCCAGTCATGTGTTTTGAGCAGCCACTGTCCAAATACCACTGGCTTTTCAAGTCTTGAGAATTTAGAGCCAAGTCCCATTTATTCACCTTCTTTATCCACTCGAAGCACCCTTTTGTTTGGTATCTTTTGTGAGGTGAAGAAATACTTCTTCTGAGAGGACATTTGGAAGGCATATGTCCAACTTGATTGCATACACAGCATTTGATCATAATTTTGCAAAATTGTGAGTATGAACATAATTTATTTGATTCATAAATCTCCTTGAGGTGTTGAACATCAATCTTTGTCCATACTTTATACATTCAATGATCTTATGGCCAAATTCCTTACAATAAAAACAGTAACCATAGAAACTATTTGCATACCTGATGTAAGGTTGTCTTCTCCATTGGTTTGTTTGAGACAGTCTATTCACTGTTTGCATCTTTGGTTGGTTTGAATTACTCCTTCTTGCATGAAAATATGCAACAATGTGTCCCAACTTGTGGCATACATAACAGGCGGCATTCTTCATAGGAGGGAAGAATATCCTTTGATGGCTTCCAAATTTGACATACTCAGGAGCATATGATCCTTTTTCTGTTGTCTTAGTATTTATTGCATTCTTTGTTACTAGAGGTTTCTTCTGATCTCTGTCTTCCTCATTACATGTTTCTTCTTTTTTGGGAATTGTTTGAGCTGCTTCATCATTCTTATTTTCTTTAACAAAAATAATCTCTCTATTTCCCTTTTCTTTGCTTTTACTTGATTCTCCTTCATATCATATTCCCGTTTTTGTCATAGGAGATATTTGAGCATCCAGAATTTCATTCAACTTACTAGAGCTTGTTGTTTGAGAGTAATTTGTAGATACTTTCCTCTGATCATTTTCTAATTTCTTCCTCAGACATACAACTTATTCCTCTAGCTTCTCTTGTTCTCGAGTTTTATCCTTGATTTGCTGAAGTAACATGTCTTCTATTTTCTTGGCTTCTTCAAGCTCTACCTTCAACTGCATAAGGGCTTCTGAATTCTTCTCTTCTCTTACATACTTGAGGAGAATGTCCTTCTTTTTTTTCTGCATTTCAGTTTGAGTCTGCCAATCTCCTCTAGAGCACTTCTTAGCTCCCCCTCAAGGTCGATTTCACCTTCTTCTTCTTCATCTTCTAGCAGGAGTCCTTCAAGTTCTTCCATGGCCATCAGTAAAAATTTAGAGGTTCCTTTTTCACTTGAGGGTTCATCTAAATATTCAGATGTACTGCTATCTTGTTGAGCATAGAAGGATTTTCTGCTGAAATTCTTTCCTTTCTGCTAGTTCTTTGATGCATTTTTCTCTGATTCTTGGGCCTGACTCCTTACTCTCTTGTGAGGACACTTAGCTGCATAATGTCCAACTCTTCCACAGTTAAAACATTTGAAAGGAAGTTTACCTTTGTATTTACCTGAGCCTCTATCCAGTTTCTTGACAAATTTTGCTTCTTCTTCATTCGAGCAAGAGCATATGTCTTCCTCTTCTTCTTTCTTCTTTTCTGTTTTAAAGGCTCCCTCCCTCGTACTTGGCTTCTTCTATGGGAGCCTCATCTCATATGCTGTTAGATTTCCAAGTAGCTGGTTCATGGTCAAGGTCTCCCAATCAACTGTTTCTTCAATTGCAGACACTTTGGGATTAAACCTGGATGGAAGAGATCTTAGAATCTTTTGCACAATAATACTTTCTGGAATGGTTTCTCCAAGAGCTTTCATATTGTTAACAATTTCTGCAACTTTTAGAAAGAAGCTAGCAATGTCTTCATCATCATTCATTTTTAAGTTCTCAAACTGGGCTCTATAGATTTGAAGCTTGGCAGTCTTTACCTTCTTGTCTCCCTCATGGATGTTCTCTAGAGTATCCCACATCTCTTTGGCAATGCCTTTGTGCATTACTTTGATAAACTCTGCTTCACACAATCCATTTAAGATGGAATTCATGGCTTTTGAGTTAGCTACAAAATCTTGTTTGGTTTCTTTTTCTGTGTCAGTTGCCTTTGGGGCATATCCTAATTCCACAGCAGCCCAAACTTCTATTCCTAGAGAAATTATGTATGTCCTCATTCTGATTTTCCAGAAAGCATAATTTGAACCTGTAAAGAAAGGGGCTTTATTGGTTGAGCATCATTCTTTAATAGCCATCCTGAGAACCTAGGATATCCTTTCAGTTGTTAAATTGGTACAAAGGAACTTGGCTCTGATACCAATTGTAGAATTCTTAGTTGGACTGAGAGGGGGGGGGGTGAATCAGTTCAATACATACATGAGCTTTTTAAATTTTCATCAGCTTATTTACAACTTACTTTTGTATTCAACCTTAGTATATGAGCAGTCTTAATATGTTGCAGCAAGTATTAAATTAATGTGACGTTAAAATTATTATGAGAGTAGCAAGCATTAAGCAGATTTGATAAATTATCTCAGCACACAGGCAACACAGATAGAGACAACAGATATAAGTGGAAACCCATAAAGGGAGAAAACCACATCTTATTATTGTTTTGATGCAAAGGCAAGCTCCAACTCCCTCTCACCACTGTTTTTCTGCAGGAACCAACCTACAGGAGGCTCCAACCTCAATTCTGCAAGCTACAACTTGCAAGGAAGCTCCAACTCCATTCAATTTTCTGAAAGCACCAACCTACAGGAGGCTCCAACCTCAGTGAGCTACAATTGACAGCTATCAAGCTTCAACTTGATAGGGAAGCTCCAACTTCCTCAATTTATCACAAGAAATGTTTGTTGATTTACCTTAGATATCAACTCTGTTCTGTAGCATCTCTTTCTGCTCCTCTCTTCCTTATCTTCTCTGCCTCAATCTTCTATACTTTTCATTCTCTATCCTTACTCTCTCTAACCTCTCCATGCATATCAAGGTGATATTACTTATAGAGATTTCCTGATGACTGTTTGTTTTCCTCTAGGAATTCGAAATGGATAGTCATACCTCTTGATTTTCTACCTTCTCATTTCTTTTCAGCTCACTCCGAAAAATATAACTGTAGGTACTAAGTTTAATATTACAGTGGGAATTTTATTCTCTTCCGAAGACTTGCCAATGCATCACAAACAATAAAAATCAAAATCATTTACATTCAATTACAATGAAAACTCCAGCTCACTCATTCAGCCTCTTGGCTTCCTGCGCATTTGTCTTTTCTTTGACTGTGTCTTTGTCCCTTTCGGCTCTGTTTGTTTCCTTGTTCTCTGTCGCAGGGTAACGGCCATATGCCATACATATGTAACTGTTCTTTTTATATCATGCTAATTGATTCTCAGCATTATACAAATAAAATGTTTTAACTTGTTCCCTTACTGTCCCACTTGCTGAACTTGTTCTATCATCCGATGCGATGCATCACTGTCCACATATTGGAAATATGTATGTATTGTTTTGTATATACATATATGTGCCACGGTGCTTTCCTTTCCCTTTTAACTTTGGATTAATTAACTTGGAGCAAAATTTTTCTTAGTCTTATCTTTGGATGGACCCCACATGCGAGCTATACTCCACTCGTGTATTTCAATCTCAATTGCAACATTCATAATACTCCTGCAATTTGGTCTTTTGATTTCTGCCGATGCGATGAATCGCTTTTCTAGTTCTTCCGATTGCTATTAATCGCAATCGCAATCTTTTAATATAGTGCTCTAACGTTTTGATTCTTTCCGATGCGATTGACCACTGTTCATTTAAATGTGCCGATGCGATTAGGCCGAAACTCAAACCTATCAAGTCACAGTTTATACGCCCATGGGGTCTGGAACTCAATCGCAATTGCAATTTCCAGTTGTATGTTCCGATATACTTATGCTCTGATGCTCCGATGCGATTGGGTGATGGTCCAACTAGCTATCAAATCTCCCAAACTTAAACATATATAAATCGTTGTTTAAACCATATCGGGACCGGAACTTCAAATGCAATTGCAAATTCTATTGTCATGCTTCACTGCCACACATTTCTCCGATTTGATGTAACACTGTTATGTCGTAACTCAAACATATATTAATCATGATTTATAGACCCATCGGGTCCAGGCTTCAATCGCAATCGAAACTTTCTGTTCATATGATCCGCTGTCACCTTTTTCGATGCAATTGATAAGGGTCCCACCATATGGTACTTTGCCTTTGATAGAACCTTTGGTTCTTTAGATCTTGCGCTATATATATATATATATTCCTTGGACCATTGTGTATAAGGTGCAACATAAATAAGGCGCTGCATATATA
Source organism: Pinus albicaulis (assembly GCA_034641835.2). NCBI lineage: Eukaryota > Viridiplantae > Streptophyta > Pinopsida > Pinales > Pinaceae > Pinus > Pinus albicaulis. The sequence continues at coordinate 698,942,591 of CM076572.1, forward strand.
TAGGAGACTGCTTCCACTTTAATGTATCCTCCAGCTGGGGTAATGTTTCTCGGAATAAGGTTTATATATATCCTCCAGCTTGGGTAACGATTCTAAGAATTTTATGTAGGGGGGGGTCCCACCTTATGATACTTCATATATAGTGCCCTGCACATATATATATATGCTTTGCTCTTTGAAAAAAAGAACACTATACTTATATGAAGTGCTGCATATATATATATATATATATATATATATATATATGTATGTGTACTTTTCCGCTTGAGTCTTTAGTGAATCTTCCAACGGGGATAGTGATTCTCGAAATTTGTTTGATAACGGCTCTGCCTCTGCCTCTGACTTTCTACCTCTGCATTCGCTGTGCCTCTGCTGCTCGACCTTTTCATCTGCTGCCTCTACCTTTCTACCTCTGCTGCTCAACGTAAATATTACCTGCTCTCTGTAAATATTAATTGTTGTCTTCTGCTGTTGTCCTTCACCTTTCTCTGCATCTAATGCCTTCTTTGCAATCAATGACAATAATTCCAACACAAAAATCATCTGATTCTGAGTTGTAGTAATGGAGTTATGAATTTTTGAAAGTTATGTGGTAATGGTGGCACAAGGTCAAGATTGGCTTGATGTTAATATGTCTTGTGACAGGTTTTCAAGCCCTCAAAGGGAAATTCCTTGAAGCCATTAGAAAATATATAAATAAAGCTCGTATGTGGCAAAGGGAATTTTTTTGAAGATCTTAGGAAAGATATAAATAGAGGTCGTGTGTGGAGGCTAGGAACATATCCTTGGAGATTAAAATTTCACTCGCATTAAAGAAGGAGACATTTGTCTTAGGCCGCAGGTTGGAGGCAGTTTCCAGTGAAGAGGAACAAGGATATTTTAGTCTCCTTGTGATTGTTTGGAAGTCGATTTTATTTTGCAGCAAGGCTGAGGATAGAGGATCTGTTTGAAGTGTCTTTTTGTGGACATACTTCATTGAGGCAGCTAGAGTAATAGAGGAGACAAGTGCGTGGGCTTATGGTTATGTTTTAAGCATGCCCTTGTCTTTTCTAAGGACCGAATTGCAGAAAAGGAAACTGTTGGCTCAAGGGGAATTTCTGTGTGGGGTTTTTTCTAATCATGGTGGGTTATCTCTCATAAGACCAGGTCGCATACCTTGGAGGTTATCACAGGTAAGCCACAGGCCTAGATACAATTCTGCAGGGGGGAGAAAGGCAAGCAGGAGGCCGCATACATTAGATATCTTGTAGAAGAGGTTGGGTCTTGTGTTTTTGGATTGGTAACAAGCTTAAAACAAGTAGAGAAAATGAGAAGAGAGTTATAGGGAGACTACAATTCTGGAAAAGGTCTATAGGTGGAGAAAAGTTTGTTGTAGCGTATCATTAACAAGCCCTAACTAGTGGCCTGTATTACATCAATTTTCACTAGCCCTTAAGAAAGAAGGTGTTGGACCCTAGGTTGATCAAATGGATGGAAAAAATTGGAGTATTGTAGGAGCTAACATGTAGGGCTAACATGGCATTTTGGAATCCCTAACCAGTGGGTTGATTCTGCAAAAGTACAACCTAAGGAGCAGTAACATCAAAAAATTATGTGTCATGTCAAGAGGAGAAGTAGAAGGTTGTAGATCTCAATTATGGTTTTCCTCTTGATTTGATGTAACTTGCAGGTGAATGGGTATCCTGGAGAAGTCTGTTGGAAACCAAGTGAAGGAGTTTCCTAGATGGTTGGATGTGCTAACTAGGAGAAAATGATACATCAAGGATTTGTCACTTGTGGAATGTTGGAGTGCAGCATGAGAGTGGACCAAGTGTGGACGTGCATCAGACACTTATGGTTTGTTAGAGGGCATCGTGATAGTGTCCAAGTTGGAGCTCGGTTTCCATAATATTCATCAACTTAGATGGTTGCTAGAGTGGTAGTTGTTAAACTCAAGAGTTGACGAACTAGACAAGAAGTTTTAGTAGCCTCAGACTTGTGTGTGGAGGACATCTACAACAGATGATAGGCAATCCTCCTAGCTCACGTTCATTGTAAGAGATGGAAATATTGTAGTAATAGGTGGTAGCCCTTCATGCCCTATGTTGGTCTTCATCGATGCAACACAGGAGACCATATTGATAGTTAAGGTACAATGTCCAGATGGACTTGGAGCATTGATAGAGGTAGGAGCAATAGTTTGGGAGCCGATGGATTGGATAGGTGGAGGGTATGACCGAGAGGAGCTGAGAGAGCCAACTATATTAGCGAGATGTTCATGACATCTTGTTGAGGGTAGATTGGTTATCGATGGAATGACACCAAACCCTAGTTGTGTATCTTGTACTAGTGGATATTTGAGGGCCATTGTCCCTGGTATAAGAGCCCTAGATTGTTGTATTATTTATTTGGATTAATATAACGAAGTTGGGTTGAAAATTATAAAAAATTGTCTATATTTTGTGCATGTGTGTTTTATTTTTGTTTATATTCTAGTGTGAAAAGTAGTATCATTGTGATTCTTGGTTGGGTAGCATCAAAAATTTTAAGATTATATCTCAAACACCAGGATCGTGGAAAACAAACATGGTATTAGAGCATATCTAAGCTAATTTGAGGGTAATGAATCAGAGTGTGAAAAACGAAGCAAATCAGGGGGATTTGTGGGTGTCTAGATCATGGAGAGGACGGTTGATATGAATACATGGAGATGTGGTCTTGACTGGCTTGGCAACGAGACTGGATCGGAGTTTCAACGGATTGGTGGTGAGCCTAGTGAACGAAACTTTGTTGTAGGGAAGATTGGTGATCATGGAATTTCATTGATTTTTCATGGATGGTTGGACAACTCCAGGATTGATTTGGCATGGAAAAGATCAGGTTGATCGAGATGACTTCATGTGATGGACTACAAATTAGCAAGCTAGAGTCTTCATCGGATCCCTAGCCAACAGGTAGATTCTGCAGAAGTATAACCTAAGGAGCACTCACATCAAAAAAGTATGTGTCATGTCAAGAGGAGTAGTAGAAGGTTGTAGATATCAAGTATGGTTTTCCTCTTGATTTGATGTAACTTGCAGGTGAATGGGTATCTTAGGACAAGTCTATTGGCAACTATGTGGAGGGGTTTCCTAGATGGTTGGATGCACTAACTAGGAAAAAATTCTGTAGCAAGGATTTGTCACTCGTGGACTATTGGAGGGCAGTGTGAGAGTGGAGCAAGTGTGGACATTCATTGGACACTTATATTTTGTTGTAGGGCAGCGTGATAGTGTCCAAGTTGGAGCTCAGTGTGCATCATCTCCATGGAATTAGATGGTTGCTAGAGTGACAGTTGTTGAACTCAAGGGTTGATAAACTAGAAAAACAGTTTTAGTAGCCCGAGACATGTGCATGGAGGACATCTACAATAGATGATGGGAATTCCTCCTAGCCCATGTTCATTATAAGAGAAGGAAATCCTGCAGTGATAGGTGGCAACCCTTCATGCCCTATGCTGGTCTTCATCGATGCAACACAGGAGAGCATACTGATATTCGAGGTTTAATGGCCAAATTGACTTGGAGCATTGATAGAAGTAGGAGCTGCAGATCGGGATTCAATGGACTGGGAAGTTGGAGGGTATGACTGAGAGGAGATGATAGATTCAACTACATTAGCGAGATGGTCAGAGTATATTTTTTAGGGTAGATTGGTTGTCGATGGACTAACACCAAGCCCCAATTGTGTATCTTGTACTAGTGAATATTTGAGGGCCATTATCCCTGGTACAGTAACCCTATATTGTTGTATTATTTAGTTGGATTAATATAACGAAGTTGCATTGAAACTTATAAAAAAATTTCTATATCTTGTGCATGTGTGATTTATTTTTGTTTATATTCTAGTGTGCAAAGTAGTATCATTGTGATTCTTGGTTTGGTAGCATCAGCTATTTTAAGATTATATCCCAGACATCGAGATCGTGGAAAAACAACATGGTATTAGAGCATATCTAAGCTACTTTGAGGATAATGAATCAGAGTGTCAACAACAAAGCAACTCAGAGGGATTTTTGGGTGTGTAGATCATGGAGTGGAGGGTTGAGATGAATACATGGAGATGTGGTCTTGACTGGCTTGGTAACGAGATTGGCTTGGAGTTCTGGTGGATTGGTGGTGAGCTTGGTGAACAAAAAATTGTTGTAGGGAATATTGTTGATCATGGAATTTCATTGATTTTTCATGGATGCTTGGGAAAACTCTAGGATTTCTTTGGCATGGACAATATGAGGTTGATCAGGATGGCTTCAGGTGATGGGATACAAATTGGCGAGCTAGAGTCTTCATCAGATCGTGATGTTTCATATATGAGATTAGAGGTATTTGCACGAATGTTATTTGATATAGGAGGATGATTGCTTGCATGACTGATCTAGTGGAGATCGTGTAGGATTAAAGGGAGTCTATCCTCAGGGGGAGCCGCCCTATGGAGGTTTGCGATATTTAGGTTCAGATGTGATGAGGTGGAGGTACTACTGAGATTATCTAGTTCATTCTACAGGGTATGTTGTAGTGATGGATGTTAGATGGGCTAGTTTTGTCAGACGATGATGGTTGCTCCCTAGTCTTAGAAGTACATCCCTCGCTAATAGGGAGTGTTGATTTTTGTAGTTTAGGAGGTACTCCAAGCCTTGAGAATTGAGGGTTTGGAGGAAGGAGCTCCATAAGTGGCCTTGTGGGCATGAAACCCAAGCTTGGGATTTTGCACCCATCGATTTTTCGGCCAAAACCATGATGATATTTTGACATGTCATAAATGAGGATGATAGTACTCGTCGAGACAAATTTGACGCATAAAAAATCATCTCATTCTGAGTTGTAGAAATGGAGTTACGAATTTTTGAAAATTAAGTGTGCACATGGTGGCAAAAGGTCAAGGTTGGCTTGATGTTAATAAGCCTTGTGAAAGGTTTTCAAGCCCTCAAAGGGTAGTTCATTGAAGCCCTTAGAAAATATATAAATATATCTAATGTGTGGCAAAGGGAAGCTTGTTGAAGATCTTAGGAAAGATATAAATAGAGCTCATGTGTGGATGGCTTAGAACATATCCTTGAAGATTAAAAGTTCACTCACATTAAAGAAGGAGACATTTGTTTTGGGCCGCAGGTTGGAGGTAGTTTCCAGCGAAGAGGAAGAGGGCTAGTTGAGCCTCCTTGTGACTATTTGGAAGTCGATTTTATCTTGCAGCAGGGTTGAGGATAGATGATGACTTATGGAGTGTTTTAGGATCTGTTTGAAGTGTCTTTTTGTGGACATACTTCACTGAGTCAGTCAGGGCAAGAGAGGAGACAAGTGTGTGGGTTTATGGTTATGTTTTAGGCATGCCATTTTCCTTTCTAAGGACTAAATTGCGGAAAAGTCAACCGCTGGCTCAAGGGGAAGTTTTGTGTGGTGCTTTGGATTAATCATGGTGGGTTATCTCTCCTAAGAGCAGGAGGCTGTCACAGGTAGGAAACAAGCCTTGATCCAATTCTAAAGGGGGACGAAAGGCAAGCAGGAGGGTTCAGGCATTAGATATCTTGTATAAGAGGTTGGGTCTTGTGTTTTTGGATTCGTAACATGCCTAAAACAAGTAGCAAAAAGCAGCATAGAGTTGGAGGGATATCAAAATTTTGGAGAAAGTCTATAAGTGGAGAAAAAGGTGTTGTAGAAGACTGCTAACACGCCCTAACCAGTGACCTGTATTACATCAATTTGCACCAGCTATTGATAAAGAAGGTGTTGGACCCTAGGTTGATCAAATGGATGGAAAAAATTGGAGGATTGTAGGAGCCAGGAGGTAGGGATAACATGGCATGTTGGAATCCCTAACTAGTGGGTAGATTCTACAGAAGTATGCCCTAAGGAGTAGTCACATCAAAAAAATATGTGTCATGTCAAGAGGAGTAGTAGAAGGTTGTAGATCAAGTATGGTTTTCCTCTTGATTTGATGTAAATTGTAGGTGAATGGGTATCCTAGGAGAAGTCTGTTGGCAACCAAGTGGAGTGGTTTCCTAGATGGTTGGATGCGCTAACTAGGAGAAAACTCTACAACAATGATTTGTCACTCGTGGACTATTGGAGGGAAGCATGAGAGTGATCCAAGTGTGGTCGTGCATTAGACACTTATGGTTTTTTGGAGGGCAACATGATAGTGTCCAAGTTGGAGCTCGGTGTGCATCATATTCATGGACTTAAATGGCTACTAGAGTGATAGTTGTTGAACTCAAGGGCTGACGAACTAGACAAGAAGTTTTAGTATCCTGAGACATGTGTGTGGAGGAAATCTACAATAGATGATGGGAAATAATCATAGCCCCTGTTCATTGTAAGAGATGGAAATATTGCAATGATAGGTGGCAACCCTTCGTGTCCTATGCTGGTCTTCATCGATGCAACACAAGAAAGCATATTGATAGTTGAGGTTCAATGGCCAGATGGACTTGGAGTATTGATAGAGGTAGGAGATTTAGATTGGTAGTTGATGGACCGGGAAGATGGAGGATATGACCGAGAGGAGCTTAGAGATTCATATACATTAGCGAGTGTTACACAGTAATTTTTCACTGTCCTTGCAATCCCCTGTCCCACACATTGGAGGGCCTTTTCCGTGACCTGTGGGTAGTGACATAATATGAAACCAGTTTCATGGCATCCCCCTTGACAAGGACAATCATTCCTCCGAAGAAAGTTTCCTTGGAAAAACCCTAAAAACTGATCTTTTGGACTTGGTGCGACTAGCCAGTTAAGCCCTCGCGCCAATGGGGGAAATCCACCAAAGAGTGCGCGCCAACTAGCACTCTGTCCCAGTGTATTACTTGTGCCAAGCTTGATAAGGATTATTTTTTAAAAACAAATGGCAGAAGTTTGATTCCAACAAACTCCTGAACGAGTCTGTAAAATGAGTTGGGAGGTTTGGCTCCAGATCTCCATGTAGGGGAAGTGGTTTTCCACCTATCATGGAAGCTTCCTTGAGGATAGGGCCAATACCACCATTTTAGGGATCCCAAATCCCCTTCCACCATCTATATAAGCTTGCCATTTTCCCTTTGCAAGCGAGCCTTAATGGTCATAGAACTAAGAGCTAAATTAGTAGCAAGGAGACTATCACCAGACAGCCTCTGAGAGACGAGCTAAAGAGAGAGAGCTTTGTCCCATTCCCGACGAGCTTCATTGAGACGTGCTCCACTGTCGACCCTGCCAAAGGAAGATCCAACGTCAGAGCTTAAGGTTGTATCATTCCTTTGTTTTATTAATGATAAGCGACTTTGATTATGGTTTCATTCGTGTATCTTTATCTTTGATGCAATGAATTACATCTTCTCTTACTGGTGTATAGTTACAAGATTTAGATTCTATGTTGTGTATCATCGTGTTTCTTCATACATGTGCAAGTGTTCAGACGCGTTAAGCGGAAGGATTGTGATCTGCTGGAGTGGAGGACGGGAAGCGTCATCCTTCTTTCGACGAACATCGTGTAGGACCTGAGGTAGGCAACTTATGATTTCTTGTCATTTTGTAACTAGAGACCTGCATCTTAGCGTGACTGGATTTTTGCTAGACCCAATATGGGCTAGTAGGGATTGCCTCTGTCCGCAGAGGGGATTTACCTCTCCAACAAACTAGTGAATCTACTGGGGATTGAAAGGCATACCAAGCCCTCGATAAGGATCCATACCTGTACTCTACCCTGGTTGATCATAACTTTTCCCCCATTGGTTCTATCCCAGGGGATTTTGACCATAGGGGGGTGTAAGCCATATAGTTAGACTGATACAGTTGCTGATAACCAATGTATCTGGACCTCTGCGGGACAATCTGGTTATGAAATAAACATCGGAGACTTCAAGTTCCAACACTTGGTCTCGAAGCCTGAATTTTTCTTCATTCTCGTCCCAAATGCTGATCAAATACTACAGTAACTTAGGTTGTGCTCTCAAACATGGTGTTAAGAAGAAATTTTTTAGACCGCAGTTTCGAAGAGCGTTCATGCATGCTTCATTCCCCATGGCCATTTCATATTCTTCACCATGCTCTCTTTCTTTGCACTCGATTACCATTGTGGTCGTGTATCTGCACCAAAATTGTCATAAACACCTCATTAGATCTCTGGAACACTTAGAAATTTAGTTGATTGGTTCAATTTTTGCTAAATTCAAGCGGAAATTTGAGTTGCACCATTGGCGCATCCCCTTTGCAAAAAGGAGGCAATTGGTGTGGGTCCGTGCCCGATACCCGCACCAATAGGCTGAGCCCTAATTTTGCAAAGGTCCCCTCAGGGATCCAAAAACACAATGGAAATATATAAAAAATGAATTAAAACAAAGCTATGGAGAGCGCCTCTTACTTGGAACGAACGAGGACTAGAATGACGTACTGGATTGACCACAATCGTCGTCGCAAGTTTGCAGAGCAAAAACTCAATGTTGCTCTCACAAGAGGTAAAAAGTAAAAGTAAATATGTTTTTACTATTTGTGGCATATTTATAACTTTTCAAAGTCAAAATTAGGTTTTGAAAGTAATTTTTCCAATATTTTATTATATTTTTCCAAAAAATGGGTTTTACGCTCACTTTCATGTGCAGCAACAGGTTTTCACGCAGCTTAGATGATGATACGAGTTGTATTTTATACTTTTTCGCACTTGGTAAAAACATGAAAAAGTCATTTTTGGAGTCATCTTTCAGCCCTTTTTTGACTCTCTAAACATGAAAATATTGCCGAGTCGCTTGTCATTTTGATCTCGTTAAGTTGGTTGCGAAACAACATCTACCCAGTATACGTTTACCCCTTTTTTGGGCTAGGATAGATTATTTACGAAAAAGGAATACCCTAGCCTATCACAACTAGGAGGTTTTCTCATACATAGTTTTCTACCTTTTTGGATCGGAGGAACTATCTATGAAAAGGGACTGTTGGAGTTTACTTTTCCGCTGTCTTTTCAAACTCTCTAAACATGAAAATACCCCGAGTTCTTCCTTTATCAAACTCGTTAAAACCTGATGACATCGGATTCTATCATAATGACGATACTTGCGTTTCTCCTTCCTAGGGCTCGTTAAACGTACTAGGTTGGATTTGTCCGAAGGACAAACATATATCACAAGCATATGCTATCCCCTTCAAGCTTGTTTTCAAAAATATTTGGGGTACTCGCCAGAAATCATGGGGAAAAATGGAACCAGTATCATCATCGTGTCGGCAGTATGTCGCTCTTGAACATTGCACTTGTCTGCATTCGTGTCGGGTTGGGGACATCTCATCTCGTTTTCTGCATGCCTCCATGGGTTTGGTTAATCTCTTTTGACCACTCATCTGCTCTTTGCCACGTCATCATGACCTCAGATCTTTTGATGTCAAATATTTCCAAATCCAGTGTCGTGCTGTCGATATGTTTAAGAGAAGTTGACCTCTGTAGTTCTCAACCCTCCTCTGATTCTCTACTGATCCTGATTCACAAACATTATGCTCCTCTGTCTCCCGTTGATGATGTGGGAAACATTATGGCCCACCTTCGATCAAGGTCACTTCCTATGATCTTCAGCTCATTATCCAGGAAGCTGATCTAGAGACTCCCTTCCGGTACCTTGGAGCCTGCATGCCTCAATGGCAGGTTCTTCGCATTCGATGCAAGGTTTTCATCATTGGCCTTCGATCGGATGATTCTATGGGTGTTCGACACTAGCTCACTGTTCACATTCCCTGGATTGTACCTGTAGTACCTTGAGGGCCATTGTCATTATTGGTGGTTCCTCTCGCATCTGTTAATAGCTTTCATCATTGGCTGCTAATCAGACAATGTTCTTGCATGTTTGACTTTAGCTCACTCATTCACATGTTAGAACTTGTACTCTGTTCAGGTCGGGATGGAGTGCAAGACCCTGAGTTTTGTCTGATGGAATCCATGCTACGGATTTTGTGGATTATCATGGTTGGTTACATGACTCATTTATTGGATGGTTGTGACCATACCTGAGTTTGTTTATTGATCCTTTCTGGATGGCTGCTTCCATACCTTGGATCCTGATTATTCTATACTCTGTTATGGATGGCTGCGCCCATACCACGTATCATGTATTTGAGATATCAAGTGTACTTGTCTACGCAGGTTCTCCGACGACAGTGTTTTCAGTTGGGCACGTTCTCGTAAAGCATTTCACCCCTCTCTCTCTCTCTCGGGCCTCATGCTTTAGGGGGCATCTGTTACACATTAATTTTTCACCGACCCTGCAATCCCCCGTCTCGCACATTGGAGGGCCTTTTCCATGACCTGTGAGCAGTGACATAAACTGAAACCACTTTCATGGTGTTGAGCCGCTAATATGACCACTTTTTAACACCTATTTCATCCATTTATACTCTTCTTTATCATGTAATTTATCATAATTTATCATATAAATCCATTTTATAATTATTTATGCTCTTATGGATAAATATTATTGCTTCTCCTTTATTTTTAATAAATTGATGATTATTATGCATAATTTTATAAATGATGGTTTATTAATATATTTTGTAACAACGCTCACCATTTTAGCCTCCAAGATATTTGCTAGATTGCAGATTTTATCTCCAACACATCATTCAATATTCCATCTCAGAAATTCGCTGGAATAAGAAGTGACATTTTTGCGGTTGATATTCTAGGAAAATGGAGAAGAATCTGGAAAATCTGGAACATGGGTTTTGTCCAAAATGGACCGAATTAACTTTATTAAAGAATTGTTTGCCCAAATTAGGCTTGTATTGAGAGAAATGGAAGGTTCTTTGAGCATGTTTTTCTCAGATTTACTGTTGCGGCCGTCTTCCAAATTATCTCAGCTGCAAATCCAAATTCGACTTGTTCCTGTTGAAATATTGATGGAAATATCTTTTCTTGCTGATCAAGTTGCTGGGGACAATCCAATATTGTTATGAGGGATCATATTTACTATTTAATTTCTCCTCTTTCTGATTATAAAAGGAGAACATGTATTATGTATTGGGACAATGATTTTATGATTATGGAATTCCTTTTGTAACTTTGTAATTCCTTGATTCTCGTGATCAAAGAGCAACTGATGTAAACACTATTTATGTTTGATTAATACAAGAATGCATTTTTGTTCCATTTCTTAACTCTGGAGTAAAGCTCAGCGGCGTTTTTACCGGTGGTTGAGGGCCTGGCCCTGGTGGATCGATCCGTTGTTTGTATTGTTACCTTTCAGCTATCGTTGTGTGACAGTTTGTAGTTGTTTTCATTACAGTTTGCAAGTAAGTAGTTTATTGTTCATTTCTTATTTAATATCAGTATTTTATATTAACGAATCGCGTTGTTGTTCCTTTATGATTTAACAAGAATCTAAATATGGTATAATTTGTCTTGTTATACCTTAATAGAGCTTCACTGTTCTATTTCCATTATTGTTTCATTTCATTTTCTATTCCAATTGATTACTGTTCCATTTGACTATTGTTCATTTGCAGAAAGTTGTTCAATAGAATTTTCCATTCGATTCCACTAGTTAAGAGTTTGCTATTCGGACTTATTAAATAGGATTTGCTGTTCAATTCCTTTGATTGTAGTTTGTTGTTCATTTACATTTTTTTTAATTCTAGAGCTGCTGTTCATTTCAGTTGATTAATTGCAAAGAGTTTGGTTTTGAGAGTTTTCCTAGTTCACTTTCATTAGCAGCACTTAGTTCAAGATTTATTTCCATTCAATTGCTTTAAAGTAGGACTGTTAATGTAGAGAATATTGGTTATTGCTTCCACGTTCCCAGATTGATTGTCTTGTTCCAGTTTGATTTCAATTACATCAATTTCTAGAGGAATGAGTTATCACTACTGTATCTTTGATTGATGTTTACTAAGTGAATGATTGGATTTCAGAGCATTTGAGTTTATGTTATTGTAGTTAGATTTATTTTCCAAGCATCCATTTACTCTTGTATTTAGAACATTGTACTACATATTACAAGGCATTACTCTTAGAGTGAATTGTAGCCTCAAATAGAGTACACTCTTGAAATAAAAAATCGTTCCTGGATTGATAATTAATGTGAGATAAATAGGTGTTAAAAAGATACCTTTTATACCTCAACACATGGCATCCCCCTTGACAAGGATAATCATTCCTCTGAAGAAAGTTTCCTTGGAAAAACCCTAAAAAATGATCTTTTGGCCTTGGCGCGACTAGCCATTTCAGCCCTCGCGCCAATGGGGGAAATCCACCAAAGAGGGCATGCCAACTAGCACTCTGTCCCATTGTATTACTCGTGCCAAGCTTAATAATGATTGTTTTTAAAAAATAAATGGTGGAAGTTTGATTCCAACAAACTCTTGAACAAGTCTCTAAAATGAGTTGGGAGGTTTGGCTCCGGATCTCCATGTAGGGGAAGTGGTTTTCCACCTATCATGGAAGCTTCCTTGAGGATAGGGCCAATCCCATCATTGTAGGGATCCCAACTCCTCTTCCACCATCTATATAAGCTTTCCATTTTCCCTTTGCAAGCTAGCCTTAATGGTCATAGAACTAAGTGTTGAATCAGTAGCAAGGAGACTATCACCAGACAACCTCTGAGATCCAAGCCGAAGAGAGAGAGCTTTGTCCCATTCTCGATGAGCTTCATTGAGACGTGCTCCACTGTTGACCCCGCCCAAGGAATATCCAACGTCAGAGCTTAAGGTTGAATCGTTCCTTTGTTTTATTAATGATAAGCGACTTTGATTATGGTTTCATTCATGTATCTTTATCTTTGATGCAATGAATTACATCTTCTCTGACTGATGTATAGTTACAAGATTTAGATTCTATGCTGTGTATTGTCATGTTTCTTCGTACGTGTGTAGGTGTTGGGATGTGCTAAGCGGAAGGATTGTGATCTGCTGGAGTGGAGGATGGGAAGTGTCATCCTTCTTTCGATGACCATCACGTAGGACCTGAGGTAGGCAACTTATCATTTCTTGTCATTTTGTAACTAGAGACCTGCGTCTTAGCATGACTTGATTGTTGCTAGACCCGATCTGGGCTAGTAGGGATTGCCTCTGTCCGCAGAGGGGATTTACCTTTCCAACAGCGAGATGGTTAGAGTATCTTGTTGAGGGTAGATTGGTTGTCAATGGACTAACACCAAGCCCCAATTGTGTATCTTGTACTAGTGGATATTTGAGGGCCATTATCCCTAGTATGGGAGCTCTAGATTGTTGTATTAATATAACGAAGTTGGGTTGAAAATTATAAAATGTTGTTTTTGTTTTGTGCATGTGTGATTTATTTTTGTTTATATTGTAGTGTGCAAAGTAGTATCGTTTTGATTCTTGGTTTGGTAGCATCATATATTTTAATATTATATCCTAGACACCAGGTTTGTGGAAAAACAACATGGTATTAGAGCATATCTAACCTACTTTGAGCATAATGAATCAGAGTGTGCACAAAGAAGCAACGCAGAGGGATTTGTGGGTGTCTAGATCATGGAGTGAAGGGTTGAGTTGAAGACATGGAGATGTGGTCTTGACTGGCTTGGCAGCGAGGGAAAATTATTGATCACGGATTTTCGTTGATTTGTCATGGATGGCTGGGAAAACTCAAGGATTTCTTTGGCATGGACAAGATCAAGTTTATCGAAATGGCTTCATGTGATGGACTACAAATTGGTGACCTAGAGTATTCATAGGGTCGTGATGTTTCATATCTGAGATTAGAGGTATTTGCACGAATGGTTTTTGATCCAGGAGGATGAGTGCTTGCATGACTGATCTAGGTGAGATAGTGTAGGCATAGAGGGAGTCTAGCCTTAGAGGGAGCCACCCTATGGAGGTTTTGGATATTCAGGTTTAGATGTGATTAGGAAAATGTACAAATGAGATTGTCTGGTTCATTCTATAGGGTATGTTGCAGTGATGGATGTTACATGGGCTAGTGTTGTCGGACGATGATGGTTGCTTCCTAGTCTTGGAAGTACCTCCCTCACAAAGAGGGAGTGTTGAATTTTGAAGTTTAGGAGGTACTCCAAGACTTGAGCATTGAGGGTTTGGAGGAATAAGCTCCACAAGTGGCCTTGTGGGCTTGAAACACAAGCCTGAGATTTTGCACCCATCAATGGTTGGGCCAAAACAGTGACGAGATTTTGACATGTGATGGATGGAGATAATAGTAATCATCTAAAATAATGGTATTCTGAGTTGTAGAGATGGATTTATGAATTTTTGAAAGTTATGTGTGGGCATGGTGGCACAAGGTCAAGGTCGGCTTGATGTTAACAAGCCTTGTGACAAGTTATCAATCCCTCGAAGGGTAGTTCATTGAATCCCTTAGAAAAGATATAAATAGAGCTCATTTATGGAGGCTTATAACATATCGTTGAAGATCAAAAGTGCACTTGTATTCAAGAACGAGACATTTGTTTTGGGTTGCAGGTTGGAGGCATTTTCCAGCAAAGAGGAAGAGGCCTAGTTGAGCCTCCTTGTCACTATTTGGAAGTTGATTTTATCTTGTAGCAAAGTCGAGGATATAGGATTACTTATGGAGTGTTTTGGGATATGTTTGAAGTGTATTTTTGTGGACATACTTCACTGAGGTAGCTACAACAAGAGAGCAGACAAGTGCATGGGGTTTATGGTTTTGTTTAGGCATGTCCTTGTCTTTTCTAAGGACCAAATTGCAACAGAGGAATTCACTGGCTCAAGGGAAAGTTATGTGTGGTTTTTTGGCTTAATCATGATGGGTAATCTCTCCTAATATCATGTTGCATGCATTGGAGGTTTCCACAGGTAGGCCGCAATCCTAGATCCACTTGTACATGGGGTCGAAAGGAAAGCAAGAGGTCCTACACCTTAGATCTCTTGTATAGGAGGTTGAGTCTTGTGTTTGTGGATTGGTAACAAGCCCAGAATAAGGAGTGAATAGGAGAAGAGAGTTTAAGGGAGAATGTAATCCTGCTGAAGGTTTGAAGGTGGAGAAAAGGGTGTTGTAGCATACTACTAAGAAGCCCTAACTGGTGACCTATATTACAACATTTTTCACCAGTATTTGAGAAAGTGGGTGTTGGATGCTAGGTTGATCAGATGGATGGATAAAATTGGAGGATTGTAGGAGCCAAGAGGTAGGGTTTACATGACATGTTGGAAGCTCAACTAGTGGGCATAATCTACAGAAGTATACCCTAAGGAGCAGTCGAATCAACAATTTATATGTCATGTCAAGAGGAGTAGTAGAAGGTTGTAGGTCAAGTATGGTTGTCCTCTTGAGTTTATGTAAATTGCAGGTAAATGGGTGTTGTTAGTTTTGGAAATACTAAGAAGGGGGGGGGGGTGGATCATCATTCCTTTCAATTAGAGCATTAGTTAATCTTCAATTATTATCAGCGTTTTTACAATGATAGCAACAAACAAGAGGAACAAAGAAGGGGGGGGGGGGGGTAGATCAGCATTCCTTTCAATTAGAGCATTAGTTAATCTTCAATTATTATCAGCGTTTTTACAATGATAGCAACAAACAAGAGGAACAAAAATGCACACAGTTTTTAAGGTGGAAACCCACTCTGGACAAAAACCACCTAATGCTTTTCCAATAATTCTTAAATATTCAACTCCAATTGAAAATAAAGCTCCAACTTCCTAGAATCTAGAAAAGCATTCTTCTCCAGCTCCCACTAGATGGATGCTTCAATGCCCGATATTCTTCAGTAGTCAACTGAACGGATGCCCCAACACCCAATGAGCTACAACTCACCCTAGCACCACCCTACCACCCTATAGAAGAATAAAAGAAGAATGGACTCTCGTACCAGGGAAAATGGTCCACTTTACAATGATATAGAATGATGTAGAAGAAGAAGATATACTAGACTATAACCCAAACTTTGACACAACCACCTAATGATGATCCTAGACCTCCCAACACTGCCTCTTCAACCCTTGGCAGATAGACACTAGTACAATTTTTACAATAATGTATTTACAATGATTGTATGCAGTGTTGCCCACTCGAAGACTTCATATGATGAATTTCTTACTGCTGTTATACACCTTGGTTGCTGCTCTTTTCATGCTACCTTCTGCTACACCTTTCTTTTCTTTGCTGCCATAGAAATTCTGGTCCTTTGCAACCCTTGACAACACATGATCTAGTTTTTTCTTACCTTCTAGGAGCTCGATATTGAATCTAGTGTATCTCTATTATTTTATATCCTAAATATCTGATTTTTGGTCTTATAGTATTCCTCTGAGTCATCTTTCCAATGCTATAGGTCTGACCCAATTTGGATTCTTCAAGAGAGATTTATACCCAATCTCTCACAATGCCCTAATTATGGATTATTTCAGCAGAACGAACTTGTACAGCGTGCCATGTGACATTGTTTCTTCATTTTGGCTTTGAAATTGATAGAGACAAAACTAAAGTCTATGCACTATCTGTAAATTTTTACAGAATTCCAATCCGATACTCAGAGAGAGAGTTATGACGATTTTACCAAGGTCACTTCTTTGAGATTAATTTCAGGAGCCTACAAAAACCCTGACTTCCACAGATCATATCTCCAAAAATATTGCGCACCTTGATCTGAAATTTTTACAGTAGCTTCCTCAGGATTTTTTCTTCGCCTCATAAAAATTTCAGCTTCTAAACCTTCGTATAAAAAATTTTAGAGCTAAAATTCCACGATGACCTGTTTCAGATGGCAAAATCCCTTACATAAGGAGGAAATGAGGATCACAATTTATATAAATGCTTAGGTTGAGAGGGGCTTCAACAAGTGAACGTGGGAGGGATTTTAGGAGCTTAAAAAATATTAATTATTAATTTTCAATGAACCATGCCCCAACCCCATGGGGTTTTGGCCCACTAACTGGGCGTACAAACTTCAAACATGAATATCGCTCAAACCGTGAAGAATTACATGGTGTGCCATATATCAATGGAAACATCTCGACAAGTAGAAGCCATCAAAAGCATTATTGGCCTAGAATATATTAATTTGGTAGGTGAAAATTCCCATGTAATATTGGGTTAGCCCCTGGTGCTGCTTGGGTTGACATCAATGACAACTGCTGATCAACAATCTCCCCCTTTGGCATTGATGGCAACACAAATACTCCACCTGTGATCATGACACCCTTTCCTACAACATACTCTCCCCCTTTGACATCAATGGAAAAGGGTAACTCGCCCTGAAACAAAACCATCCTGTGGACTTGTACACCTGCATACCTATAATCTAATGAGAACTTGGGAGAATCCCAAGCTTTTGACGAAGATATTCAAATGCTTCACGAGGTAAAGCTTTAGTGAAGATATTAGCAATTTGTTCTTTTGTAAAAACATCCTCAAGTTTGATATTATTTTCAGCAACTTGTTCTCTAACAAAACTATATTTGATCGGAATGTGCTTTGTTTTTGAATGCATGACAGGATTCTTGGAGATGCTGATGGCACTAGTGTTGTCACAGAATATGGGAATAGGCTCACTGAATTGTACTTGAATATCTTTCAAAGTTTGTTTCATCCAAAGGGCTTGAGTACAACATGATGTTGCTGCAATGTATTCTACTTCCGCTGTAGATAACGAGATTGAAGTTTGCTTTTTACTCAACCATGATACGAGACAACCACCTAGATAGAATGCTGCTCCACTAGTACTCTTACGATCATCAACGCTTCTTGCCCAATCTGCATCTATACAGACTTGAATAATGAGATTGTTACCCTTTGGATACCACAAGCCATGTTCTTATGTGCCCTTTCGATATCGAAGAATTCTTTTGACGACAATAATATGTGATTATTTTGGTGCTGCTTGGAATCTTGCTACTTATCCAGCTGCTTGCATAACATCTAGCTGAGAGGCTGTTACATATAGAAGACTACCAATCATAGACCTGTACAACCTCTGATCCACATCTGTAGATGAGTCGTCTATGCTCAATTTGCAACCTGTTACCATCGGAGTAAGGATGGCTTCGCAATCTTCCATGTTGAATTTCTTGAGCATTTCCTTGATGTACTTGGCTTGACATATAAATATTCCTTTCTCTTACTGAGATATTTGAAGCCCCAAGAAGTATGTCAGCTCACCAAGTAAAGACATCTCAAACTCAATTTTCATCTTTGTAGAAAAGTTCTTACTTATTCTATCATCATTGCTACCAAATATTATATCATCCACATATACCTCAACGATTGTTAAATTATATTTATCTATTTTTACATAGAGATTGCTATCAACATTACCTTTCTTGAACCCTTGTTGATGTATATATCCATCAAGACGAGCATACCATGCTCTGGGAGCTTGCTTGAGACCATATAGAGCCTTCTTTAACCTACAAAAATAATCTTATTTTTGTGATAGTAGAAACCTTCAGGTTGTTCGATGTAAAATTCTTCTTCTAATTCTCCATTCAGAAATGCTGACTTAACATCCATTTGGTAGACTTTGATTTTTCTTGAACATGCATAGGCGAGAAACATTCGGATGGCTTCCATTCTGGAAACTAGTGCAAATGTTTCGTCGAAATAAATTCCTTCCACTTGTGCATAGCCTTTGCAAACTAATATTGCTTTGTTTCTGGTAACCTACCCATCTTCATTCAATTTGTTCCTAAATACCCATTTAGTCCCAATGACATTTTTATCTTTTGGTCATGGAACTAATTCCCAGGTGTTATTCTTCTCAGTTTGATCCAATTCTTCATTCATAACTGCTACCCAATGTTCATTCTGGCTGGCTTCCTCAAACCTACTAGGCTCAAAGTTTGCTAGAAAAGCAACGTGAGCTTGTTGTGATGAACGAAGCTGTCGACCTTCATTTATGTCACCAATGATTTGATTTGATGGATGGTTATTTTGAATCCACTCTTTTGTTCTCCTTGGAGGAGCTTCTTGTTGTTGTTCTGGTATATCTTGATGATCATTGTTTACTTCTTCCTCGTTGATAGTTGCTTCTTGTTCTACAATTTTATCTATGCCTTTTTCAGCCTCTATCTCAAGTTTCAAAGATTCTATATCCTCATCATTACTTGCTAGAACACCATCTTCGTCAAATGTAACATTTATGCTCTCCACTATTTGTTTTTGTCTTATATTATAGCATTTATAGGCCTTTCTTTTGTGTGAGTAACCAACAAAGATACCTTCACCGACACGTGATTCAAACTTACCCAAATTTTGATCTTCGCTTTTGATATAAAATTTGCTTCCGAAGATTCTGAAATATTTTACATTAGCTAGTTTTCCTTTCCATAATTCATATGGAGTCTTGTGGCAATTATTTTTTAGAAGACTTCAGTTAATAATGAAGACTGTCGTATCAATTGCTTGAACCCAAAAAAATTCATCCAATTTTGAGTCCTTCAACATTTTTCTACCCATTTCCTGTACGGTTCTGTTCTTTCTTTTAGCAAATCCATTTTGCTGAGGTGTTTGTGTTGTTGAAAATTGCCTTTTTATTCCATTTTCGTCACAGTACTGCTGAAATAATTTGGAAGTGAATTCTCCACCATTATCTGATCTTAAACACTTTATTTTCAAATCAGTTTCATTTTCAACCAACTTCTTGTAGATCTCAAAGTACTCAAATGCTTCAGATTTTTTCTTTAGGAAACTGACGACTGCCATCCTGGTATAGTCATCTATCATTAACATGAAATATAATTCTTCGTCTAATCCTTTTGTTCTCACAGGACCACATAGATGAGTATGTATCAATTCCAATGGATGTGATGCAAAGTGTTCTTTTGTTTTAAATTGGACTTTTGTCTACTTGCCATGCCGACATGCCTCACATAGTGTGTTGGAAGGTTTTGAGATTTTCGGCATTTCTCGTACTACTTCCTTTTTGCTTATCTTGACAAGATTGTAAAAGTTTATGTGACCCATTCGTTTGTCCCATAACCAGCTTTCATCTTCTTTAGCTAGTAGACATGCTTTAGTTTCTTCATCTAGAACATATATGTCATTTGGAGCTCAACTTACTGTAGCCACAATTTCACCATACCTGCCTTTCTTGATTTCACATTTTGTGGAGTTGAATAGCATTGTGTGTTCTTGATCACACATTTGTCCAACACTGAGCAGATTGTGATTCATGTTTTTGACCAATAAAACATTCTTGGCTATAACATCTTTGCTTTCGAGAGTGATAGTACCTGATCCTATAACATTTGAAGATCCATCATTTCCAAAGGATATGGTTCCATCCTTCTCTTTCAAAGATACAAATTTCCTTCTATCTCCAGTCATATGCATTGAGAAACCGCTTTCAACATACCGCACATCTTTATTTTTTTGAGCCTTGAGAGCGAGAGCACAATTATCAGTCTTCTTCTTCTTCCATGTTCATTTATTCTATGGCTTCGAAGATTCTTCTGGAGGATTTTCAGGTCTGTAGTCTCTGGCTATGTGTCTAAAGTTCTGAAATTTGTAACATTCCATTTTATTTCTTAAATGTTCAAATCTATTGATTTTTTGTTGAGCCCTGGGAGGTTCATATTTGAAGAATCTCTTGGAATTGTATTGGTTCCTAGAGTACGTGCGACATTCTTTATGACCAAATTTTCCACATGAATAACAATAGCCATGAAAAATATGTTGGTACCTGGATGAAAATCTTCATCAAGGAATCGTCTTCCAAGGATGTGCTTGCGAATCTTGTCCAATGAAGTCTACATGTATGTCAGATCTCATAGGTTCATTGTATTTTGTTGTAGAAGGTCCCGCTTCTTCTTTTTTGTAACCGAGGCCAGTTCTGTCATTGTAAGATCGTTGATTGTTGATGAGTTCTTCCAATGCCCTTGAGCTATTGGCATAGTTTTGGATAGTTTTTCCCTTCTTCACTTCCTTACGCAGCAAGACTACTTCAGCTTATAATGCTTCCCTTTCTTGGTTGCTTTCTTCCAACTTCTTTTGAAGTGACTCTTCAATACATTTTTGTTCTTCAACCTCAATTTTGAGACCTTGAACTTGTTCTTCAAGAGTATTGGAATGGATCTTCTCAGCATTGAGCTCTTTTATAAGCTTGATTGCCTCCTCATAAAATTTTTCTATGGTCAACCCTTCTTCTTCATTGTTTGATACTTCTTGTTTATTGTGCTTGGCCATAAACAATACTTTCTCATTGGCTTCTTCTTTGCTGTCACTTTCTTCATCGGATGATGAGCTATCTTCTTTAGAGAGAAAGTTCCTTTTGGATTCTTTCTTCTTGCCTTGTTTGTTGAATTTCTTAAAGCCTTTCTTTCCTTTTGAGTTTCCATCACTTTTGTTCGGACATTTTTCTACAAAATGCCCAACCTCACCACAACCGAAACATATCAATGGAAGTTTACCTTTGAATTTTCCCTTACCAGGTTTTAGTTTTCTCATAAAGTAAGCATATTCTTCATTTGAAAGACCTTCTCCATCATCTCCCTTTTCTTCACACTTGCAGGTGCATGTCATTTCAATTGAAGGTTGTTTGTCCTTATTGGTTTGCTTAGATGCAACGAACGCAGTTTCTAGATTTGAAGTACCCTTTTCTTCATCAAGTCTCATTTCATATGCTATGAGAACTCCATGTAATTCTTCCTTGCTGAGTTTGTCCAGATTTGCATTGTATTCTAAGACCGATACCTTTGGGTTGAATCTCCCTGGTAACGTTCTAAGAATCTTCCGTATAATAGTCTTCTCGTCAACTGGCTCTCCCAATCCTTCCAGAGTATTGGTTATTTCATCAACGTATTGAAAGTATGCAGCAATGTTGCAATCTTCTTTCATTCTGAGTTGCTCAAATTTTGCTCTATAGATTTGAAGCATTGCTTCTTTGACATTTGAGTCACCTGCATATATATTCTCAAGCTTGTCCGATACATTTTTGGTGGTTTTACAACCCAACACCTTATGATAAGCATATTCAATAAGTCCACTGATAATAATATTCTTTGCTTTTGCATCATTTACCAAATTCTTCTTACCTTGTTCATCCGTAGTTGATGTAAATCCATTTTGAACAGTGTCCCATACTTCGTAACCTTGCGCCAAGAGATAGACCTCCATTATTCCTTTCCAGAGTGTATAATTATTTTCATTGAATAGAGGTACACCATTCTTGGTATGCTCCATGACCTCCTTCCAGCTGTTAAACTACTATTGAAGGAACCAAACTCTGAAACCAATTGTTGGAAATACTGAGAGGAGGGGGGGGGTTGAATCAGTATTCCTTTCAAGTAGAGCATTAATTAATATTCAATTATTATCAGTCTTTGTACAATGATAGCAGCAAACAAGAGGAACAAAAATGCACATAGGTTTTAAGCTGGAAACCCACTTCAGGACAAAAACAACCTAATGTTGTTCTAATAATTCTTTAATATTCAACTCCAACTGAAAATAAAGCTCCAACTTCCTAGAATCTAGAAAAGCATTTTTCTCCAGCTCCCACTGGATGGACGCTCCAACGCCCGAGATTCTTTAGTATTCAACTGAACGGATGCCCCAACACCCAACGAGCTACAACTCACCCTAGCACCACCCCACCACCCTATAGAAGAATAAAAGAAGAATGGACTCTCATACCAGGGAAAATGGTCCACTTTACAATGATATAGAATGATGTAGAAGAAGAAGATATACTAGACCATAGCCCAACTTTGACACAACCACCTACTGATGATCCTAGACCTCCCAACACTGACTCTTCAACCCTTGGAAGATAGACACTAGTACAATTTTTAAAATAATGTATTTACAATGACTTAGTACAATGATACAGTTACAATGATTGTATGCAGTGCTGCCCACTTGAAGACTTCATATGATGAACTTATTGCTGTTGTTATGCACCCTGGTTTTTGCTCTTGTCATGCTACCTTCTGCTGCACCTTTCTTTGCTTTGCTTCCATAGAAATTCTGGTCCTTTGCAACCCTTGACAACACATGATCTAGCTTTTTCTTGCCTTCTAGGAGCTCAATATTGAATATGGTGTATCTCTATTATTTCAGATCCTCAATATTTGAATTTTGGTCTTGTATTAGTCCTCTGAGTCATATTTCCAATGCCACAGGTGTGAGCCAATTTGAATTCTTCAAGAGAGAGTTATACCCAATCTCTCACAATGCCCTAATTATGGACTGTTTCAGTAGAGAGAACTTGTATGGTGTGCCACGTGTCACTTTTTCTTCATTTGGCTCTGAAATTGATAGAGTGAAAACTAAAGTCTGTGCACTATCTGTCACTTTTTACATAATTCCAATCCGATACTCAGAGAGAGAGTTATGAAAATTTTACCAAGGTCACTTCTTTGAGATTAATTTTAGGAGCCTGCAAAAACCCTGACTTCCACAGATCATATCTCCAAAAATATTGCGCACCTTGATCTGAAATTTTTACAATAGCTTCCTCAGGATTTTTGATTTGCCTCATAAACATTGTATCTTCTGAACCTGCATAGAAAAAAAATTTAGAGCGAAAATTCCATGATGACCTATTTCAGATGGAAAAATCCCTTACATAAGGAGGAAATGAGGATCACAATTTATATAAATGCTTAGGTTGAGAGGGGTTTCAACAAGTGAACGTGGAAGGGATTTTAGGAGCTTAAAAAATATTAATTATGACTTTTCAATGACCCATGCCCCAACCCCATGGGGTTTTGGCCCACTAACTGGGGGTACAAACTTCAAACATGAATGTCTCTCAAACCGTGAAGAATTACATGGTGTGCCATATATCAATGGAAACATCTCAACAAGTAGAAACCATCAAAATCATTATTTACCCAGAATATATTAATTTGGTAAGTCAAAATTCCCATGCAATATTGGTTTAGACAGTGGTGCTGCTTGGGTTGACATCAATGACAACCTCTAATCAACAATTAGGTCCCCGTAATTTGTTAGATTGGAAATACCAAATGTACAAGGGTAACATCAAACTAATCAAACTAGTCTTTGGGGTCCTAGGACCTAGCCTTCCTAGACTTAGAGAGGGATCTCTCTATGTTTGTATA
The DNA here is from genome assembly GCA_034641835.2 of Pinus albicaulis. Taxonomy (NCBI): domain Eukaryota; kingdom Viridiplantae; phylum Streptophyta; class Pinopsida; order Pinales; family Pinaceae; genus Pinus; species Pinus albicaulis. The sequence goes on from CM076572.1 coordinate 698,966,554, forward strand.
AAAAGTGTAACTTGATAGCTTTTAGGTTTTGATTTTGGGCTAGTTATAGGGATTATGGTTTGCTTGTTCATTTGTTTGGTTGGATATGTTTTCAAGGAGAATAGGTAGAGTAAGTGAGAATCAATCCATTGGGCTATGGAATTAGCAAGGGTTTTGAAGAGTGCAAAAATAAGTCAAGGGTGTCTCATAGGGAAATCTATCAAGGCCAAATGGATATAAGTAGGTTTTGTGTGGGTGAAATGAAAATAGAGTTGTGAATACAGTAAGTTAAGGGGAAATCAAGGATCCTTTAACATACTATGAACAAGGAAAAATCTTTCAGTATGATAGTATAGCAAAACATGAAGAGAAATAAAGGCACAGGGGATTCACTGGGGGAGCAATACCATACCACGTGGGTTCATATTGGGGGATACATATTGAGGGAAAAATGACATTATATATTGGGGGATATATAGGTGGTAAAGGGTTTTTATATTGATAGGTATACGAAATGGAGCTCAAAATTAATGAAAAAGTATAAAGGGGTAGAAAAAATGTTAATGAAAAAATGGATACTTAATATATCTAGTGAAGGTAGGGGTTATTTAAATTGGGAAGGTGTATTGGGTTGATATTGGTATGGGGTTAAATAATGTGATTTTTATAGGTATTTTCCAATACGTAGTCAAGTTAGGGGTATTTTCCAATACGTAGTATGCCATGAACGCACGCAATATGTCATGGGTTCATTAAGTGAAGCCCCTGTGAATAAAGGATTCTTCAATCAAAAAATACTAGGAAGACCTCAAACAATAGATAAGTAAATTTAGAGAGGATCTAAGGATTCTATGAACATTACTTGCAAACAAATAGACCTTTAAAATATCATTTTATTAAAAACCAAAGAGCATTTAAGAATTCTTTAGCTAAACTTCGAGGAAAAAATAGAAATCAAAAGAGGCAGGAAGAACTAGGGTGCCAAGAAAGCAAGTACTATTCTCTATTTCTATCTTTTGATCAAGCAAACCATAAAAATAATGAATAATTGAAGGAAAAAAAGACAAAAGTGGAATACATCACCATCTAACCAAGCTTTATGAATCCTAAGAGTGTGCCCAATCCATGGATGCTCAGTCCAAAGCCATCAAAAATCATCAAAAACCAATTTCACCAATAAACTCCAAGTCTATCTCATATTATGCTCAAGAAATATCCAACATGTAAAATGAGGCCTCAATGCTGTATTTAACAAGAAAAGAGGACCAAAACCCTAACTAGGGTTCCCAAAATGTCATAAATTCCCATAAATACCATTTATGTCCAAAGAGACCATGCAAGGCCCAAGGCATAAAATATCTAATGAAATAAATGAAAAATAGCTTATAACACCTAACTTTGGAGTGATTTTCCCAAAAAACCACAAAATATCTATTTGCCATAAATTAGTGTCTTTTGTTGACTTTTGCAGGCAAGGGCGTAGCAGGGGGGTCCAAGGGCACAACGCCTGCATGGGAAAACTGGGTGACCTTGCAACTAAATTTTGAAGGCCTTCCCTATGTCAGAATGAGCTCCATGATAGCTCGTTGGAAATATTTTTTAGTATAATTTCCAAAACGACCCTTGTTTTTGTGATTGGAATTCATTAACCTATTCAAAAACCAAATCTTCCAAGGCTGCTAACGGCGCAGCGCCAGCCCTGAAAACAAGGGAGAAAGGTGAAATTTTGCATGTTTTTGGCCCTTTTGGAGGACCAGTTTTGCTCTAAATGAGCTGAAACTTGGTGAGTGTGATTTGCTTGGCCTAAGGAACCAAAAAATGTTAAAGTTATTGAAGTTCCATATTCTAAGTTAGAATTTCCTTCTTGTAAGGAATTTCCAATTGAAATTGGACCCAATTTACTTCACAACCTGCCTTCAAGTGATGAAATTACTACTAGAAGTAATAAGGATGCATCTGTAGATGTTGATGGTGACCATAGTGTTGGAGATGTTGAGAATGACAAGAGTTTTCTTTTGCAGAAAAAATATATACCTATTTATTACATACAAAATACTAGGAATAATCTGGTTCAAGATAGTCCACGTACAAAAATTGCTTACATATCAGACAAAGAAGCTGAAAGAATATTTATACACAATGGACCTGTTATTATTGTTTGGAGATCCTCTGTTGATGCTACAAACACAAGAAACCATTTAGTGTCTACCAATACTAACTCTATTTCCAGCCTTGCTTTTTAGGAAAATTTGACTTCCATTGTTGAAAATGTAGTAAATACCAATCCACATTAAAATACTAAATTCATGTCCCAAGCAAAGATATATCCAATGTCTAAATATTCAAAATATACAACCAATGGGATAGAAAACACCCATGTGGTCTTTAGTTCTGTAGATGTTGCAAATGATTTTCTTAAGATATTGGATAGCCATGTTGGACCAATCACTAGGGATGATCCTTCTACTGCGGTTGCACTGGATACCAAAATAAGGCATCCTGCTTATGATCAAAGGATTCTTTGAGACAAAAATAAAAAAACTAATTTTGAGCCTGTCAAGGGCGTTAAATCACAAGTGGATGTTGGACAATTTGTTAGGTTAATTCATGGTGAGTACAATCATACAAATTTTTTCCAACTTCAGAAATTTATTATTCTTGCATGGTCTAAACCAACTTAGGATTCTTATCTATGTAAATTGTAAGATGTAAATTACATGATAGTGTAATTTGAACTTATCATATCTACTTGGTAACTATCCCATTTTTTGTCGCTTACTTCACTGCATCTAATCGATTTGATAAAGATGATAATTTTATTGATGGACTATATTTAGATTTATTTTACAGTGACCTTTTTACATTCTTATACAACATTTGTGATAGATAAAGAACTAGAGTTTGATTTAAAGAAAGAGCAAGATGTATGTTTCTTGATTATACCACTCCCAAATTCTATTATAAATTTATACGTTCCTCATATTAAATGAATGCTTAGATTTATACTTATTCCTATTACTAATGGAAACATTTGTGAATTTACACCTATTTTTGCATGTAATATAAATTCCCAATGAAGATATTGGTGGTGACGTATTTATTGGTGAGAAAGTTAGAAAAACCTTTGGAAATAGGCAGTTTTCCAAGGCGTAAAAAAATCATTTAAGTGTTAGGAGGCCATTATTTTAGACCAAATGTAGTCTTTAAAATTTCTTTTTGTTAAGGGGTTAAAGTAGATAAAGGCATCAAAGAAGTTCCATAAAAAATTCCCTTCGATGAATCTTTTGCCTCCCTCCATCGACAAGTGTCGATAGTTGGCCCTGATGAGATGGTGACATCAACCAAGAGGAAAGGTCAATTAAAAGAGTCAATAGCTAGTGACACCAACATGATGTCATACAAATGAAAAATTCAATCATGTGGAAGTGAATATAGTCATATCCCCCTCAAGGAATCTTTTCTCGTAGGTGTTTTCCAAGCCAACCATAGAAACCAATGGACGATTTTGATGGGAATGACATTAAGGTGATGTCGGCCCAATAAAAATCATTTTGAGGGAAAGGATATGGTTGATTTAATAAGCCAACAAATATTGGAAAGGGCCCATTAGGGAGGTTCATTAAGGAATCTCTTTCCCCCAACTACTAGAAGGCTCGAGGAGAATTTTTGATGATGGAAACGAATAGGTTAAGGTACAATTCATAAAGTCATGATTTCACACTATAGGCTAAAAAAATTGGCTAATAAAAGGAATAGACATTGAGGATAATATTGGTATTGTGGGGAGGAATTATGGCTCTATCAAGGCCATGGTCATTGAATTTTAAGATCTCACACTACCATTATAGTGCTATGGTGGTTGGGGAATGCACTAGCATATAATGTATTTTGGTGAAGGAAGGAATTATGGCTGAGTGAAGGGCCACGAAAGTGTAGAATGACAACCTGGTAACATGGAAGGATGATGATGTGGTGTATGAATATGGAAGAAATCTAAGTGACGTTTGAGAAAATTTATATGGCTCTTCCAGCGTGTCGACAAGACAAGAAGGAGACTAGTAAATGTAATAGCATGGTATCAAAGCTTGAAAATTATGTGCATCATTTCATGAGGAAACTAGGTGCGTGATAGAGGAATATAGAAGTGGATGGGATTGGGGGAAGGTGACCCAAGGATATTTTGATTATGAGGACTTAGTGGTAGGAGGAGGGGGGGTATATTTCTTGTTCCAAAAATTGTGAGTGTATTTTATATTTCTTTAAATCATGCACATGTTTTGTATTTCTTTAAATCACACAAGGGATTATAAAGAATAGTTTTTTTACAGGAGATATAAATGAGGGAAATTTGAATTTTAATGCAACATGAATGTGTTTCATAAAACCTAAACCATTCCTCATCATAAACGTATATGTTACCACTAATCGAGCTAGGTGTCTTCCTTGGAATTAACTTCGATGAAAACAAACCTAGATGTTAGAGCTTAGCTAACTAAGCTAGAACTCTAAATAGTTAGTTATTTTATTTAGAATCAACACTACCAGCTAACTTTACCCATCCCTCTATCTTGAAACTCATGTGATATTGAAAGGTGTTCCTTATTCAATGAGAATGCACTAGATCAATATGTATTACACCTTTCATTTTGATGTGTTCCAGTATTTAGGAGTATTCTTCTTGAACAAATCCTTTTACCTTCACAACTCTCTCTCTCTCTCTCTCTCTCTCTACACATGTCTATCTTCTCCTACCCATTCCCTCCCCTCTCTCTCTCCACCCATTCCCCTTTTATTTTCCTCACATTGTTTCCATCTCTCTGTCACTATCCCTTCCCCCATTTCTCTGTCCATCTATCCCTATATCTTTCCATCACACTCCTTCCCTCCATTCCTCCCACCCTATCACACCCTCTCCCTCACTCTCTTTGTCCAATCCTCTCATTCCCTCTCTCTCTTCCTACCTATATGTCTCTCTCCTCCCAATTTCTCTCTCAAAACCCCTCTCTTGATATATATAATATATAGTAAATATATTATACAATAAATAAGATACAAATCTATTATCAACACTATAAAATGTATAAAATTAATAACAATAACAAATTCTAAAAGTAATGAAATAATAAAAAATTAATTAAGTATAATACAAAAATGCAAACCATACTATAGCATGTGAAATACTATTGGTTTCTCAATGCCACGAGCCCATAAAACACTATCATTAAGTTGAAGCAAAATTTAACGGCATGTACATATTATATCTCTATCAAGCTATGTGTCTGCATCAATCTCCATAACAGGATAGATCTATGTAGTTTAATTGAGGTTTTTATTTAGCCCTAGATGGACCTTTTAAAAGCTTGATGGAGGGCTTAAAAAATACCCTCACAAAGCTCGATTTTCAACCTTTGGAACACAATTTCTTCCAAAAAAGAGTAACCCACCTCCATGGATTCACCCTTATTTTAATTTGAAATGACATCTCAATTGGCTTATTCATAAAATAAATAATTATGTATTATGGTTTTGTGTATTTATTTTCTCATGGGAATAATATAAAAGTAAATAATTGAAATAAAATATTTAGAAAACAATTACTTTGAATTTGTTGTATTTATGGTGCAAAGTTAGATAAATGAATTTTAGTTTTACATGTAAACATGACAAACACATAAAAAAAAAAAAATTTGTGAGTTTAGTTCTAATTTATATATTCATAAAATAAATATTTGTAAACTTTTTATGTTTATGGGGGAAATTCACATAAATAAATCCACTTGTACATATCAACATGGCAAACACAAAGTTATCTATCCTACTTTATAGAACTTGCCAATATAGCATACACTACTTCTTTAAATATATGATGATATGCTCCACTTCCAATAAGATCAATAACCATTGGTCAGTTTTATGAAATATCATAATATTTGAAAAATGCAGTCCAATGAAACTCATGGATTTATCAAAAATGTTCATATAGATAATTGAAATAAATTCATACCAATGATGAAGAGTGATGCTTTCTATCATCCATTATGAATTATCCTATCCATGGAAATCAATTAAAAAAATAATAATTACTATCTTCATTACTATTTACAATAAATTTTAAAAATAGTAATAAATAATCACCATCTTCATTGCCAATTACAATAAATTTTATTTGCTAGCTAATTTAGAATACAAAATTTCCACATCATTTTCTGAAAAGAGTAAAAGCCCATGAATCCTCCATCACACAATCTCCAGCTAAACTAACTGACTTTAAAAATGAATCATAAAAAGACCGTCAGTACTTTGAAGTGATTTAAATATATAAATATCAGTGTGGGCATGTTTTATAACCATTGTCGGCTTTCAAACAAGATTAGTTGCTCGCTATAAAATGTATAAAATAGTACCACATTCCTTCGCACAAAATGGTATAAGCCCAGCAGGTAATTCTCGATCTTCAAATTACTTTTTTGCATAAAAAGGTATATGCGCAGCAGGTAATTCTCCAATCTTCAAATTATTTTTCGTTTAGTGCCGAAAAAAAAAACTCTACTGATCTACACCAGTGCAGTGTTTGAATTGAATTGGGTACGTGATTCAGAAATAATGGAACACGCTTATGAATGGATGAGAGATGCCCGTGCCCATGCGCACCAACACAGAGATGCAGTAAAGAACAAAAATTTTGTTGTTATTGTTATGAGGATGATCGTGGAATCCGGAGGTATTGTACCCCAAAGGAGCAGAATTGGAATTGGAATTGGAGTTGGAGGGGTGTCGAGCGTGACTGTTAACAATATGCAGAGATCAAAATACTTGAAGGATTATGTATACTTATCATATGAGGTTCAGGTGGGCCCACCAGAATTAGAGAATTTAACAGAAAATGTTAATTTGCATGATTTATTTGATCAAATTCGACAAGTGGGAGGAGGAGGAGAGATCGTGACGCACCAAAATGTGAATGGGGAGTCTATGACAACAACATACAATGATTCATTGGATGAAAATATGATTATACTTCGATACATAGTGAAAGTAGACATGAATAGAGAAATTCAGTTCTCCACTCAAATTATATGGAATTCCAGATTCAGTTGGCGACAGCTCCTGCAACAGTTAGAGGAGAATACGTCGAGGTATGACTTTAATTTTGAAGCTGAACTGATGGTTGTTGTTGCCACGAATTACTACATTGGAGAGGGATTAGGTGTTAGTACTAGTGCTGCACAGGAATTAGTGGAGATGGTGAGATGATGTGCGTTGTTTGTTACAACAATTTTGGGCACCACGACGATGGAGATGACGACAAGTTTTCTGCAAAAAGATTGGCGTGCAATCATGTTTATCATTCTCATTGCATTGTGGAATGGTTTAAGTATAAAGTCTCATGTCCCATATGCCTCAGAGATCCACGTGCTCCACATCCACCTCCACAATGAACTTGTATTCTTCTTCTCTTCTTCTTATTTGGAATATGTAAAATTATTTATCGATATTGGTTTTTCAAAGTTTACAAAGAAATATGTTTCAATTGAAGTGATGTTATTTTATTGTTTGTTTTCTCATGACATTCCAAGTATCATATTAATTATTGCATTCTTGATTTGCCAGCCCTTTACTTTTAAATGAAAACTTCCATATGAATAGGAGTTACCATAATTATAAAGACACTCAGAATATTTCTAATTGCATGGAAATATAAACTCATTTCAAAAAGAGAAAAACTTTACCTTTGTATTATAAAAATATCGTACATATATCCTACCCTTACAGCAATTAGACTAGATCCAATGAGACACATTAGTGTTGTTAATGATAACCGAGTTGGATAATCCTTCAAAACTTGAGTCTGCAGATTAATATCAGTAGTCAACGGTTGGACTATAAACATATTGGGAATTGCTTCTTCAATAAGGAAAACCTTATTGAAATGCATGACTAAGGAATCACATCTGAAAAGCAAGATAATTTTAATTTTATATAGTTATAGTATAAATGATAATTACCTTTAAAGCAAGTCCTGCTTCTAAAATCACTATGCCAACAACCTTTGCTTGTCTTCCTAAAACTCTAATATTAACTTTCTCCAATCTTTAAAAAAAAAAACAAATCAAAATTAAATAAATATCAACATGGAGATACATTGTAATAATTTTATTCTAAAACTTTTAGTCAGATCTTTTCATTTCATTGTAAATATTAGTTTTTTAAAACTTTTAAAGTATATTTCTATATTAAAAACATAAAATAAATAATTAAATATATCCTTGAATGATAATTGCAATAAAACATCCCAACCATATAACATTTATACTTCTTCATTGCGATTCAATAATTTTGATTAAATTCATTACTTAAAAAAATAAATAGAAATCTGAGCATCACCACTAAATTTCTTTTTCTATCCAAACATTCGCATATAAAATGTATTTCAATTCAATGTTCAATCTATTGATACTAAACTGAAATTAATTTAGCTAATTTTTATTAAATTCATTACTTAAAAAAATAAATAGAAATCTGAGCATCACCACTAAATTTCTTTTTCTATCCAAACATTCGCATATTAAAATGTATTTCAATTCAATGTTCAATCTATTGATACTAAACTAAAATTAATTTAGCTACTTTTTCCAAAAATTGGCTTCTACTGAAGATGTTTTTAAGATGGTTTCTACCTTTTACCATGGGATAGAGGTCTTTGCCAGTCTTTCATCTTACTCGTAACAACATTCGGTCTATCTTGGCATACATCACTGCCTTTAAATTGAATGCATAAACTTTACCAACTAAGAGCATCTTTTAGTAAATTATATTAATTTTTTCGATTTATTTAATTTTCATGATTGATTTTTTTTATTAATCCTTTTAGGAAAAATATTTATCTGGTGATTATATTTTTATAACAGTTATGGTTTTATTTTAATTAGGAAATACAATTCTAAAGAGATTGTGACTTTTTTTTGTTTATACTTTGTTTAACTCTAGATCTATCTGGATCTAGAGGGATCAAATCCCAAGAGATTTATTTAACCACCCTATATCTAGCTTAACTCTGATCTATCTAGATCTAGAGGGATCAAATCTCTAGAGGTCCAAACCTCTTTTTTTAGTGCAAAACTTTGATTCCTCGAGGGGCTAGATATATCAAGAGTTAAGATGGATCTATGAGATAAAATATTAGTATGCAAACTCTATTCAAATTCTATATTATTAATCAAAGATATTACACACATATTTATACATGAAATAGTCTCAAGATAAGAAATCTATCTTGGACGCACAATAATGTGGTTGAGAGATTCTCTCAACCACACACTAAACTAGGAATGAATATAGTTCTAGCTACTTCCTATATTGTAGGAACAGACTCATCAAATAGAGAATTACAACCATAGACAAGTAGGAATTAGATATTCCAACTCCCCCCCTTAATGACTACTTGTCGTGATGTTAATTCACAAAGTCTTGTTGTGGTCAAACATAACAAAGGATATGTCGACGTCCATATAAAGGAGCAACCATCCACTGGAATGCATGGGTACCAACCGCTAGTCTCGTAGGATGTCCTTCGCATACATGATTCTGTCAACCATTATTACTGCATATATGTACCTGTATCTACAAATCCACCATCACCGGGTGAATCGCATGTGCAGAACCTCCAATAAATTTGATCTACCACTGTCGGGTAAATCCGATCTGCCACCACCGGGCAAATTTGATCTGCCACCACCGAGCAAGTCCGATCTGCCACCACTGGGAAAATCCGCAACTTCAATATGCCACCATCGGGCAAGTCCGATCTGCCACCACTGGGAAAATATGCCAACTTCAATATGCCACCACTGAGCAAGTCCAATCTTCCACGACCGGGGAAATCCACCAACTTCAATATGCCACCACTGGGCAAGTCCAATCTGCCACCACCGAGCAAATCCACAACTTCAATATGCCACCACCAGGCAAGTCCGATCTGCCACCACCGGGAAAATACATAACTTAAATGTGCCACCACCGGGCAAACACGAAACTTAAATGTGCCACCACCGGGAAAATCCTATAGCCACTAAGTCTTTGTATGTGGTTTCTGGTTCACCATAAACCATCACTTTACAGTGACAAAAGATGGTTTCCAGCTGACCATAAACCATTACAAGGTGGTTTTGAGATTACCACGAACTTTACACATGCCTTTACAAGGCTTACATTCCATACTTCAACTTTTGGAGTTTCCAAGTACATAACATGACCACTACAACAAATTTCCTAGACTTGCTTATAACATGCTAGGGAGTATATCCCACAAACCCACACTAACTCAAACAAACATTTACTTTGTTGTCCATCATAATAGTTGTTGCTGCTTCATTAGCTCCTCTTTCATTGCTCACATCTTAGGCATCTTTGTCATTCTCAATTAAAACTTGCAACTTCACATTTCACCTGTCATTTGTTAGAGTAGCTAATTCTAACAAAATAACTTTACCTACATTGAGTTAGCTAGGCTCAATAAGGCTCAATAACTTTGAACACAATTCCAAGAAACTAAATAAAGCATAAAATCTTCAGATTAAATTTCTCTATCTTTGCCCATAGATGATTATTTTCCAAACATACCAGCAGCCATTTTTCACCAACGATACCTGTGAGGGGTCCACTGATAAAGAAACAGATTGACGACTTTTCAACTGGACTCAATGCAGTGCATTCCATCACAGATGATCTAGACATGGGAACTCACAGCCATACGAAGAGAAACAATTGTCCCTTCTCAAAACACTAATCCAGGACTCCATGGTCCTATCCTCCGTCGTCTACAAATTCACCTGTTCACAGTATCAAGGTTTGGTAACTGCTTCCAAGCATGCCTCCTCATGCTCGCTAACATACTGCAACAACTAAGACCCATTGTCCAGCTAATCTCCTTGCAATTGAACATGCAGATTTGTCTCCACAATCTGTTTCCATCACACCGGGCACACACAAACTTGATCATCCTCCAATCTCAGACACTCCCATCTTCAGTGTCATGTCGTCAATATATCTGGTAGATAATAATTTTCCTGCAAATTTGTGTATTGCTGGAATGACCAATTCCAACACACACTAATAATGTGACAACAGTTGGTCACACCAATGTCACTTAAATTACAACCAGTTTACATTGTCATGACATTTACACAACAATACATTGCAAATTTAAAAAACATCATCAGAGAATTAAAACATTTGGATGGTAGCATAAACTTCACCCTCTCTGTATATCAAGTGAGATGTAGCGAGGAGAACAACTCCAACACTCGAGCCATCTTTTGAATGATATATTAATGTTGGCAATTCTGCAGCGTCATTCACATTACCTCTTCCAATATTTTTCAATATTCCAGCAACCCCAGCTCCTGCCAAACGAGCACCATGTTCTGCTACAGTGCAGCAAAGTTCAACAACCATTTTTCAAGCACTCAATGAAGAGCATGGAATCCCCAAGACATCCTTTAATATTCTTCTAATGACTTTGAAATTAGTAGAGGTGTTATGGGATAAGATCTGATTCCATCTCCTCCTCATCAAGCATTATAACATATAATGCTCCACTACACAACACTCATACACACACTCTCAAACCTCAGTTCTGATTTATGCTACTTGCCTGGTGGTCACCAATTTGCAGCTCAGTTGTAGTCCTCCTCAGAATGATCTTACTAAATTCTCTACCATATGTCTTGAAATAAATAAATAAATATTGGGCATCCTAGCCCCACAGAACCGACCATCCACACACTGGACTAACCACTTTCAACGTCGTGACAAAATTCATCCACTGCTCCATGGCTCTCTCCAGGACAGTGTGCCCTCGACCCTCTATGTCACCACGAGTTTTGTTGCCTACCACAGCGACCATTGTGCTTCTTTTCCCTTGGAGGGTCAAACCCATACAAAGCCATTCGTCGAAACACACAACCGATCACTGGGATCTATTCCCTTAAATCTCTAAGGAAATTGAACATAGCAGATACGATCCATCATAAAGCACATTGCCTTCCTCATAGCCTGTGAGTTGTAAATGTAGTGATCACAGGCAAGATTAGAATTGCACAACACATACTCACCACCGACTCGACTTCAAAGAGAGAATCAATAATTTGTCAAGTGATAGGCAACACAATTCAATGGAAACATAATTTAGTGCATACAAGGAAGGATTGTATGATCACTGTGCTACAGGCTATGCAAGCCTTCTCCAAAACCTGCATATGTTCGGATCCACACCAACAACAAAAAAAAAATGAACGCTGACAGGCTCACAGCCTGTAGGTCTCCCACCACCATCAGAAAAATAAGACTTTCGCATCATACAGTTCCAAAATTGCACTACTCCACCATAAGCAACCAACGCTCATCTAATCACCACACTAGGTTCAACGACTACAACAAATATGTTGCACCACTCTTCACTACTACGCCCGAAGACCACAATAGTTATGTGTTTAACCATCAACCCAGATTGACCCTTCTATGCACACAACTCTATAGGAAATTTACACATCCATAGAGATGTCACAACACACATTTTCTACACCACCTAAATCGAGTAGCTCTGCAACGAGATCACATCATCCACACAGTTCGATCCACAATCAAACTACATAGTTTGGACTCCAGCGCAATTGATCTCCACCAATGCACATGTAATAAATGGAAGTGCTCCTTGCATAATGGAGAAGGAGTTTGACAGAATTTTGTTAGCCAATGTCAAGCCAACCATGGTGCCAGACGACGACAACTCGAGCCATAGCTCGTCGGACGAGCTATCGACAGGCGAAGACGGGGGAGCAGTAGCAAGCATCGTTGGTGCCGAAGTTCAAACGCGGACGAGATTTGTGTAATCGACATGATGCCGCAACACTAATATGAGATGAAAAAAATCCTTTTTCCCTCCTCCACAGAGGCTTGACAGTCACTCGAACAATCAATCCATGCAGCGATCGATCCAGCAGATCAATGTAAATCCTCTATTCATGCAACAGTTTCTTCCAGAACATAAGATCGCAACACATTTTCTCTGTCAATCAAACAAGTGACCGAAGGCTCGACCATAACGACCAACACCGACAATCAACCACATGGGTTAATGACCGCTCAATCCCCCGTTCCCGTACATTGAGTGGCCCCTTCCATGCACTGTGGGAGTGAAATAAATCGAAACCACTTTCATGTTGTTGAGCCGCTAATATGACCACTTTTTAACACCTATTTCATCCATTTCTACTCTTCTTTATCATGTAATTTATCATAATTTATCATATAAATCCATTTTATAATTCTTTATGCTCTTATGGATAAATATGATTTCTTCTCCTTTATTTTTAATAAATTGATGATTATTATGCATAATTTTATCAATGATGGTTTATTAATATATTTTGTAACAACACTCACCATTTTAGCCTCCAAAATATTTGCTATATTGCAGATTTGATCTCCAGCACATCATTCAATATTCCAACTCAGAAATTCGCTGGAATAAGAAGTGACATTTTTACGGTTGATATTATGGGCAAATGGAGAAGAATCTGGAAAATCAAGAACATGGGTTTTGTCCAGAACGGACCGAATTATCTTCAATGAAGAACGGTTTGCCCAAATTTGGCTTGTCTTGAGAGAAACAGAAGGTTCTTTGAGAACGATTTTCTCAGATTTACTGTTGCGGTCGTCTTCTAAATTATCTCAGCTGCAAATCCAAATTCGACTTATTCCTATTGAAATATTGATGGAAATATCTTTTCTTGCTGATCAAGTTGTTGGGGATAATCCAATATTGTTATGAGGGATCACATTTACTATTTACATTCTCTTCTTTCTGATTATAAAAGGAGAAGCATGTATTGTCGTTGGGGAGAGCGAGGGATTAAACATTCCTTTTGTAACTCTGTCATTTATTATTGACTCACATGATCAGAGAGCGACTGTTTTTAACATTATTATTCTTGATTAATACAAGATCTTGTTGCCTTTTAATTTCTTAACTCTAGAGTAAAGCCTAGCGGCATTTCACTGGTGGTTATGGGCCTGGCCCTGGTGGATCGATCCGTTGTTTGTATCATTTCCTTTCAATTATCGTCGTGTGATAGTTTGATTTATTTTCATTACATTTGCAAGTTAATTGGTTTTTTGTTTCATTTCTTATTTGATATCAGTGTGTTATATTAACGAATCGCGTTGCTGTTCCTGTATGATTTAACAAGAAGCTTAATTTTGTATAATTTATCTTGTTATACCTTAATAGAGCTTCGTTGTTCTATTTCCATTATTGTTTCATTCTATTTTTTGTTCCAATTGATTGTTGTTCCGTTTGACTGTTGTTCATTTGCAGATTGTTGTTCAATAGAATTTTCCATTCGATTCCATTAGTTAAGAGTTTCTTGTTCAGATTTATTAAATAGGATTTGTTGTTCAATTCCTTTGATTATATTTTGCTATTCATTTACATTTATGTTCAATTCTAGAGCTTCTGTTCATTTCAGTTGAATAATTGCAAAGAGTTTGGTTTTGCGAGCTTTCCTAGTTTCCTTTCATTAGCAGCACTTAGTTCAAGATTTATTTCCATTCAATTGCTTTAAAGTAGACTGTCATCAGAGATAATTATTGTTGCTGCTTCCATGTTCCTGCATTGATTGTCTCTGTTCTTGGGCTTTGATTTCAATTCTTACATCAATTTCTAGAGGAATGAGTTATCACTATCACTTCATCGTATTCTTGAAAGATTTTGTTGAACACCAATCCAAGTAGGTAGGTGGGATTATGTAGTCATATTGAGTCTAAGTGACCTTGGAATGTGAAACCAAGAGTCACACCATTGTACTATAAATGTACATCTTTGTATAATGGAAAATAAGAAAGTTTTCATGATTCTTCTGTCAGTGTTGAGTCTCTTTGTGTGTACCATTTTCATATTAATGTGTGCTTCAACATGGTGTTTAACATGGTATCAGAGCGGGCGATTGCTGGCCCTGCTCCAAATTGAGTGAGCCATTTGTGTTTATGGCCTGCATATCTGCCAAAATTCATGGCATTTTTGCAGCACTAAAAAATTGGGAGCAGCATTGCACATCTGAAGCACTCAGATATTTCTGCAGCAGTGTTTTCGCCGCCATTCAGAGGTGTTTTGAAGAAGAGCAGCGTTGGTTTTGAAAAGAAGCAGCATTCAAAATCCTTGGCAGCGTTCAGAAATTGGTTTGGAGACACAGCCTGCCCATCTGAAGGTTTTCATTCTCATTTTTTCTACAACTTCTGCTCATTAAAATCTGCAATTTGAAGTGCGCTGGATACTATTTATATTGAGAAGAAATTTCTGGTTTTTTAATGGCAAAGATTTCTGAGTTTTTTAGTGAAAATTTCTGAGTTTTTCATTGAAAAATCTCTGCAAGTTTCAAGATTTCTGAATTCTGTTAAAGTCTGAAATGGAGTAGATTGATGTATATCTAGAAAAATCTGCTGATGTTTTAAAATCTATGGGTTTTACTGCTGAAATTTCTGGAAAATTCTGCATCTGTTGCTGGAAGAAAAATGCTCTGCTCTCTCTATTCTCTACTGTTTTAAAAAAAAAAATACAAATTATCTTCTTGGCCTCTCGGCCCCCATCTCAAACCCTGCAACAACTCTCCTCCCAATCGACCTTCGATACCCCCTCTTCACAACCCTACGCACAACATTTCTCTACCCTTGTCACTCTCTACGCCTATATACTTAACGCCCCTCTCACCGTGGCCTACACTCTACCTGCTCTTCCTACGCGGCCTTCACCTTACTCTGGCTTTACATCCCCGGCCCTCTCCGCCATCACGACTGTTATAGCACTTCACTACACTGTCGCTTCACATCCGCTTTCCCCCTACGCACTTACCCCTTCCCCTTAACTCCGCACTCTCCTCTTCTACCTCACGGCCCTCATACTCCAACCCTCACCCTTGCTCCACGGCCATCCCAACTCTCTACACCGCTCCCTCATGGCTTACTGCTCCCTCACACTACGCCCACCTATTCTCCTTACGCCCCTCCTAAATTTTTTTTAACGCTGCCCTCCCTCCACAATCTCTCCTTCCCTTCACGCAAAGTCCTTTCAACGTTTTAATTTTTAATTTTTTTATAAAACATTCCTTATCACTCCAATTCCCACCATATAATAGTCTCTCATTTTTTAATTCCCTTCTTCCTTACGCTAATACTCTCTCCACTTATATTAATTCCTCCCTTCCCTTTTTTAAGTTAATCCACTTTTATTTTTTTTAATATCAAACTCTCCCCATATAATAACCCTCCTCCCCATTATAATAACCCTCCCTTTAATTAATTTCCCATTTCCATTAATTATTATCATTTAAAATTCGACTTTTATTTACTCTCCTTTTTTTTAATTAATCTTCTTCCCTTTTTTAATTTATTTCCTTCCATTAATTAAACCACACCCCCCCCAAACACCATATAGTTTCTCATCCCATCTTAATATTTCCCTTTCCCTTTTTAACTTATCTCCATTTTTTAATTAATTGTTAATTAATTAAAAAAAAAAAGCAGCAGAGAGAGAGAGGAAAAAGAGAGTTATGAACAGCAGAAAATGAAAAATGGCATATGAGGAGCACATGGACTGAAATTTGCAGATTTGACATCGTGATTTGTGGCATTGATTTGAAGGGTGATTTTCTTAAAGAATTTTACATGTGAAGACAAGTTTGCCATCATTGAAAACAACTCTTTGAAGAAAAATTTCAGCTGCTTTAAAGGCCTCTTGTATAGTGTTTTCAACTGCACATATTTTGCAGAGACATTCTATTGCATTGACATTGTATTGTGAATGGAATTAGCCTCTTCATTCATAGTTGGAATCAGTGAATTTGAGTTGTTGATGTAAGTCATTGTTGATTGCCCTCCATCATTTGAGGAGCAGATTTTGTACTTTGAGAATTATTTGGAGTCATTTTTATTTGTTGTTGAATCATATTGTAAACGGGTGCATTTTCGGTTGAAGCCGACACCCTTTCATTCATTTTTGAGCCTAAATTGTTGAAAATGGCCAAAATCAATGAGGCATTAGTGTTGTTGAATGACCTCATTCATTCAAATGTTCATGATATGATAAAAATGAGCAAGGATGCTCTATGTAACATTCAGAGTTGTTTGCTAGATGCACAAGAGAAGATCGAGTTTTTGCAGTTGGAATCTCAGCTCCAACAAGATGAACTTCACCAAAAGAGTCACCATTCTGAACCTGTTTTTGTTCAGAACATTGTGAAAGACTCCCATCAGCAGCAAGTCAGCAAAGTTTCAGATGATCCACATTCAGTGTCTTGTACTAGAGCAGATGTACATGCAGATGCAGCAGTTCAGCCTGCACTTCCTAAGCCCATCATCAGACCTTGGGAAGAGCTTGTCCACAACAAGCACCAAACTGGTCTTGGATATGAAAAGGATGTGTCCTTTCATATTCCAGACTACACAAAGCCCATCATATTTCAGAGTGCCGGATTCCTGTATGACAGTTCACCTGCAGCTGTTCCAGATCCTGCTCCACAACAACAACACCAGATCGTAAAATGCCAACACTATGATCGAGTTGGCCATGTAGTCAACATTTAGGTCTTCATCCATACAGCTCCTTGTGGTCGACACACCTCTTCGGACGGTCTTCGGACACAAACTCTTGGAAACTTGAGATTCATCTTGGATGGATCGCTTCTTGGCAATGGGCATCAGCAGCCAAGAAGATGTTTACGACACATGTTAGAACTTGTTCATGGATATTGAGCAAACTTGCAGTTTAGTTTTCGCCATCATCTCACCTTGTCCCTGACAGGGGGGGAAATTGTGGTCATGTACAAGCTTTGACGACAGATCAAGCGAGCCTGAGCCACAATCTCTTATTCCATGTTCAGAGTTGTGATCGGCCCGGTTCAAGCGAGCACCGAGCCACAATTCGGTCGTGCCGGATTGGAAGATGTAGCCGGAGATACGGATGCCCATGAGCATGCCTTCGGTTGGTGGATAACCTAAAACCATCATCTTTGGTTGGTGAACAACCTAAAACCACCACAGGTAGTAGACCTCCCTTCTTTTAGGTTGAAGGTCTCCCTTTTTTTATGAGGGACAATTCCTCTAGCAGAAGCCTTCAGCTTCTTGCCAGTTTTGGAAGAGTTCCGGGAACTGCAACATGTATTGCGTTCCAATGTTTGTGGTCATCCTAAAACCACCTCTTTTTTCCAACATTTCAGAGAGTTGATTCAGCCCAAGTGCTGCCATGTATACTTTGCAGATTTATATTACAACTCTTTTCTTGGACTCACACATACCCCTTCGGATTAAGGGGGGATGTTGGAACACCTAATCCTACATAGGTAGGTGTGGAATGCGAAAAGTCACAATGGAGTCCAAGTGACCTTGGAATGTGAAACCAAGAGTCACACCATTGTACTATAAATGTACATCTTTGTATAATGGAAAATAAGAAAGCCTCACGCTTATCTTTCATTGTGTGTTGGGTCTCTTGTGTGTGTGTCTATTATTCTCATACACCATTGTGTGTTGAACATGGTGTTTAACGGATGCTTACTAAGTGAATGATTGGATTTCAGAGCATTTGAGTTTATATTATTGTAGTTAGATTTCTTTTCCAAGCATCCATTTACTTTTGTATTTAGAACACTATACTATATATTACAAGGAATTACTCTTAGATTGAATTGTAACCTCAGACAGAGTACACTCTTGAAATAAAAAGTCATTCCTGGATTGATAATTTATGTGAGATAAATAGGTGTTAAAAAGATACCTTTTATACCTTAACACATGGCATCCCCCTTGACAAGGAAAATTATTCCTCTGAAGAAAGTTTACTTTGAAAAAACCTAAAAACTGATCTTTTGGCCTTGGCGCGACTAGCCAGTTCAACCCTCGCGCCAATGGGGAAAATCCACCATAGAGGGTGCGCCAACTGGTGCTCTATCCCAGTGTCTCAATCATGCCAAGCTTAATAAGGATTGTTTTTTTAAAATAAACGGTAGAATTTTGATTCCAACAAACTCTTGAACAAGTCTCTAAAATGAGTTGGGAGGTTTGGCTCTGGATCTCCATGTAGGGGAAGTGGTTTTCCACCTATCATGGAAGCTTCCTTGAGGATAGGGCCAATCCCATCATTGTAGGGATCCCAACTCCTCTTCCACCATCTATATAAGCTTGCCATTTTCCCTTTGCAAGCTAGCCTTAATGGTCATAGAACTAAGTGTTGAATCAGTAGCAAGGAGACTATCGCTAGACAACCTCTAAGAGCCAAGCCGAAGAGAGAGAGCTTTGTCCCATTTCCGACGAGCTTCATTGAGACGTGCTCCACTGTTGACCCCGCCCAAGGAATATCCAACGTCAGAGCTTAAGGTTGAATCATTCCTTTGTTTTATTAATGATAAGCGACTTTGATTATGGTTTCATTCATGTATCTTTATCTTTGATGCAATGAATTACATCTTCTCTGATTGATGTATAGTTACAAGATTTAGATTCTATGCTGTGTATTGTCATGTTTCTTCGTACGTGTGTAGGTGTTGGGATGTGCTAAGCGGAAGGATTGTGATCTGCTGGAGTGGAGGATGCGAAGTGTCATCCTTCTTTCGATCACCATCACGTAGGACCTGAGGTAGGCAACTTATCATTTCTTGTCATTTTGTAACTAGAGACCTGCGTCTTAGCATGACTTCATTGTTGCTAGACCCGATCTGGGCTAGTAGGGATTGCCTGTGTCCGTAGAGGGGATTTACCTTTCCAACAGCGAGATGGTTAGAGTATCTTGTTGAGGGTAGATTTGTTGTCAATGGACTAACACCAAGCCCCAATTGTGTATCTTGTACTAGTGGATATTTGAGGGCCATTATCCCTAGTACGGGAGCTCTAGATTGTTGTATTAATATAACGAAGTTGGGTTGAAAATTATAAAATGTTGTTTTTGTTTTGTGCATGTGTGATTTATTTTTGTTTATATTGTAGTGTGAAAAGTAGTATCGTTTTGATTCTTGGTTTGGTAGCGTCATATATTTTAATATTATATCCTAGACACCAGGTTTATGGAAAAACAACATGGTATTAGAGCATATCTAACCTACTTTGAGCATAATGAATCAGAGTGTGCACAAAGAAGCAACACAGAGGGATTTGTGGGTCTCTAGATCATGGAGTGAAGGGTTGAGTTGAAGACATGGAGATGTGGTCTTGACTGGCTTGGCAGCGAGGGCAAATTATTGATCACGGATTTTCGTTCATTTGTCATGGATGGTTGGGAAAACTCAAGGATTTCTTTGGCATGGACAAGATCAAGTTGATCGATATGGCTTCATGTGATGGAATACAAATTGGTGACCTAGAGTATTCATAGGGTCGTGATGTTTCACATCTGAGATTAGAGGTATTTTCACGAATGGTTTTTGATCCAGGAGGATGAGTGCTTGCATGACTGATCTAGTGGAGATAGTGTAGGCATAGAGGGAGTCTAGCCTTAGAGGGAGCCACCCTATGGAGGTTTTGGATATTCAGGTTTAGATGTGATTAGGAAAATGTACAAATGAGGTTGTCTGGTTCATTCTATAGGGTATGTTGCAGTGATGGATGTTAGATGGGCTAGTGTTGTCGGACGATGATGGTTGCTTCCTAGTCTTGGAAGTACCTCCCTCACAAAGAGGGAGTGTTGAATTTTGAAGTTTAGGAGGTACTCCAAGACTTGGAAACATTGAGGGTTTGGAAGAAACAAGTCGCTGCTTAATGAACTTGGAAACTTTAGCTTTGAGATTTTTTTCCCATCTGATTTGGGGGCATTCGCTTGATGTGAGATTTTGACATGTGATGGATGGAGATAATAGTAATCATCCAAAATAATAATGGTGATAGGAGTTGTAGAGATGGATTTTTTCAATATGCAGTTCAGGTGTGGGCATGGTGGCACAAGGTCAAGGTCGGCTTGATGTTAACAAGCCTTGTGACAAGTTATCAATCCCTCAAAGGGTAGTTTGTTGAATCCCTTAGAAAAGATATAAATAGAGCTCATTTGTGGAGGCTTAGAACATATCCTTGAAGATCAAAAGTGCACTCGTATTCAAGAAGGATACATCTGTTTTGGGTTGCAGGTTGGAGGCTTTTTCCAGCAAAGAGGAAGAGGCCTAGTTGCGCCTCGTTGTCACTATTTGGAAGCTGATTTTACCTTGTAGCAGAGCCGAGGATATAGGATGACTTATGGAGTGTTTTGGGATATGTTTGAAGTGTCTTTTTGTGGATATACTTCACTGAGGTAGCTACAACAAGAGAGCAGGAAAGTGCATGGGGTTTATGGTTTTGTTTAGGCATGTCCTTGTCTTTTATAAGGACCAAATTGCGACAGAGGAAGCCACTAGTTCAAGGGACAGTTATGTGTGGTGTTTTGGCTTAATCGTGATGGGTTATCTCTCCTAAGATCATGCTTCATACCTTGGAGGTTGCCACAGGTAGGTCGCAATCCTAGATCCACTTGTACATGGGGTTGAAAGGCAAGCAAGAGGTGCTAGGCCTTAGATCTCTTGTACTGGAGGTTGAGTCTTGTGTTTGTGGATTGGTAACAAGCCTAGAACAAGGAGCAAATAGGAGTAGAGAGTTTGAGGGAAATCGTAATCCTGCTGAAGGTTTGAAGGTGGAGAAAAGGGTGTTGTAGTAGACTACTAAGAAGCCCTAACCAATGACCTATATTACAACATTTTTCACCAGCCTTTAAGAAAGTGGGTGTTGGATGCTAGGTTGATCAGATGGATGGAAAAAATTGGAGGATTGCAGGAGCCAAGAGGTAGGTTGACATGACATGTTGGAAGCCCTAACCAGTGGGCATATTCTACAAAAGTACACCCTAAGGAGTAGTCACATCAAAAATTTATATGTCATGTCAAGTGGAGTAGCAGAAGGTTGCATATCAAGTATGGTTGTCCTCTTGAGTTTATGTAACTTGCAAGTGAATGGGTGTTGTTAGTTTTGGAAATATAGAAGGGGGGGAGGTGGATCGACATTTCTTTAAATTAGAGAATTGGACCAATACTTCAATTATTGTCGGCGTTTTTACAATGATGTGTAATTAAAGAGGAACACGAGGGGGGGGTGTGATCGGCATTTCCTTTCAATTAGGCATTAGTTAATCTTCAGTGTGTCGGTGTTTCTGATGATAGCAACAAACAAGAGGAGCAAAAATGGCAGTTTTCAGTTATTCCACTCTGAACAAATCCCCACTAATGCTTTCAATAATTCATAAATATTAAATCCAATTGAAAATAAGCTCAACTATAGAATCTGAAAGCACTCTTCTCCGACTCACTAGATGGATGCTTCAATGCCAAGATTATGATGATCATGGCCCAGATGGATACTTCTTACCAAATGGCAAACTTCTGATTCACCCTATGCCAACTTTCACCTACCACCTATAGAATAATAAAAGAAGAATGGACTCTCATACCAGGGAAAATGTCCACTTTACAATGATATAGAATGATGTAGAAGAAGAAGATATAATAGACCATAACCCCAACTTTGACACAACCACCTATTGATGATCCTAGATCTCCCAACACTGCCTCTTCAACCCTTGGCAGATAGATACTATTACAATTTGTACAATAATGTATTTACAATGACTAAGTACAATGATACCTTTACAATGATTGTATGCAGTGCTGCCCACTTGAAGACTTCATATGATGAACTTCTTGCTGCTATTATGCACCTTGGTTGCTGCTCTTGTCATGTTACCCTCTGCTACATCTTGCTTTGCTTTGCTGCCGTAGAAATTCTGGTCCTTGCAGCCCTTGACAACACATGATCTGGCTTTTTCTTTCCTTATAGGAGCTCGATATTGAATATAGTGTATCTTTATTATTTGAGATCCCCAATATGTAATTTTTGGCCCTATAGTAGTCATTTGAGTCTTCTTTCCAATTCCATAGGTCTAACTCAATTTGGATTCTTCAAGAGAGATTTATACCCAATCTCTCACAATGCCCTAATTATGGATTATTTCAGCAGAACGAACTTGTACAGCGTGCCATGTGTCATTGTTTCTTCATTTGGCTCTGAAATTGATAGATACAAAACTAAAGTCTGTGCACTATCTGTAAAGTTTTACAGAATTCCAATCTGATACTCAGAGAGAGAGTTATGACGATTTTACCAAGGTCACTTCTTTGAGATTAATTTCAGGAGCCTGCAAAAACCCTGACTTCCACAGATCATATCTCCAAAAATATTGCGCACCTTGATCTGAAATTTTTACAGTATCTTCCTCAGGATGTTTTCTTCGCCTCATAAACATTTCAACTTCTAAACCTTCGTATAAAAAAATTTAGAGCTAAAATTCCACGATGACCTGTTTCAGATGGTGAAATCCCTTACATAAGGAGGAAATGAGGATCACAATTTATATAAATGCTTAGGTTGAGAGGGGCTTCAACAAGTGAACGTGGGAAGTATTTTAGGAGCTTAAAAAATATTAATTATTAATTTTCAATGAACCATGCCCCAACCCCATGGGGTTTTGGCCCACTAACTGGGGGTACAAACTTCAAACATGAATATCGCTCAAACCGTGAAGAATTACATGGTGTGCCATATATCAATGGAAACATATCGACAAGTAGAAACCATCAAAAGCATTATTGGCCTAGAATATATTAATTTGGTAGGTGAAAATTCCCATGTAATATTGGGTTAGCCCCTGGTGCTGCTTGGGTTGACATCAATGACAACTGCTGATCAACAATCTCCCCCTTTGGCATTGATGGCAACACAAATACTCCACCTGTGATCATGACACCTTTTCCTACAACATACTCTCCCCCTTTGACATCAATGGAAAAGGGTAACTCGCCCTGAAACAAAACCATCATGTGGACTTGTACACCTGCATACCTATAATCTAATGAGAACTTGGGAGAATCCCAAGCTTTTGACGAAGATATTCAAATGCTTCACGAGGTAAAGGTTTAGTGAAGATATTAGCAATTTTTTCTTTTGTACAAACATCCTCAAGTTTGATATTATTTTCAGCGACTTGTTCTCTAACAAAACTATATTTGATCGGAATGTGTTTTGTTTTTGAATGCATGACAGGATTCTTGGAGATGTTGATGGCGCTAGTGTTGTCACAGAATATGGGAATAGGCTCACTGAATTGTACTTGAATATCTTTCAAAGTTTGTTTCATCCAAAGGGCTTGAGTACAACATGATGTTGCTGCAATGTATTCTACTTCTGCTGTAGATAACGAGATTGAAGTTTTCTTTTTACTCAACCATGATACGAGACAACCACCTAGATAGAATGCTGCTCCACTAGTACTCTTACGATCATCAACGCTTCTTGCCCAATCTGCATCTATAAAGACTTGAATAATGATATTGTTACCCTTGGGATACCACAAGCCATGTTCTTATGTGCCCTTTAGATATCGAAGAATTCTTTTGACGACAATAATATGTGATTCTTTTGGTGCTGCTTGGAATCTTGCTACTTATCCAGCTGCTTGCATAACATCTCGCTGAGAGGCTGTTACATATAGAAGACTACCAATCATAGACCTGTACAACCTCTGATCCACATCCGTAGATGAGTCGTCTATGCTCAATTTGCAACCTGTTACCATCAGAGTAAGAATGGGTTTTCAATCTTCCATTTTGAATTTCTTGAGCATTTCCTTGATGTACTTGGCTTGACATATAAATATTCCTTTCTCTTACTGAGATATTTGAAGCCCCAAGAAGTATGTCAGCTCACCAAGTAAAGACATCTCAAACTCAATTTTCATCTTTGTAGAAAAGTTCTTACTTAGTCTATCATCATTGCTACCAAATATTATATCATCCACATATACCTCAACGATTGTTAAATTATATTTATCTATTTGTACATAGAGATTGCTATCAACATTACCTTTCTTGAACCCTTGTTGACGTATATATCCATCAAGACGAGCATACCATGCTCTGGGAGCTTGCTTGAGACCATATAGAGCCTTCTTTAACCTACAAACATAATCTTATTTTTGTGATAGTAGAAACCTTTGGGTTGTTCGATGTAAACTTCTTCTTCTAATTCTCCATTCAAAAATGCTGACTTAACATCCATTTGGTAGACTTTGATTTTTCTTGAACATGCATAGGCGAGAAACATTCGCATGGCTTCCATTCTGGCAACTAGTGAAAATGTTTCGTCGAAATAAATTCCTTCCACTTGTGCATAGCCTTTGCAAACCAATATTGCTTTGTTTCTGGTAACCTACCCATCTTCATTCAATTTGTTCCTAAATACCCATTTAGTCCCAATGACATTTTTATCTTTCGGTCATGGAACTAATTCCCAGGTGTTATTCTTCTCAGTTTGATCCAATTATTCATTCATAACTGCTACCCAATGTTCATTCTGGCTGGCTTCCTCAAACCTACTAGGCTCAAAGTTTGCTAGAAAAGCAACGTGAGCTTGTTGTGATGAATGAAGCTGTCGACCTTCATTTATGTCACCAATGATTTGATTTGATGGATGGTTATTTTGAATCCACGCTTTTGTTCTCCTTGGAGGAGCTTCTTGTTGTTGTTCTGGTATATCTTGATGATCATTGTTTACTTCTTCCTCGTTGATAGTTGCTTCTTGTTCTACAATTTTATTTGTGTCTTTTTCAGCCTTTGTCTCAAGTTTCAAAGATTCTAGATCCTCATCATTACTCGCTAGAACACCATCTTTGTCAAATGTAACATTTATTCTCTCCACTATCTGTTTTTGTCTTATATTATAGCATTTATAGGCATTTCTTTTGTGTGAGTAACCAACAAATATACCTTCACCGACACGTGATTCAAACTTACCCAAATTTTGATCTTCGCTTTTGATATAAAATTTGCTTCCGAAGATTCTGAAATATTTTACATTAGCTAGTTTTCCTTTCCATAATTCATATGGAGTCTTGTGGCAATTATTTCTGAGAAGACTTCAGTTAATAATGAAGACTGTCGAATCAATTTATTGAACCCAAAAAATTTCATCCAATTTTGAGTCCTTCAACATTGTTCTACCCATTTCCTGTAAGGTTCTGTTCTTTCTTTTAGCAACTCCATTTTGCTGAGGTGTTTGTGTTGTTGAAAATTTCCTTTTTATTCCATTTTCGTCACAGTACTGCTGAAATAATTTGGAAGTGAATTCTCCACCATTATCTGATCTTAAACACTTTATTTTCAAATCAGTTTCATTTTCAACCAACTTCTTGTAGATCTCAAAGTACTCAAATGCTTCAGATTTTTTCTTTAGGAAACTGACGACTGCCATCCTGGTATAGTCATCTATCATTAACATGAAATATAATTCTTCGTCTAATCCTTTTGTTCTCACAGGACCACATAGATCAGTATGTATCAATTCCAATGGATGTGATGCAAAGTGTTCTTTTGTTTTAAATTGGACTTTTGTCTACTTGCCATGCCGACATGCCTCACATAGTGTGTTGGAAGGTTTTGAGATTTTCGGCATTTCTCGTACTACTTCCTTTTTGCTTATCTTGACAAGATTGTAAAAGTTTATGTGACCCATTCGTTTGTCCCATAACCAGCTTTCATCTTCTTTAGCTAGTAGACATGCTTTAGTTTCTTCATCTAGAACATATATGTCATTTGGAGCTCAACTTACTGTAGCCACAATTTCACCATACCTGCCTTTCTTGATTTCACATTTTGTGGAGTTGAATAGCATTGTGTGTTCTTGATCACACATTTGTCCAACACTGAGCAGATTGTGATTCATGTTTTTGACCAATAAAACATTCTTGGCTATAACATCTTTGCTTTCGAGAGTGATGGTACCTGATCCTATAACATTTGAAGATCCATCATTTCCAAAGGATATGGTTCCATCCTTCTCTTTCAAAGATACAAATTTCCTTCTATATCCAGTCATATGCATTGAGCAACCGCTGTCAACATACCACACATCTTTATTTTTTTGAGCCTTGAGAGCGAGAGCACAATTATCAGTCTTCTTCTTCTTCCATGTTCGTTTATTCTGTGGCTTCGAAGATTCTTCTGGAGGATTTTCAGGTCTGTAGTCTCTGGCTATGTGTCTAAAGTTCTAAAATTTGTAACATTCCATTTTATTTCTTAAATGTTCAAATCTATTGATTTTTCGTTGAGCCCTGGGAGGTTCATATTTGAAGAATCTCTTGGAATTGTATTGGTTCCTAGAGTACGTGCGACATTCTTTATGACCAAATTTTCCACATGAATAACAATAGCCATGAAAAATATGTTGGTACCTGGATGAAAATCTTCATCAAGGAATCGTCTTCCAAGGATGTGCTTGCGAATCTTGTCCAATGAAGTCTACATGTATGTCAGATCTCATAGGTTCATTGTATTTTGTTGTAGAAGGTCCTGCTTCTTCTTCTTTGTAACCGAGGCTAGTTCTTTCGTTGTAAGATCGTTGATTGTTGATGAGTTCTTCCAATTCCCTTGAGCTGTTGGCATAGTTTTGGATAGTTTTTCCCTTCTTCACTTCCTTACGCAGCAAGACTACTTCAGCTTCTAATGCTTCCCTTTCTTGGTTGCTTTCTTCCAACTTCTTTTGAAGTGACTCTTCAATACATTTGTGTTCTTCAACCTCAATTTTGAGACCTTGAACTTGTTCTTCAAGAGTATTGGAATGGATCTTCTCAGCATTGAGCTCTTTTATAAGCTTGATTTCCTCCTCACAAAATTCTTCTATGGTCAACCCTTCTTCTTCATTGTTTGATACTTCTTGTTTATTGTGCTTGGCCATAAACAATACTTTCTCATTGGCTTCTTCTTTGCTGTCACTTTTTTCATCGGATGATGAGCTATCTTCTTTAGAGAGAAAGTTCCTTTTGGATTCTTTCTTCTTGCCTTGCTTGTTGAATTTCTTAAAGCCTTTCTTTCATTTTGAGTTTCCATCACTTTTGTTCGGACATTTTTCTACAAAATGCCCAACCTCACCACAACCGAAACATATCAATGGAAGTTTACCTTTGAATTTTCCCTTACCAGGTTTTAGTTTTCTCATAAAGTAAGCACATTATTCATTTGAAAGACCTTCTCCATCATCTCCCTTTTCTTCACACTTGCAGGTGCATATCATTTCAATTGAAGGTTGTTTGTCCTTATTGGTTTGCTTAGATGCAACGAATGCAGTTTCTAGATTTGAAGTACCCTTTTCTTCATCAAGTCTCATTTCATATGCTATGAGAACTCCATGTAATTCTTCCTTGCTGAGTTTGTCCATATTTGCACTGTATTCTAAGACCAATACCTTTGGGTTGAATCTCCCTGGTAATGTTCTAAGAATCTTCTATATAATAGTATTCTCATCAACTGGCTCTCCCAATCCTTCCATAGTATTGGTTATTTCATCAACATATTGGAAATATGCAGCAATGTTGCAATATTTTTCATTATGAGTTGCTCAAATTTTGCTCTATAGATTTGAAGCTTTGCTTCATTGACATTTGAGTCACCTACATATATATTCTCAAGGTTGTCCCATACATTTTTGGTGGTTTTACAACCCAACACCTTATGATAAACATATTCAATAAGTCCACTAATAATAATATTCTTTTCTTTTGCATCACTTACCAAATTCTTCTTACCTTATTCATCTGCGGTTGATGTAAATCCATTTTGAACAGTGTCCCATACTTCGTAACCTTGCACCAAGAGATAGACCTCCATTATTCCTTTCCAGAGTGTATAATTATTTTCATTGAATAGAGGTACACCATTCTTGGTATGCTCCATGACCTCCTTCCAGCTGTTAAACTACTATTGAAGGAACCAAACTCTGAAACCAATTGTTGGAAATACTGAGAGGGGGGGGGGGGAGGGTGCTGAATCAGTATTCCTTTCAATTAGAGCATTAATTAATATTCAATTATTATCAGTGTTTGTACAATGATAGCAGCAAACAAGAGGAACAAAAATGCACATAGGTTTTAAGCTGGAAATCCACTTCGGGACAAAAACCACCTAATGTTGTTCTAATAATTCTTTAATATTCAACTCCAACTGAAAATAAAGCTCCAACTTCCTAGAATCTAGAAAAGCATTTTTCTCTAGCTCCCACTGGATGGACGCTCCAATGCCCGAGATTCTTTAGTAGTCAACTGAATGGATGCCCTAACACCCAATGAGCTACAACTCACCCTAGCACCACCCCACCACCCTATAGAAGAATAAAAGAAGAATGGACTCTCATACCAGGGAAAATGATCCACTTTACATGATATAGAATGATGTAGAAGAAGAAGATATACTAGACCATAGCCCAACTTTGACACAACCACCTACTGATGATCCTAGACCTCCCAACACTGACTCTTCAACCCTTGGAAGATAGACACTAGTACAATTTTTAAAATAATGTATTTACAATGACTTAGTACAATGATACAGTTACAATGATTGTATGCAGTGCTGCCCACTTGAAGACTTCATATGATGAACTTATTGCTGTTGTTATGCACCCTGGTTTTTGCTCTTGTCATGCTACCTTCTGCTGCACCTTTCTTTGCTTTGCTTCCATAGAAATTCTGGTCCTTTGCAACCCTTGACAACACATGATCTAGCTTTTTCTTGCCTTCTAGGAGCTCAATATTGAATATGGTGTATCTCTATTATTTCAGATCCTCAATATTTGAATTTTGGTCTTGTATTAGTCCTCTGAGTCATATTTCCAATGCCACAGGTGTGAGCCAATTTGAATTCTTCAAGAGAGAGTTATACCCAATCTCTCACAATGCCCTAATTATGGACTGTTTCAGTAGAGAGAACTTGTATGGTGTGCCACGTGTCACTTTTTCTTCATTTGGCTCTGAAATTGATAGAGTGAAAACTAAAGTCTGTGCACTATCTGTCACTTTTTACATAATTCCAATCCGATACTCAGAGAGAGAGTTATGACAATTTTACCAAGGTCACTTCTTTGAGATTAATTTTAGGAGCCTGCAAAAACCCTGACTTCCACAGATCATATCTCCAAAAATATTGCGCACCTTGATCTGAAATTTTTACAATAGCTTCCTCAGGATTTTTGATTTGCCTCATAAACATTGTATCTTCTGAACCTGCATAGAAAAAAAATTTAGAGCGAAAATTCCATGATGACCTATTTCAGATGGAAAAATCCCTTACATAAGGAGGAAATGAGGATCACAATTTATATAAATGCTTAGGTTGAGAGGGGTTTCAACAAGTGAACGTGGAAGGGATTTTAGGAGCTTAAAAAATATTAATTATGACTTTTCAATGACCCATGCCCCAACCCCATGGGGTTTTGGCCCACTAACTGGGGGTACAAACTTCAAACATGAATGTCTCTCAAACCGTGAAGAATTACATGGTGTGCCATATATCAATGGAAACATCTCAACAAGTAGAAACCATCAAAATCATTATTTACCCAGAATATATTAATTTGGTAAGTCAAAATTCCCATGCAATATTGGTTTAGACAGTGGTGCTGCTTGGGTTGACATCAATGACAACCGCTAATCAACAATTAGGTCCCCGTAATTTGTTAGATTGGAAATACCAAATGTACAAGGGTAACATCAAACTAATCAAACTAGTCTTTGGGGTCCTAGGACCTAGCCTTCCTAGACTTAGAGAGGGATCTCTCTATGTTTGTATAAAAAGTGTAACTTGATAGCTTTTAGGTTTTGATTTTGGGCTAGTTATAGGGATTATGGTTTGCTTGTTCATTTGTTTGGTTGGATATGTTTTCAAGGAGAATAGGTAGAGTAAGTGAGAATCAATCCATTGGGCTATGGAATTAGCAAGGGTTTTGAAGAGTGCAAAAATAAGTCAAGGGTGTCTCATAGGGAAATCTATCAAGGCCAAATGGATATAAGTAGGTTTTGTGTGGGTGAAATGAAAATAGAGTTGTGAATACAGTAAGTTAAGGGGAAATCAAGGATCCTTTAACATACTATGAACAAGGAAAAATCTTTCAGTATGATAGTATAGCAAAACATGAAGAGAAATAAAGGCACAGGGGATTCACTGGGGGAGCAATACCATACCACGTGGGTTCATATTGGGGGATACATATTGAGGGAAAAATGACATTATATGTTGGGGGATATATAGGGGGTAAAGGGTTTTTATATTGATAGGTATACGAAATGGAGCTCAAAGTTAATGAAAAAGTATAAAGGGGTAGAAAAAATGTTAATGAAAAAATGGATACTTACAATATCTAGTGAAGGTAGGGGTTATTTAAACTGGGAAGGTGTATTGGGTTGATATTGGTATGGGGTTAAATAATGTGATTTTTATAGGTATTTTCCAATACGTAGTCAAGTTAGGGGTATTTTTTAGTATGCCATGAATTCACACAATATGTCATGGGTTCATTAAGTGAAGCCCCTGTGAATAAAGGATTCTTCAATCAAAAAATACTAGGAAGACCTC
This sequence comes from Pinus albicaulis, assembly GCA_034641835.2. NCBI lineage: Eukaryota > Viridiplantae > Streptophyta > Pinopsida > Pinales > Pinaceae > Pinus > Pinus albicaulis. The sequence continues at coordinate 698,998,044 of CM076572.1, forward strand.
AAACAATAGATAAGTAAATTTAGAGAGGATCTAAGGATTCTATGAACATTACTTGCAAACAAATAGACCTTTAACATATAATTTTATTAAAAACCAAATAGCATTTAAGAATTATTTAGCTAAACTTCGAGGAAAAAATAGAAATCAAAAGAGGCAGGAAGAACTAGGGTGCCAAGAAAGCAAGTACTATTCTCTATTTCTATCTTTTGATCAAGCAAACCATAAAAATAATGAATAATTGAAGGAAACAAAGACAAAAGTGGAATACATCACCATCTAACCAAGCTTTATGAATCCTAAGAGTGTGCCCAATCCATGGATGCTCAGTCCAAAGCCATCAAAAATCATCAAAAACCAATTTCACCAATAAACTCCAAGTCTATCTCATATTATGCTCAGGAAATATCCAACATGTAAAATGAGGCCTCAATGTTGTATTTAACAAGAAAAGAGGACCAAAACCCTAACTAGGGTTCCCAAAATGTCATAAATTCCCATAGATACCATTTATGTCCAAAGAGACCATGCAAGGCCCAAGGCATAAAATATCTAATGAAATAAATGAAAAATAGCTTCTAACACCTAACTTTGGAGTGATTTGCCCAAAAAACCACAAAATATCTATTTGCCATAAATTAGTGTCTTTTGTTGACTTTTGCAGGCAAGGGCGTAGCAGGGAGGTCCAAGGGCACAACGCCTGCATGGGAAAACTGGGTCACCTTGCAACTAAATTTTGAAGGCCTTCCCTATGTCAGAATGAGCTCCATGATAGCTCGTTGGAAATATTTTTGAGTATAATTTCCAAAAAAGCCCTTGTTTTTGTGATTGGAATTCATTAAACTATTCAAAAACCAAATCTTCCAAGGCTGCTAATGGCGCAGCGCCAGCCCTGAAAACAAGGGAGAAAGGTGAAATTTTGCATGTTTTTGGCCCTTTTGGAGGACCAGTTTTGCTCCAAATGAGCTGAAACTTGGTGAGTGTGATTTGCTTGGCCTAAGGAACCAAAAAATGTTAAAGTTATTGAAGTTCCATATTCTAAGTTAGAATTTCCTTCTTGTAATGAATTTCCAATTGAAATTGGACCCAATTTACTTCACAACCTGCCTTCAAGTGATGAAATTACTACTAGAAGTAATAAGGATGCATCTGTAGATGTTGATGGTGACCATAGTGTTGGAGATGTTGAGAATGACAAGAGTTTTCTTTTGCAGAAAAAATATATACCTATTTATTACATACAAAATACTAGGAATAATCTGGTTCAAGATAGTCCACGTACAAAAATTGCTTACATATCAGACAAAGAAGCTGAAAGAATATTTATACACAATGGACCTGTTATTATTGTTTGGAGATCCTCTGTTGATGCTACAAACACAAGAAACCATTTAGTGTCTACCAATACTAACTCTATTTCCAGCCTTGCTTTTTAGGAAAATTTGACTTCCATTGTTGAAAATGTAGTAAATACCAATCCACATTAAAATACTAAATTCATGTCCCAAGCAAAGATATATCCAATGTCTAAATATTCAAAATATACAACCAATGGGATAGAAAACACCCATGTGGTCTTTAGTTCTGTAGATGTTGCAAATGATTTTCTTAAGATATTGGATAGCCATGTTGGACCAATCACTAGGGATGATCCTTCTACTGCGGTTGCACTGGATACCAAAATAAGGCATCCTGCTTCTGATTAGAGGATTCTTTAAGACAAAAATAAAAAAACTAATTTTGAGCCTGTCAAGGGCGTTAAATCACAAGTGGATGTTGGACAATTTGTTAGGTTAATTCATGGTGAGTACAATCATACAAATTTTTTCCAACTTCAGAAATTTATTATTCTTGCATGGTCTAAACCAACTTAGGATTCTTATCTATGTAAATTGTAAGATATAAATTACATGATAGTGTAATTTGAACTTATCATATCTACTTGGTAACTATCCCATTTTTTGTCGCTTACTTCACTGCATCTAATCGATTTGATAAAGATGATAATTTTATTGATGGACTATATTTAGATTTATTTTACACTGACCTTTTTACATTCTTATACAACTTTTGTGATAGATAAAGAACTAGAGTTTGATTTAAAGCAAGAGCAAGATGTATGTTTCTTGATTATACCACTCCCAAATTCTATTATAAATTTATACGTTCCTCATATTAAATGAATGCTTAGATTTATACTTATTCCTATTACTAATGGAAACATTTGTGAATTTACACCTATTTTTGCATGTAATATAAATTCCCAATGAAGATATTGGTGGTGACGTATTTATTGGTGAGAAAGTTAGAAAAACCTTTGGAAATAGGCAGTTTTCCAAGGCGTAAAAAAATCATTTAAGTGTTAGGAGGCCATTATTTTAGACCAAATGTAGTCTTTAAATTTTTTTTTTTTTAAGGGGTTAAAGTAGATAAAGGCATCAAAGAAGTTCCATAAAAAACTCCCTTCGATGAATCTTTTGCCTCCCTCCATCGACAAGTGTCGATAGTTGGCCCTGATGAGATGGTGACATCAACCAAGAGGAAAGGTCAATTAAAAGAGTCAATAGCTAGTGACACCAACATGATGTCATACAAATGAAAAATTCAATCATGTGGAAGTGAATATAGTCATATCCCCCTCAAGGAATCTTTTCTCGTAGGTGTTTTCCAAGCCAACCATAGAAACCAATGGACGATTTTGATGGGAATGACATTAAGGTGATGTCGGCCCAATAAAAATCATTTTGAGGGAAAGGATATGGTTGATTTAATAAGCCAACAAATATTGGAAAGGGCCCATTAGGGAGGTTCATTAAGGAATCTCTTTCCCCCAACTACTAGGAGGCTCGAGGAGAATTTTTGATGATGGAAATGAATAGGTTAAGGTACAAGTCATAAAGTCATGATTTCACACTATAGGCTAAAAAAATTGGCTAATAAAAGGAATAGACATTGAGGATAATATTGGTATTGTGGGGAGGAATTATGGCTCTATCAAGGCCATGGTCATTGAATTTTAAGATCTCACACTACCATTATAGTGCTATGGTGGTTGGGGAATGCACTAGCATATAATGTATTTTGGTGAAGGAAGGAATTATGGCTGAGTGAAGGGCCACGAAAGTGTAGAATGACAACCTGGTAACATGGAAGGATGATGATGTGGTGTATGAATATGGAAGAAATCTAAGTGACGTTTGAGAAAATTTATATGGCTCTTCCAGCGTGTCGACAAGACAAGAAGGAGACTAGTAAATGTAATAGCATGGTATCAAAGCTTGAAAATTATGTGCATCATTTCATGAGGAAACTAGGTGCGTGATAGAGGAATATAGAAGTGGATGGGATTGGGGGAAGGTGACCCAAGGATATTTTGATTATGAGGACTTAGTGGTAGGAGGAGGGGGGGTATATTTCTTGTTCCAAAAATTGTGAGTGTATTTTATATTTCTTTAAATCATGCACATGTTTTGTATTTCTTTAAATCACACAAGGGATTATAAAGAATAGTTTTTTTACAGGAGATATAAATGAGGGAAATTTGAATTTTAATGCAACATGAATGTGTTTCATAAAACCTAAACCATTCCTCATCATAAACGTATATGTTACCACTAATCGAGCTAGGTGTCTTCCTTGGAATTAACTTCGATGAAAACAAACCTAGATGTTAGAGCTTAGCTAACTAAGCTAGAACTCTAAATAGTTAGTTATTTTATTTAGAATCAACACTACCAGCTAACTTTACCCATCCCTCTATCTTGAAACTCATGTGATATTGAAAGGTGTTCCTTATTCAATGAGAATGCACTAGATCAATATGTATTACACCTTTCATTTTGATGTGTTCCAGTATTTAGGAGTATTCTTCTTGAACAAATCCTTTTACCTTCGCAACTCTCTCTCTCTCTCTCTCTCTCTCTCTCTCTCTCTCTACACATGTCTATCTTCTCATACCCATTCCCTTCCCTCTCTCTCTCTCTCCACCCATTCCCCTTTTATTTTCCTCACACGGTCTCCATCTCTCTGTCACTATCCCTTCGCCCATTTCTCTGTCCATCTATCCCTATATCTTTCCATCACACTCCTTCCCTCCATTCCTCCCACCCTATCACACCCTCTCCCTCACTCTCTTTGTCCAATCCTCTCATTCCCTCTCTCTCTTCCTACCTATATGTCTCTCTCCTCCCAATTTCTCTCTCAAAACCCCTCTCTTGATATATATAATATATAGTAAATTAGAAATAGAATAAAAATAAGAAAAATCGTACATAATTTATCATAAAATACAAAATTTAATGTAATTAACAACTACTTAAAATAATGAAATGAATAAAAATTAAATTAAGATAATTAATAAAGTAAAACGATACTATAGCATGTGTACATAATAGTTTCAATGCACAGCCCATAAAACACTAATGATAAGTTTGAAGCAAAAAATTAAATCTGGCATGTACATAACATATCTCTAATTTATGTCACACATAACATATTCTTGAATATCAAAAGTGCACTCATATGGAAGAAGGAGACATATGTTTTGGGCAGCAGGTTGGAGGAAGTTTCCAACGAAGAGGAAGTCTATGACTAGTTGAGCCTCCTTGTCACTACTTGGAAGCTGATTTTATCTTGTAGAAGAGCCAAGGATAGAGGATGACTTATCGAGTGCTTTCAGTTCTATTTGAAGTGTATTTTTGTGGAAATACTTCACTAAGGCAGCTGCATCAAGAGAGGAGACAAGTGCATGGGGTTTATGGGTTTGTTGAGGCATGTCCTTGTCTTTTCTAAGGACCAAATTACAACAGAGGAAGCCACTGGCTCAAGGGGAAGTTATGTTTGGTGTTTTTGGCTTAATCAAGATGGGTTGTCTCTCCTAAGAGAAAGCGATTACGTTTGAGGTTTGCCACAAGTAGGCCAAAAGCCTAGACCTGAGCTGGGGGCGTGGCCGAAAGGAAATTAAGAGGTCGCAGCCTTAGATCTCTTTATACAGAGGCTGAGTCATGGTTTTGATCAACAAGCCTAGAACAAGAATCAAATAGGAGCAAGTAAAGTTTGAGGGAGACCACAATTCCGTGAAGGTTTGAAGGTGGAGAAAAGGGTGCAATAGTAGACTCGTTGAATAATTCCTAACCTATGACTCATATTACAACAATTTTCAATGTGCCCGAGAAAGCATGTGTTGTATCCTTAGGTTGACTACCTAGGATGAAAAAATTGGAGGATTGTAGGAGCCAAGAGGTAGGGCTGACATGACATGTTGGAAGCCCTAACCAATGGGCATATTCTGCAGAAGTACACCCTAAGGAGCAGTCACATCAAAATTTATATGTCATGTCAAGAGGAGTAGCAGAAGGTTGCAGATCAAGTATGGTTTTCATCTTCAGTTGATGTAACTTGTGGGTGAATGGGTGTCCTAAGAGAAGCATGTTGGAAACCAAGTGGAGGAGTTTCCTAGTTGGTTCCCTAACTAGGAGCATATGGTACAACGAGTACTAGTCACTCATGGACTGTGGGAGGGCAGCGTGAGATTTGACCAAGTGTGGACATGCATTGGAAACTTATGGTATGTTGGAGGGCAGTGTGATAGTGTCTAATTTGGAGCTCGGTGTGAACCATATTCATGGACTTAGATGGATACTAGAGTGGAAGTTGTTGAGCTCAAGGGTTGATGAACCAGAGGAGAAATTTGAGTAGCCTAAGACGTGTGTGGATGACATCTACAATAGATGATGGGCAGTCCTCCTAGCCCATGTTCATTGTGAGAGATGGAAATGTTGCAGTGATAGCTAGAAACCCTTCATGCCCTGTGTTGGTCTTCATCAGTGCAGTAAAGGAAGACCATTGTGGGTCAAAGTCCCTCAGTAGATGAGGAGATATAATGGGAGGTTGTGATTTGTTCACAAATAGAGTTTTGAATAACTCAACATCAGTCTTTATGTGTTGTGCCCTTGATGGAATAAGGCACAAATAGAGAGAATATTGATAGTCAAGGTTCAGTGGCCAGATGGAATTGGAGCATTGATAGAGACAAGAGCTGTAGATAAGGAGCCGAAGGACCGAGCAGGTACTGGGTACGACCATGAGGATCTGAGAGAGTAGAGTACATCAACGAGATGGTTAGAGTATATTTTTGAGGGTATATTGGTTGTCTATGGACTGACACCAAGCCCCACTTGTTTATTTGTTACTAGTGGATACTTGAGGGCCATTATCCCTAGTACGGGAGCCCTAGACTGGTGTATTATTCAGTTGGATTAATATAACGAATTTGGGTTGAAAATTGTAAAAAACTATCTATATTTTTTTCACATGCGATTTAATGGTGTTTATATTCCATTCTGCAAAGTATTATCGTTGTGGTTATTTTTTTGGTAGCATCAAATATTTTAAGATTCTACACCAGAAACTAGGATCGTGGAAAAAAACATGGCATTAGAGAATATCTGAGATACTTTGACGATATTGAATCCGAGCGTGCATAACGAAGCAACTCAGAGGGAGTTGTGGGTGTCTAGATCATGGAGCAAATAGTTCAACTGAAGACATGAAGATGTGGTCTTGATTGGCTTGGCAGCGTGATTTTTTGGGAGTTCTGGTGGATTGGTGGTGAGACTGGTGAACAATAGTTTGTTTTAGGGAAAATTGTTGATCATGGAATTCCATTGATTTGTCATGGATGGTTCGGAAAGATCAAGGATTTCTTTGGCATGGATGAGATCAGGCTGATCGAGATGGCTTCATGTGATGGACTACATATTTGCAGGCTATATTCTTAAGTGATTTGCATGAATGGTATATGATCCAGGAGGATGAATTCTTGCAGGATTGAGACATTGGAGATCATGTATGCTCAGAGGGAGTCGCCCTATGGAGGTTTTGGATCTTCAGGTTCAGATGTGATGAGGTAGAAATACTACTAAGATTGTTGTGTTCATTCTACAGAGTATGTTGTAGTGATGGACGCTAGATGGGATAGTGTCAGAAAACGATGATGGTTACTTCCTTCAACAACAAAAACAAGATTTTCAACACAATTTCATCATACTTATCACAAGAATTATCAATTCCATATCGATGAGGTAACCTTCTATAATAGATCCATCATGTCTTACTAGAGTCAAGGTTGTAGCCTTATTTATGGGATCAAGATGATAGAGGTTATCCAAACATTAAGTTATACCACTATATCCAAGATAAAAAATCAAATGAAGAAGATCATTATGATCAAAATGTTCAATACAACTTATTAAAAAAAACTTATTCAATTTACGACAACTTATCTAGATTAATATCGGTAATCAATGGTTGGATTAAATATACGGGAATTTTTTTCTTACGGAAAAACTTATTGAAATGCAAGACTAAAGAATAACATATGAAAATCAAGATAATTTGATATAATTACGGAATAAATGATAATCACTTGCAACCATAATTATGACATTGCCAAGACAAATATGGGCGGAAGCAAGCTCATTATCCTTGGAATTGTATGTAATCTTGGATTTTTTTTATATGACGGGTGGAAAAAATTTAATGGAAAGTCCCTTGTATAAGGTCATAACAATAACACCACTCATTGAGAGATAACTATGCCAACTAACTTTGTCACGTCTCCTAAAATTATCTTATTAACTTTTGTAATTTTCCAAAATGGAAAAGACGGGAATATAGAACATGTGCAGCATTCCAAACTAAGAAAAACAAGAAAATAGCACTAAAGTCTAGAAAATGCCAGAAATGTGTTGCGACTGGAAATTACATTAAGACATCATAATCATGAGCGAGAAATAGGCCGAGTCATATCATTATAATAAACAACAAGATAAAGTAAAAATTATCTCCTTAAAAATACGCAATTAAATTTTCTTGGAGGGAAAGGTATTTAAATTGGCTAAATACCTTTATTTAGAAATAATAAACAAATAAATGATTTATTTATCATTTCAAGAATGTGGTTAAAGAATAATAAACAAATAATGATTTCTTTAATTATTCCTAGGTGATTTAGTCAAATTTAAAATGGAATAATAACTAAATAATGATTTAGTTAATTATTCCTAGAGAAAAATAAGATAAATAATTATTTCTCTAATAATTTCTCATAATTGGACTAAATTTGACCAGGAATATTATTTAAACAATGGTTTAATTAATTATTCCTAGAGGAAAATCAAATAAATAAGGACTTATTTAATTATTCCTCATGTGGTTTCTTGTTTTAACCAAAATAACTTAATATAATATGGTTTATTAAAATATTTCTTATATTGAAAGAAATTTCACTATGGTAAAATTGGTCCTACATGGTGTACTTCGATCCATCTAATTAGAAATGGTTAGATGACCATTTTTTGGTGATAACATCCATGATAGCTGTGATCTTTTCTAGGCCCACTGCTATACCTTCCTTGGAAACTGCATGCCCCATGTAATGAATTTTTGTCTGAAATAAACTACATTTACTAATCTTGGTATACAACTGATGTTCTCTCAACATTCTTAAAATTGTTGCTAGATGTTTTGCATGTTCTTCCTCATTCTTAGAATATATCAATATGTCACCAATGAATAGAATCACAAACTTGTCGAGATAAGGACTCAACACACTGTTCATCAAACACGTGAAAGTATATAGAGAATTAGTCAAACCAAAAGGAACTACAAAAGACTCATAATTCCCATACCTGGCTTGAAAAGAAGTCTTCTAGATGTCCTCTTATTTGATGTGTACCTGATGCAATCTTGATTTCAAGTCAATGTTCGAGAAAATTGTTTCTCCCTTCAACTGGTCAAACAAGTCATCGATCCTTTGCAAGGAATACCTATTCTTAGTCGTCACCTTGTTAAACTACTTCTAATCAATATATAACCTGAGAGTACCATCCTTCTTCTTCACAAACAATACTGGTGCACCCTAAGGTGACACATTTGGCCTAATGTATCCCTTGTCAAGAATTTCCTTCAACTGAAACTTCAATTCCAACAACTCTAGAGTGCTCACCTCGTACGGTTCCTTTGATGTTGGTGTTGCTCTAAGAATCAACTCAACAAAAAATTTCACTTCTCTATGGGCAGTTGGTGAGCCCTGGTATTGCACCAAGGGTGCTACAACTCCTAGGGGCTGCCCTACTTTACTTTATCAACCCGAGGTTCATACAAAATTCGAGGTGACAGTGCTATATACATAGAAGATGCATTTTGTTCATTTCATCCTCTTCTGCTTTACGAAAGGGTGCTACTTCTAGAGGTTCTTAGTGAATTATGTCACATTTCAATGAAACTAAACTAAATTGCAAAAAGGAAATGACAGGAATGGAACTAATTTAATGTGCAGGAAGGAAATGATTGTAAGAAACTAAATTAAATTGATGAAAATAAATGACACGAAGGAAACTAATTTAATTTCCAGAAAACAAATAGAAGAAAGGAAACTAATCCTAAACCACACTTAACTTGGTGAAACGGATAAATGCACTCTAATGATCCTATGATCTATCTACCATGCTTCTATCCATGCAACTAGGATATCCACGACTTAATTCTAATTAAAAAGAGTTAATTTGCAGCTTTGAGGGAAGGAAAGGGCTAAAAGAGGTAAATGGGGGGTTTAACACATGAAACAAGGTTTGGAAGTAGAAATAGCGGGTTCAACCCTTATAAAACCTTATTATAGCGCAAGAATTGAATATGGAGTGGAAAGAATTCAAAAGTGCAATGGCGGAGTGTGATGGAGGAAAAAAGTTGTGATGTGCGATGTCATAATCAAAATATCGCAAGTTTAAAGGGATAGCGGTAAGGTTAACGGAATGAACTAAAATTTGTGAAGTGTGTTAGGGTCCGTGATTTAGCGGATCCGGTAGACCAAATGCAAGGTAACATTAGACCGGTCTTTGGAGTCCTAGGACTTGTTGGCCACCTATAAAATTTGTCATATCAAATGGTGGCTAAATCATTTTGAAGCCTTCAAGAAGCAATTTATTTGCCAAATTTTGGTTCTTAAAGTATGACTTATGAAGATGACTTATCCTTGAGTTAATCTTCACTACTGTTTCCCTCTCAATTCTGAAAAATCTGTTGTTTTCCTGAAGAAAAATACTATTAAAATCCATTTTTTCCCTTTCATTTTACCCCTCTTTTCACTCATTATTAACCTTCATTTTTATCCCCTTTTTCCTCATAAAATTCCTCTATTTTTCCTCATTTCCCTTTTTCCCTTCACAAAAACCCCTTTGATAAGGTTTAAAACTCCTTTTTTTTACCTTATCAGAAGCTTTCAAAATCCTTTGAAATACTTGAAAAATCATAAAAAATAGCCTTCTTGTGCTATAGGCCTTAAGCCCTTTTGGCCCTAGCCCCCAGCCCCTTTATTTCTGCATAAAACCGACATTAAAAACCAAGAGTTGGGGCCCGATCGCGTAATTACAATCGGGCATTCCATTGTGTTTTGTTACCTCTCGCTTACAAAAAATCCTCGATTGCGATTGGCTCTTCTTCTTTATAACCCCCGATCCCTTCGTCTTTTCATATAACCCAAAAGCCTGCAATCAGGTGCTAAAGCATTATAAAAATCCTTTTCCAAACCTTTTTCCCTTTGTATCTTCATAAAATATAACTTTTTATTAAGTCTCGACAGTTCATTGGTTGGGTGAATACCAACCGTTGATCTAAAACCAATCAACGGTCTTCGGGTTATCGTATCGGAGTTTTTCATTGGATGCATTTAAATAGTTTATTACCCCCCCCCCCTCCGATTGGCCAGTTGCGATTTTTTCCCAGCCGTAGATCTTCCCCACCAGACCCAGATCCAACGGCCCACATTGCTCTTTTCCAAAGCCCATCCCTCCACCTTTTGACCTCTGTAGTTAAATCTCCACCGTCGATCTGGTTCTAAGATCAATGGTCCTTGTTCAATCGCATCGAGAAAACCATTGCGCCTTTCCTCTCTCCTCCTCTGATTGCGAAACTTGTGATTCAATCTGGACCATCGAATCTACAAGAACCGACAACCCACATTAATCAAAACCCCGCCCATTTTCCTCCGCTTTTGTCCCTCAGATTCATTCCTAACCATCGATCTCTCCAAAGATCTGACGATCCACATATAATCGCATCGCAGTTTTTTTCTGCGCCTTTCCTCTCTCCCCCGCCGATTGGTGACCTTGCGATGGGATCTAGGCCGTCCATTTCATACATCTGACAGTCCAAATTGAAGCTTGACACCCTTTGTTAAAATTCATATAACCTCGCTATATAAAGTTTTCGATGAATATTCACTATTGATCTCTGCAAATCAACGGCCTGCATTAACCCAAACTCCGCTTGACCCTCGCCTCATATTTTATTCCATTAACCCCAAGATTAAATCTGAGTCGTTGATATGTTTCATCCAACGATCCATACTTAATCCAGTAGGCCCAACTCATTTGGGACCTACCGCCCCCATTGATCAATCCTAGCCATTCATTCCCTGATCCAAGGGTCAAGATTAAAACCGCCTTGACCCTACCCCACCTTTTATTGCCCGTGCATCTTTTCTCCATCGCGCTCTCCTCACGACCGTACGATATAAGGCCCCAGATCTGACGGCCAGTGCGTGGTTTCGCATAATTTTGAGTCCGGAGGTTAATATTTTAAAATTACATGATGTGGGTGGTTTTAAAAAGCCACGTGTCGATCGCTAATGCATATCGCGTTCAAAAGGGAAATACCACCTCCCTACTTTTCATCGCGCGAAACCAATGGTTTCTTTGGCTGAAACTACTTTCTCCATTTACACAACATTTTCTCATGTTTAATCTCTGTCGTTGATCTCTGAGATCTAACGACTCACGTTTAATCTCGCCTTTTAGTTCATCGCCTTCCACCCATCCTCCAAAGAACTTCTCAAATCATTCTCTGTCATTGATCTATGTTGTCTAAATCAATCTGACGGCCCAGAACCTTTTCGAAACCCCAATTTCATTTTTAACCCTTTTTTCCTCCGCCAAAGGTTTTTCACCCATTTCCTTTGTATATTCTCCCATTTCGCGATAATGTGGCCCTTCTAAATTATATTTTCCCAGTAAATCTCGACTGTTGATCTTTGCAGATCAACGGCCTGGACTTAATTTCCCCACCATTCATCCAACCGCCTCTCTTTTCGATCTCGGCAAAGTAATCCTCGTCGTGGGATGCTTTCATCCAACGACTGCGATCTGACCTCAAACTCCAAAGCACTTTAAACCTTATCCTGCAGGATTTTATAAACTTTGTGTGTATTTTTACAGGTTGTAAAGATTTTACACAGTTTCGTAAAGGAAATCAAAGGTCGGAGATGACGATCCCCCAAGCCTTTATTCATCAAAAATATCACTCTATAGGGTTTCCCATCAAGGTTTATCAATGCCTTATGAGCATTGATGCCATTATAAAACCTCTGTAACATCTGCACATCAAAAAGACACAGAAAAACTTAATAAAGCAAAGAGTATCAGTGTTAAAGGGTCTAGTCACAGCAGAGATGAAGAATTGAAGATGGTTTACACAGTTTTGAGGGATTACGGCCTAAATCGACTATCTAAAAACCTAATCCACTCAATTAAACCTAGTTTGAAGAACAGAAGACAGAAAATTAGGCCCAATTAAGCCTAACACATAGAATTAAATCAAATTAACAGTGTTTAAAGAAAAATGATAATATCTATCAGTCCAAAAAGCCTCCACCGCCACATCAGAGGCTAATTGAATCCTCTCAGCTACCAAAAGCCACCTGCAGCCTCAAAGCATTCAAAAAAGGCCTAGTTATTTCCAGAACATAAGACATTTGCCACAAGGCAGCTGAACAGTTATTTCGAATCAAAGAAACTAATTTAAACTGTTAGAAGAGTTATTACAAAGATGAGAAAGAGTTCTAAAGTCAACAAACTCTGCTAAGAAGATCGAACACTTAATATAAACCCATTAATACAGAGGAAATATCTAAAATCTTCTTCATTGAGCCCCTCAAAGGCCGATAAGCATTAAAAATGTATTAATTGAGCCTATAGATCTTTTCTCTCATTCCACCTCCTCATTTTTCCTATAAAATCTTCTTGAGGAGCACATTGTAAAAGGTTGGTTGCTGAACTTTGATATAATACTTGTGCTCAAAACTTTCTACATGTAAATAGTGTTTAGAGGCTTTTGAAGCTCTGTTTGTGATCAAATAAGTTAGGCTGAGAAGAGAAGATGATTGTTGTACTGAAACATTGGACTTAAAGAATGTAACTGGATTGACATCAATATACAAGTTGATTCTTGGGATCCTGGTCTATATCACTGGTGAAGTACTTCTTTCTGTGTTATTGTTTTCCTTTCATGTATGCCATTTTGTCCACTTATTCTCTGATAAAGAACAGCAATCATAGAGTTAGGATTTACTATTTACAGTACCCTTCTCTGATTGATAAGATTTATCTTTATGTTTTCCTCCAAATTGTGTGTTTAAGAATGACTTAAGTTAAGTGTAAACATTATCAAGGAATGTTGGTTTGCCCTTGTCTTGATGTGCAAAGCTTAAAAGAAAGTTCTTGAATGTTACTTTCATTATATACTCAGTAGAGTTAGACTAGGAAAGTTTATGGTTTGCCCTGTCTTCTAGTTTCTTTCTCTAAAGGTTGTTCTGAAGGTTTCCCTAAGAGTATGCTGAAAGCAATTTAGATTTAAAAGTATCTTATTTGATCTTAGGCTGCACTTTATTTTCTTATCTGTTTTCATCCCTTATGAAAGTAATTATGTGGATTACTGGATTGTTTTTCTGATAAGTTAGCTTCAATACAAGCTTGTCCAAAGAAGTCTATGGTTAGCCCTGTCCTTTGGTTGGTTTTAAATAGTTACTTAAAAGGCTTTTCTTGTTTGGAAAGACTGATAAATCCTAGTTGAAATTATTTTCATTTTCCACCCCTTCAACACTTTTATTTCTCCATTCCATCATTTAATCTAAAAGATATTGTGATATAGAATGACTTGCCCCTTGGACCACTCTTGAAATTGTTGCACAATTAAAACCTTTTATGACTCCATAGCCCAATGGACTAAAAACCAGCGTCATATCTATCCTATCAGCCAAATCTTGTTCTGTTTGCTTATACCTTCACCCCTTTGGAACTCTTTCATTTTAGGACTTTCCACTCAACTAAAAATCATGCTCAACCATCCAAAACCAAACAAAAACCCTTGTTCTTAATAACTAGCCTAATATCATACCCAAAAGCCTTAAAGATAAATCAATCTTTGCACTTATAAGAGAGATCCCTCTCTGGATTCAGGAGGGCTAGATCCTAGAATCCCAAAGTGGTTCCAATGTCCTCTCTGCAGTTTTAGTCTCACCGATGTAACCCAGAAAAATTTGGAGCTAAGGACCTAGCCTTTAAAACCTTCATGGACTCAGAGAGGGCTCTCTCTATTATGTACGAAGGATGTAAACTTGTTCTCTTTAGATGGTTGATTTTAGGCTAGTTGCTAAGTGTAGGGTTTGTTTGTTTTGTTGAGTTGAGATGATCGAGTAGGATAGGTGGAATGAGAGGTTGTCAAACATTGGGCTATGGAGTCTATGAAGTCATTGATATCTCAATAGTGAATCAGGGTACATCACAGGGAAAATATAGTGTAGTCAATGGATCTTTAAATTTTATGTGTGAGGTGAGATGGACATTAAGTTTGGGGAAACAAGGTAGGGCAAAGGGCAGTTAAGAATCCTTTGTCAAATACCTATGAACAAGAAGGTCTTGAATACTGATAAGAAAAATATACTAATCATGAGATAGGGCACACCATTTACTCAATGAAAATACTTTTAAACAAATAAACATTCAAGATAAACAATCCAGTGGAACAAAGGAAGCAAGAAAACTTATCTAAATTCAATAATTCTACTTTCAATTTTTGAAAACATATAAGAGACAAATAACATAAATAAATGAAGAGGGAACTCCTAAAAATCATTCATTAAACTATAAAGAACTTTGAGGCAAACTGATAAGCATATACAAAGGGGAAGATAAAAAATATACCTCTTTGGCTTAACCTAACAATAAATATATCAAAGAGAGATTTCAAGACAAAGTTTAGATAGCATCAAACATGCAGGGCTTACCGTGAATCATATTTGTAAACTAGCATATTAATCCAATAATGAAATAGACAAGCTTAGGTGGGCCTAAAGAACAACTAAGAATTCCTTAAGCTAACCCAGCAGAAGAAAACATAAAGACAATAGGCAAACATGAGGACTGAGGTGCCTCAAACAAAATTTCTCATCCTATACTCTTTTGAGCTATTGCAATATAGAAAGATGGACATATGATAAACTAGAAAACATGAAAAAATAAGAGATACATCACCATTAACTAAACTCGGGGATCCTGCAGGCAAGCCTTCATCAACATCAATCAAGGAAAATCATCCACAAGCTCCACAACACCAAATTGCTCTTCAACCTCCAAAAACCATGTATTACTCTCAAACTCATTAAAATCACTCTATTACAATTAATCCTCATGCTTTATATAACAATCAAGGAGGATAAAAACCCAATAGAATATTTAGAAGTCCATTGGCTAAACAAAAGTATCTTTATTGTCCTTGAGGCCTTGCAAGGCCCAAGGCACAAAATATCTAAAATAAATATCTTTTCGGTCATTTATAGCAAATAAATTTACCTTTAGGCTCTGAAAAGCCTCCTAAAACATTCCAAATGCACATTTTTACTTTTCAACCATAAGAGCGTAGCACTGTGTTTTGAAATGAAATTTTATGCCAGGAGTGCAGCACAGGAACAGGAAAAATGGGTCTTCTTACAGCAGTGTTTTGAAGGCCTTCCCGATGTTGGAAAATGCTCCATGATGGCTTGTTGGAAAGCCCTTGAAGTATAATTTCCAGATCTACCATTGGTGTTCCAATATGACCTTTGAAAACAATCCAAAAAGAAAAAAATCCAAGACTTATAGGAGCGCAGCACATGTCCTGAAAAGTAGGCAGAATGATGAAAAAGTGAGTGTTGTTGACCCTTTTGGAGGACCAAAACAACTCCAATTGATCTGAAACGTTTTGAGAATTTTATATGAGTGATTAGGAATCCAAATATGCAAATATTTCCTCCTGAAGATGCCCTGAAAAAGAGCGTAGCACCAGGTGTGTTGCGCTCCTAGCCTCAAAATTTGCAATTTTTTTTTTTGTCAAAATTCCCCCAAATTTGGTGGAAGTATGCCTCATAGGTCTTTGGAGACCAGTAGAGAAGCTTGAACCATAATACTAAGGTTATATTAGATCTTTTCCCTTTTTGGTGTTGGGATCTCAATTTGGGCTTTTTTGAGTTTTTCCCTTGCAAATTGGTTTCTTTTGGCATAATGCTTGGTCATTATTCTTTGTAAAGACAAATATTTGTTAAATTTCTCCAACTTGGCCTCAAGGTTTATGTTAGCCCTCTCAAGCCATGGTTCCCTATTATGTTCAATTTCTATTGCAAGGATTTCTTCGAGAGAAATTTGTTTTGCTTGGGCTGATTCTTCTTCTCTTTGCTTTGCTAATTCTTTCTCTAGACCCATAGTTCTAGGTCTCCTTATAGTTTTAATTTTCTCATCACTACTCTCCTCATAAGTTCCCATGAATTCTTCCAACTTCACCTATTCTCTTTGAGCTTCTTTCCAGTACCTAAGTGTTCTTATTTCATGGATGGCCTATTGGGCACTCATTTTCTTGTTTTGCATCTGATAGAAGTGAATGACATCCTTTGCTCTTTCTAATTCAGCTTCCAATTCCTTGATTTGTGCATTCCTGTCTTGGAGGAGGGAGTTTTAAATTCTTGTTTCATTCTCATCATCACTGTTTATGTGAATAAGTTCAAACTCTCTTTCTTTTTCATGATCTTCCTCTTCTTCTTCCAATTTTTTCTTACCATTGTCCAATGGTTGAGTTGAAGTAGATGGCAAGGTCCCTTGCCTCTTGAAGGCATCAAACACATGCCTCTCTCTATTTGATAGGTAAGAGGAAAGGTATAGACTAACAAGTTTCATACGGATATCTCCATCATTAGTGACATTAAGAGTGCTTTTCTCCTTAGTAATGACCCCTGCATGTGTGTTTTTCTTCTTTTGTTCTTGAATACCTTCTTGAGGAGGCCTTCATTTTCTCTAGTGCTAGTATCACTACCTTGATCTTCACCATTGTCATCTTCCTCCATGTTCTTTGCATTGGTATTTTCTTTGTTGTCATGGGTAGAGGTGTCCTCATCATTGCTTGGTGCATCTTCATCCTCTTGGGCTCAGGAAAGAAGAATAACAGCGACAGGGGGAGAAAATATTACCAAGGAAGAAGACTTGATCTCATTGTATACACTCCAAAAAAAATGTACATGATGCATCTACATGCAAGCTCTCTTGGGAAAAAATCAATCAAGAAATAATTGAAGAGAAAGGTAAAACACCAGATCCAGGGAAAAGTAAAGCACATGAATTTTCTCATTATATTGTGGCACATTTCAATGTTTTAGTAACTAAAGACTTGTTTGATACTTCATTTGATTCATGTAAATATGCATGGTTGCTTGACATAGGTGCAACCTTCCACATGGCCTTTCATAACTATTTCTTTGGATATTTCAACAACAATGTTGATGGAACAATCTACTTTGTAGACAAGTCAACAATCAAGCCATCCAGAATAGGAACCATCAGGCACAATATGCTTGGACTCCCTGACTTTCTTCTGTGTGATGTTCTTTACCTCCCAGATTTGCAGAGAAAATTGTTTTCTTTGGTTCACATCTGCTAGCAAGGACACTCCATTCACATGTTTAAAGAAAAATTTTAAGTAAGAAAAACATCAGACAACTCACTTTTCATGATGAGAATATAAGAATAAATACTCTTGAAACTGCAAGGAATGTCTGCTCGTGCACATAAATATTCAATCTTTACCATAAAATACACAGTGGAAAATAAAATCAGGAACTGAGTAACAAATGCACATACATAAAAATAGACACCAATATTTTTGGACTAACTTCCTCAGAAAAACCCCGAAGGGAAAATCGGCGCATCGGATGAGGATTTATTTTATTATTATGATGAAATAAATTTATGAGTACAATAATCTATATTCCTGACTAGAAATGCACCAACAACTAATCTAGCCAAAATAATTAGGAGAAAAATTCTCCCTTTGCAAAAATAATTCGGCCTCCCTCTTGCCTACTCGCACTGCCCTTTGGTTATTCACATTGTTGTCCTGATACAAGTTGTACAACCTTGTATCTACCTTATATGAATTAGATTCAAATTAAATAAACAGTTCTCTTATTACGTCGGGCGAGGAATAGGGAGTGATTTAACGAGTTCTTACTCACCCGATGAAATCTCATAAAATGATGTTATTTTTAATGAAGGGATGACATTCATATTAGGGGGAGAGATAAAAGTAAATTAACCTTCTTCCTTGACCCAATGGCATTCACACAAATGTGTAGGGCCTCGTGCATAATTTTCGATGTGATCCTTAATTTAATAAGATATGGATCAATAAATAACTTGTCCTTTAGTCCTAGAGAAGGTTTTGCATAACAACCTTATAAAGTTGATCTTTGGAAAATAAAATATATAGGGAATGTTTTTTTAGTTATTAATGATATTCATATATTACCCTAATATTTCCTAAGCATTTGTTTCATCAAAAGTTTTAATTTTTACTTTTCTTTCTCAAATTTCATGTTTTACATCTTTACTCGCAGTAACGGTCGTGGTAACATTTGTAAATTTATGTCACACACACACACACACATATATAAAGTCATTTGTAAATTTATGTCTCACACACACACACACATATAAAGTCAACTCCTTTAATCATCCAAACCCCAAATTTTAAATATTTCGTAAATTTATCACATACACACACACACACATATATATCTATTTAAGAAGTCAACTCTCTTAATCATCCAAACACCAAATTTTAATTATTGTTAATATATATATATATTCCCCCAACATTCTTTCCCCATTTTTAGGAGTTCTTAATGATAGTAATAATATGTCAATTACGTTTAGACACATATACTAGCAATTGCACCAGATGTTGCAAAGGAAAATTTGTAAGGCACACACACACACACACACACATATTTAAGAAGTCAACTCCCTTAATCATCCAAACACCAAATTTTATATATATATATATATATATATATATATATATATATATATATATCCCCCTTTTAGTGGACATTTTTTCCCCATTTTTAGGAGTTCTTAATGATAGTAATAATATGTCAATTATGTTTAGACACATATACTAGCAATTGTAGCAATTGCACCAGATGTTGCAAAGGAAAGGCATAAAATCAAGAAGAACCATTGAAGATAAAAATTAGTAAATAAAATGTTATTCAATAAAATATTCAATGAATAAGGCTCATTAGGTACAAGGGATGACAATTTGGTTTTGAAATAGTAAATTCATCTTTTCCTAACTCTATTTTGGCATTTTACATTCACTGATATGAAATATCAGAATATTTGAAAAATGCAGTCCAATGAAACCTATGGATTTATCAAGAATGCTCATATAGATAATTCAAATGAATTCATACCAATGATGAAGAGTGATGCTTTCCATCATCCATTATGAGTTATCCTAACAATGTATTCATGGAAATCAATTGATCCATTTCCAAAAAAGCCACTAAATAAGGAAGAGTAATCATCTTCCATTGTTGTGTTCTTAAATAGTTTCCATTTATTTCCTCTAATAATAATAAAAACAAACATAAGTTGAGGCTCTAGTAATAATAATAACAGAAAGGAGATTATTTTTAAATGCTATTAAGAAAAATAATTACTATCTTCATCATTACCATTTACAATAAATTTTAAAGATAGTAATAAATAATTACTATCTTCATTACCAATTACAATAAATTTTATTTGCTACCGAATTTAGAATACAAAATCTCCACATCATTTTTTGAAAAGAGTAAAAGCCCATGGATATCCATCACACAATCTCCAACTAAACTAACTGACTTTAAAAATAAATCATAAAAAGATAATCAGTCCTTTGAAGTGATCTAAATATATAAATATCAGTGTGGGCATGTTTTATAACCATTGTCGGCTTTCAAACAAGATTAGTTGCTCATTTTAAAATGTATAAAATAGTACCACATTCCTTCGCACAAAAAGGTATAAGCCCAGCAGGTAATTCTCAGATCTTCAAATCACTTTTTTGCATAAAAAGGTATATGCCCAGCAGGTAGTTCTCTAATCTTCAAATTATTTTTCATTTAGTGCCGAAAAAAAGAACTCTACTGATCTACACCGGTGCAGTGTTTGAATAATGAACACACTTAGGTATTGGACAGATGCTCATTCCCATGTGCACCAAATACGTAGATGCAAAAGAACAAATAAATAGAGATGACATTTATGGTGATTTTGACATTTTCCAACCCTATCTAGGGTTTTTTCCTTCCTTTGCTAAATAAATAGAGCATGAGGGCTTCATTGTAAGAGGTTGGAATTTGATGACTCTTTGGAGAAATACATAGTTTTTTTTGGAGATTGGAGAAGAAATTGGTGTTGTGGAGTTTCTGAATGGGTTGTCTTGACTGATGATGGAGAAGGTTGCTTGGAGGATCCCTGAGCTTGGTTAATGGTTATGTGCTTCTATTTAGTTATTGTTTTATTATGTATCATTGTGTTTCATCCTTATTTATTATAGTAGGACAAAGGTTTTAGACTAAGAAATGTTTTCAAGGGCACCTTAGCTCTATTTGTTCTTCACTGCCTCTATGTTTTCCTCTGCTGAGCCTTTTTAGAGAATTCTTAATTGCTCTCTAGACCCCCCAAGCTTGTTTATTTCATGAATGGTTTAATACAATAGGTATCAAAGATGATTTATGGTTAGCCCTGCTTGTGTGATGTCTCTAAACATTGTTCTTGAGGTCTCTCTCCAAAGTACCATTGATTAGGTTTTCCAAAGAGGTTATGTTTTGATCATACCCTTTGTCCATGCTTGAATAATTGTTTTGGAGATCTTCATAGCTATGATCAATGATGTTTAGGCGTTCCCTCTTCTTTGATTAAAGTTATCTATGTATCTTGAATGTTTTCTAACCTTGAAGGTGAAATCAATAGAAGTTAAATGAGTTTAACGCCTTCTATATTTCATTGGATTGTATGTCTGAAATGCTTATTTTCTTAAGTTGAATCAAAGAGTTATTGGTGTGCCCTGTCTATTGATTTCTTCTTCATGCTAAATAGTGTTGAGGTCTTTCCTTTTTTTTAAGTACATGATAAAGGATTGTTAATTTCCCTTTGTCCTAATTTGTTCACAAACTTGATGTTCACTTCATTTCACAAAAACCTTGAGAATCCATCTGACCAATGCTAGATTTGTCTTGTGATCCACCCTGATTTACTAGTGAAACTTTCTATGACTTATATTGACTCCATAGCCCAATGAATTGAATATTTCCTCACTCTATCTATTCTACTTGATCATCTTACCCAAACAAAACAAACAAACAAACCCTACACTTAACAACTAGCCTAAAATCAAAACCCTAGAAGCAAACAAGTTCACATCCATTGCACAAATAGAGAGAGCCCTCTCCGAGTCCAGGAAGGCTAGGTCCTAGGACTCCAAAGACTGGTCTAATGTTACCTTGTGCATTTGATCTCACCAATCTAACAAATTTAGAACCCAATAGAAATCAATGAGGATAATAAGCAGCAGGAGCAGAAAGATGAAGAAACAGGTGATGTAGTCAACAAGGCAAGCCCACACAGGTCTAAAGCAAACAGAATTGAGGTGAGTCCTCTACCGAGAAGATCAGGTAGGCAGACTCAATTACTAGCAAGATTGAAAGACTATGCATTAATGTCAAACATTTTTAATATTATAGAGCCCACAAACTATAAATAAGAAAGTCAATCTGATGAATGGAGGGTTGCAATGAATGAAGAAATAGAATCAATTATTTGAAACCATAGTTGGAATCTAGTAGAACTGCGTGAAGGAAAAGCACACATAGGTTGTAAGTGGCTTTACAAACCTAAAGTTAATGCAGATGGGAATATAGAAAATTTTAAAGCTAGACTTGTAGCAAAGGGTTATTCACAGCAAGAGGGAATAGACTTTGAAGAAACCTTTGCTCCTGTAGCCAAACTAAATACCATTAGAATGTTAATTTCCTTAGCAACAAAATATTAGTGGAAGCTACCTCAGCTAGATGTTAAGTTTTCATTTGTGAATGGTGATTTAAAGGAAGTGATTTATTTAGTCCAGCCCGAAGGGTTCGTCAAAGAAGGGCATGAACATCTAGTGCGTAGGTTGAAAAAGATACTATATGGTTTAAAACAAGCACCCAGGTCTTGGCACGAGAAGATTGATTCATTCTTCTTACAACATGGTTTTCATAGGAGCATGAATGATCCAAATCTGTATACCATGTATAATAAACAAAGGCAAATTATTTTGATTTCTTTGCATGTGGATGATATGATTATAACAGGTAATGCATATGCTTTGATCAAAGAAATCAAATTTTGCAGTCCTTATAACGAGTTTTTGGAAATCGACAAATATGCGGAAGTCTACATTGTGCTTGGGTTTGGAAAGTATGGAGAGACTGCGAAAAAAACTTTATTACTCAAGGGAAGTATCTTAGAGATGCTTCCTCCAGGGAAAATTTTAGGGGCTAATATTCGCAAGTGGACTAATTTTCCATGGTTTTTCCAAAAAAATTCCTTAATTTCCATTTTTTCTAAAAATTATTGGCTCAAATTTTATACTATAATTTTTTTTTTTTTAACGTGAAAATCCCAAAAAAATTATGTAGAGATTCTATAAAATTATTATAATTTGAATAATTTTAAAAATATACATCAATAACCTTTATAGTTTTCTTATAGGGACTAGTGAAGATTCACCAATGTTAACTTCAAATAATTTTACATCTTAAAATTTCCCAGACTTCTCACAAGGTTCAGGATAGAGCAGTGTAAGACAACATCAACACCTTTGCAACAAAATCTGAAGTTATGCAGTGACGATCCTTTTAGAGAATTGGGTACTTTATTTGAACAAGCTTTAGTTTGTAGTCTTATATATCTAACTAAAACTGAGCCAAGCCGTATTTTCTATTAGTGTGTTGAGCCAGTTCATGTCTAATCCACTCGAAAGTCATTGGACGAAAATAAAAAGTGTGTTGAGGTATCTTCGTGGTACTAGTAGTTATAGTATTTTATATGCTGAAACATCTGATGTTATTTTAAGAGATATTTTAGACTCGGATTGGGCAAGTAATCTAGATGACCGAAGGTCCATCACAGGTTATGCATTTAGTATTGGATCTGGGATCATAGCATGGAGCAGTAAAAAGCAGAGTATTGTGGCGTTATCTTAAATTCAAGTCGAGTACCAAGCATTGTGTGTAGCTACATGTGAAGTTATCTCAATGAGAAGGCTTCTCCATGATGCTGGAGAAAAGAAGAAATAAGCAACCATCAACAAATGGGATAACCATAGTACCATAAAGCTATCATACAATACAATATTACACAATAATACGAAACCCATAGACTTAGTTTCATTCGAGAAAAAGTCCAGTCAAAGGAAATATATATTAAATATTGTAAAAATTGTGACAATATGACATTTTTACTAAGCCTCTTGGAAAAATTAAGTTTGAATTGTTTAGAGGGATGTTAGGAATTTAGGACAATCCTTTCTCCATTAAGGGAGAGATTTGAAAATAATTAATATTATTTGGCTTTAATGGAGAAATGGTTTCATTATTGTAACTTATCTCCTTAAGTTAGGATTGGTTCCTAGGTTATAGGAGTTTGTTTACAACTTCCTATTCCATTGTGATGTGCTTATAGTTGTATCATTTGGTTAATGAAGTAGAGTGTACTCTCCATTTTGTGTGCAATCTCTAGATGCAGTACTTACGTGAGAGATGCCTTCTGACTCAATATAGTTTTTATCACAAATATATTGATATACTTCACACATTTTAATATGATACATAAACATTTGCATCATTAGCACCACATAACATGAGTGGTGCTAACGGTGATAACTTATGGTGCTATGTGCTAAGGGTTTTCTTGTATTGTCTGATGTTTATCTTAGTAAATTTCTTATCCAAAAAAATAAATAAAGATAAAATGTTTAAGTCTTATTTTCTTTTTATTGTTATCAATATTGATAAAGTATTTTTTATACTGCTTTGATAAAGGATGCTAAATAAAGTATTTCTAGACAATTGAGAGATAGTTTCATATTGTGTTTAAAGCTTCTTATATATGGAGACGTGATAATGTATATGAAACATATTTTTATGTCAACCATATTTTGTATATCCAATCTTTTTTCACTTGAACTTAAAAAATGTTTTTTATTCTTAAATGAAATGAAAAATGTATTTTTTTCAAAAAAAAACTTATTATACCTAAATTTCTTAAATAACTTTCAAAATAAATAATAAAATTACATAAATTTCTATTTTACACCATTTCAAAAATCACATATTCCAAAATAAACGTTAAAATATATAGATTAATAAAACCAAATAAACCTAAAAAAATCTTAATAAAAGATTACTATCTTCATACCAATTACAATAGATTTTATTTGGCAATTTTGAATACAAAAATCTTCACATCATTTTTGAAAAAAGTAAAAAGTCCATGGAATCCTCCATCAACACAATCTCCAACTAAGCCGACTTTAAAAATGAATCATAAAAGACAATCGGTCCTTTGAAGTGATTTAAATAAATAATTATTAGTGTGGGCATGTTTTATAACCATTGTCGGCTTTCAAACAAGCCTAGTTGCTCACGACAAAATGTATATAATAATTACCACATTCCTTCACACAAAAAGTATATGCCTAGTAGGTATTTCTCGAATCTTCAAATTATTTTTGGTTTAGTGCCAAAAATTAGAGCTCTACTCTACACTTTGATCATTTTGAATTGAAATGGGTGATTCAAAAATAATGGATCACGCTTATGCATGGTGAGAGATGCCCATGCCCATGCACTTCCACCAACATAGAATGCGGTAAAGAACAAACATTTTATTATTATTATTATGAGGATGATCATGGAATCCGCAGGTATTGTACCCCAAAGGAGCAAAATTGGAATTGGAGGAAAATGTTGAACAACATTTGGTGTCGAGCGTATTTCATTAAAATATGTAGATATCAAAATATACTTAATTGATTATGCACACTTGCCGCATATCGGGAGTTCGGGGTGGGCCGGAACTAGAGAATTTAACATAAAATTTTAATATGCATGATTTTTAATTATCGAGTCTACTTGGAAACTATCCCATTTTTTGTGGCTTACTTCATTGCATCTAAAGTCTGATAAGTTCATAGAGATGATCATTTTATCAATGGATTATATTTAGAGTTGTTTACACTAAGCCTTTTACATTCTTTTATAGATGTTGTGATAGATGAAGAACTAGGTTCTGATTTAAAGCAAAGGGAAAGATGTATGTTTTTGTGATTCTACCACTCCTAAATTCTATTATAAATTTATACGTTCTCATATCAAATGAATGCTTAGGTTATACTTATTCTTATTCTTTTAATGGAAATATTTGTGAATTTACACCTATTTGTGCATGTAATAAAAACTCCCGATGAAAATAATGGTGGAGATGTATGTATTGTGTAATATCCCAAATTATGATTAACGATGTGAAAAGAAACAAAAGAAACTACAACAAAAATGAAAACACCAAATTACACACATAAATTGAGATCAAATTGAACATTGTGTGCCATTTTATTATAATTTTGGAAAGAGAATAAATATGGTGGTTGGAAAGATAACTTACACGAACCTTCTCAATGCATGCTAAGAATAACTCAAATCCTAGCAAAATTCTCAAGCAGTATGCTTTGTGTGGTTCACCCTCAAACTTTCCGGTGTGAATTTCTTGTTGTTGCCTGATTTAGTGGCCGGACCAAACCTATTTCCACATGCTCGGGAAAGAGGCTGCAAATTTATTACGAGACCTGCCCCTCACGAAACCCACAAAAACCGTGAAGGGTTTGCTGAAGCTCGAAGCTCATGAAAATTTCCCCTTTGATCTTGCTATGCGCACCATTTGGGTAAATTGACTTCCTAGCTAGAACTACTGAAAATTCCTTTGAAACAATACCCAAAATTTGTGGTAGGAGGTGGCTAGCCTCACTCGTCAAATGGGATTGATCTCCCGATTAAACTACCTACCCATGGAACTTCCCATGTGCTAGAGTGTTTAGTCTTGGGTGTCTTTATGTTGTCTGAAGGTGCATTATCTAATTGTGGTCTTGTAGATCTCCTCAAAAATGGTATAATTTCCCTCTTACGAGTGGGTACTGGAAGTCAGGTAGAGGTTGAGATCTCCTTCAAGTCCTTCAAGATCTCATATGGCGAACAACCTTGCGGTCTTGGCTCTCGAAGCTCAAAATGTGTTCGGTCGAAGACAAAAAATTCGAGTTGAATGAATGAGGGGGAATGAGCTACCCACTTCCTTTGTCGCCAAGAGCAAACATTCCTCTTACGCCCCACCTTAGGCATGTTGCCACTTCATGAAATCTTCTTTCGTTTTCCTCACATATGTCCACTCATAGCGCTACCACTTACCAATACATAGAGCCTTCTAATTGGCTCTCCCTTCCCCACGAGGCCGCATGCCTCCATTATAGGAAAAGTGCATCCAACTTGCTTTAATCTAAATTGTGGGTCTAACTCCACATTATTTCTACCTAACTTATAAGAAAGCCAAAATTAACCAAAACTTAATATTCCTAATTAGTTGGCTGCTATTTTGGAATATTACGATCCTCGAGGCAAAAAATTTCTTGTCCTCAATGTTAGAAAGATGGATGTTGAAGAATCTTCTCCCCCTCCCCAAGTGGCATCCTCATCCGAGGTTCTTCATCGGATCAAGTACTCCTTCACCACCACTGCTCTTGAAGTGTCTCTCTTTGGTGTCCAAGGTGACCTTAGGCTATGGCACCAAATGCCCCTCATCATCTGCTGGGAGAGAGGCTCATTAGTTGCGGTCTGTTGTCCCAAAGCATTATTTAAGAATCATACATGAAGAAATGTTGTGGATCCACTCTAGCTCATATTCCACCACTCCATTGCCTAACAACTTAATACGGGCCATAGAAAAGAGGTTTGAGATTGAGCTTTTCGGCTCCCTTTTGCTTCAATGTGGGTACATTGGTAGAAATTTGAATTTAGAGGTACACCAAGTCGCCACCTCTGAGCTACCTCTACACGACACGATGTGTAAATATTCCTGCGATTTTGTGTGGTCATCGATTTATCCTTGAGCACAGGAAGATGTCTTGACTCTCCTATATCCGAGATATTTCCTGGGGCCTTGCGGCCTCTTTCATAGCATCGAAATGTCGGTATCATAACCATATAAAGCAAAAAAAGGGACATACTAATGGACATATGGAAAGTGGTGTTGTAGCATTTTCCAAGTGTAACCAACATATACAAGCCTTGACGCACGTAACATAGGTTCACAAGTAGCCCTACAACCCAAAAAAAAAAAATTGTGGGTGGTAACTCGTGATGGGTGTGAGCTTTGTGTTCAGCAGTCGGAACAATTCTGCCAAAATTCTCCCATGAATATGTTGTCCGCTCACTAATGGTCTTTGGAGAGAGGCAGGTACGTCAAAAATATCCACCGAAGAACAACTTGGCCACACAGTGTGTGCCGAGCTTAAATGAGAAAGTGTGCATACTTGTAACCTATAACTACGATCATTGAATACGGAACGACGCAACCTACGCAATAGGAAACCTCGTGATGAAGTCCATGAAATTCTCTCCCACTTCTCCTCGGAATGGGAAGTGGGCAATAACAATTTGGATGGGTCAACTCCCTCGCGTTCCTCGATAGACTACGCACTCCCAGAACATGCCAGTACATCCTCCTTGAGGCCCTTCCGGGAGAACCTCTCCGATGCATCTATAGGTCTTAGTAAACCCCTGGTGCTGATAGTGGAGATTCATGTGCTGCATGCAATATATTCTCCCTCAATTTGGGAGTTGGCCATCGCAAAGATTCCGTGGTACCTCGATCACCTTTCTTTGCTTTGTCTTCCATAGAAATTTCGGGTCCTTCGCAACCCTCGACAACACATGATCTAGCTTTTTCTTGCCTTCTAGGAGCTCAATATTGAATATGGTGTATGTCTATTATTTCAGATCCTCAATATTTGAATTTTGGTCTTGTATTAGTCCTCTCGAGTCATATTTCCAATGCTATGTGTGGAGCCAATTTGAATTCTTCAAGAGAGAGTTATACCCAATCTCTCACAATGCCCTAATTATGGACTCGTTTCAGAGAGAGAACTTGTATGGTGTGCCACGTGTCACTTTTTTCTTCATTTGGCTTCGAAATTGATAGAGTGAAAACTAAAAGTCTGTGCACTATCCGTCACTTTTTACATAATTCCAATCCGATACTCGAGAGAGAGTTATGAAAATTTTACCAAGGTCACTTCTTTGAGATTAATTTTCGAGTAGCCTCAAAACACTCGACTCTACCCGCATCATATCTCCAAAAATATTGCGCACCTTGATCTGAAATTTTTACAATAGCTTCTCGGGATTTTTTGATTTGCCTCATAAACAATGTATCTTCTCGAACCTCGCATAGAAAAAAATTTAGAGCGAAAATTCCATGATGACCTATTTCGTATGGAAAAATCCCTTACATAAGGAGGAAATGAGGATCACAATTTATATAAATGCTTAGGTTGAGAGGGGTTTCAACAAGTGAACGTGGAAGTGGATTTTATGGGAGCTTAAAAAATATTAATTATGACTTTTCAATGACCCATGCCCCAACCCCATGGGGTTTTGGCCCACTAACTCGGGTGAAAACTTCAAACATGAATGTCTCTCAAACCGTGAAGAATTACATGGTGTGCCATATATCAATGGAAACATCTCAACAAGTAGAAACCATCAAAAATCATTATTTACCCGCAATATATTAATTTGGTAAGTCAAAATTCCCATGCAATATTGGTTTAGACAAAGGTGCCGCTTTGGCTGACATCAATGTACAACCCCTAATCAACAATTAGGTCCCCCGTAATTTGTTAGATTGGAAATACCAAATGTACAAGGGTAACATCAAACTAATCAAACTAGTCTTTGGGGTCCTAGGACCTAGCTCCTTTCCCAGACTTAGAGAGGGACTTCTATGTTTGTATAAAAAGTGTAACTTGATAGCTTTTAGGTTTTGATTTTGGGCTAGTTATAAGGATTATGGTTTGCTTGTTCATTTGTTTGGTTGGATATGTTTTCAAGGAGAATAGGTAGAGTAAGTGAGAATCAATCCATTGGGCTATGGAATTAGCAAGGGTTTTGAAGAGTGCAAAAATAAGTCAAGGGTGTCTCATAGGGAAATCTATCAAGGCCAAATGGATATAGTAGGTTTTGTGTGTGAAATGAAAATAGAGTTGTGAATACAAAGTAGGTTAAGGAAATCAAGAATCCTTCGTAACATATATGAACAAGGAAAAATCTTTCTCAAGATGATAGTATAGCAAAACATGAAGAGAAATAAAGGCACAAGGGATTCACTCGAGCAATACCATACCACGTGGGTTCCTATTGGGGGATACATATTGAGTGGGAAATGACATTATATATTGGGGATATATAGGTGGTAAAGGGTTTTTTATATTGATAGGTATACGAAATGGAGCTCAAACTTAATGAAAAAGTATAAAGGTAGAAAAAAATGTTAATGAAAAAATGGATACTTACAATATCTAGTGAAGGTAGGGGTTATTTAAATTGGGAAGGTGTATTGGGTTGATATTGGTATGGGGTTAAATAATGTGATTTTTTATAGGTATTTTCCAATACGTAGTCAGTTAGGGGTATTTTTTAGTATGCCATGAACGCACGCAATATGTCATGGGTTCATTATGAAGCCCTGAATAAAGGATTCTTCAATCAAAAAATACTAGGAAGACCTCCCAAAACAATAGATAAGTAAATTTAGAGAGGATCTAAGGATTCTATGAACATTACTCGCAAACAAATAGACCTTTAAAATATCATTTTATTAAAAACCATAGAGCATTTAAGAATTCTTTAGCTAAAAATTCGAGGAAAATAGAAATCAAAAGAGGCGAGGAAGAACTAGGGTGCTAAGAAAGCAAGTACTATTCTCTATTTCTATCTTTTGATCAAGCAAACCATAAAAATAATGAATAATTGAAGGAAACAAAGACAAAAGTGGAATACATCACCATCTAACCAAGCTTTATGAATCCTAAGAGTGTGCCCAATCCATGGATGCTCACCCAAAGCCATCAAAAATCATGAAAAACCAATTTCACCAATAAACTCCAAGTCTATCTCATATTATGCTCAGAAATATCCAACATGTAAAATGAGGCCTCAATGTCTGTATTTAACAAGAAAAGAGGACCAAAACCCTAACTAGGGTTCCCAAAATGTCATAAATTCCCATAAATACCATTTATTTCCAAAGAGACCATGCAAGGCCCAAGGCATAAAATATCTAATGAAATAAATGAAAAATAGCTTCTAACACCTAACTTTGAGTGATTTGCCCCAAAAAACCACAAAATATCTATTTGCCATAAATTAGTGTATTTTGTTGACTTTTGTAGGCAAGGGCGAGTGCAGGGTGGAGGTCCAAGGGCACAACGCCCCGCATGGGAAAACTGGTCACCTTGCAGCTAAATTTTGAAGGCCTTCCCTATGTCAGAATGAGCTCCATGATAGCTCGTTGGAAATCTTTTTGAGTATAATTTCCAAAACGGCCCTTGTTTTTCTAATTGGACTTCATTAACCTATTCAAAAAAAAAAATATTCCAAGGTCGCTGAACGGCAGCTCGTACCGAAAACAAGGGAGAAAGGTGAAATTTTTGCATGTTTTTGGCTCTTTGGAGGACCCGCTTTGCTCTAAATGAGCCGAAACTTGTGAGTGTGATTTGCTTGGCCTAAGGAACCAAAAAATGTTAAAGTTATTGAAGTTCCATATTCTAAGTTAGAATTTCCTTCTTGTAAGGAATTTCCAATTGAAATTGGACCCAATTTACTTCACAACCTCGCTTCAAGTGATGAAATTACTACTAGAAGTAATAAGGATGCATCTCGTAGATGTTGATGGTGACCATAGTGTTGGAGATGTTGAGAATGACAAGAGTTTTCTTTTTGCGTAAAAAATATATACCTATTTATTACATACAAAATACTAGGAATAACTGTTCAAGATAGTCCACGACAAAAATTGCTTACACACGTACAAAGAAGCCTGTAAAAGAATATTTATACACAATGGACCCGTTATTATTGTTTGGAGATCCTCCGTTGATGCTACAAACACAAGAAACCATTTAGTGTCTACCAATACTAACTCTATTTCCACTTTGCTTTTTTAGGAAAATTTGACTTCCATTGTTGAAAATGTAGTAAATACCAATCCACATTAAATACTAAATTCATGTCCCAAGCAAAGATATATCCAATGTCTAAATATTCAAAATATACAACCAATGGGATAGAAAACACCCATGTGGTCTTTAGTTCCGTAGATGTTGCAAATGATTTTCTTAAGATATTGGATAGCCATGTTGGACCATTCACTAGGGATGATCCTTCATCATCGCTGCCACCGGATACGAAAAACAAGGCATCCCGCTTCGATCAAAGGATTCTTTTGAGACAAAAATAAAAAAACTAATTTTGAGCCTCAAGGGCGTTAAATCACAAGTGGATGTTGGACAATTTGTTAGGTTAATTCATGGTGAGTACAATCATACAAATTTTTTTCCAACTTCAGAAATTTATTATTCTTGCATGGTCTAAACCAACTTAGGATTCTTATCTATGTAAATTGTAAGATGTAAATTACATGATAGTGTAATTTGAACTTATCATATCTACTTGGTAACTATCCCATTTTTTGTCGCTACTTCACCGCATCTAATCGATTTGATAAAGATGATAATTTTATTGATGGACTATATTTAGATTTATTTTACACTCGACCTTTTTACATTCTTATACAACTTTTGTGATAGATAAAGAACTAG
Source organism: Pinus albicaulis (assembly GCA_034641835.2). NCBI lineage: Eukaryota > Viridiplantae > Streptophyta > Pinopsida > Pinales > Pinaceae > Pinus > Pinus albicaulis. The sequence goes on from CM076572.1 coordinate 699,030,189, forward strand.
AGTTTGATTTAAAGAAAGAGCAAGATGTATGTTTTCTTTGATTATACCACTCCCAAATTCTATTATAAATTTATACGTTCCTCATATTAAATGAATGCTTAGATTTATACTTATTCCTATTACTAATGGAAACATTTGTGAATTTACACCTATTTTTGCATGTAATATAAATTCCCAATGAAGATATTGGTGGTGACGTATTTATTGGTGAGAAAGTTAGAAAACCTTGAAATAGGCAGCTTCAAGGCGTAAAAAAATCATTTAAGTGTTAGGAGGCCATTATTTTAGACCAAATGTAGTCTTTAAAATTTCTTTTTGTTAAGGTTAAAGTAGATAAAGGCATCAAAGAAGTTCCATAAAAAATTCCCTTCGATGAATCTTTTTGCTCTCCCTCCATCGACAAGTGTCGATAGTTGGCCCCCGATGAGTTGGTGACATCAACCAAGAGGAAAGGTCAATTAAAAGAGTCAATAGTAGCTAGTGACACCAACATGATGTCATACAAATGAAAAATTCAATCATGTGGAAGTGAATATAGTCATATCCCCCTCAAGGAATCTTTTTCTCATAGGTGTTTTCCAAGCCAACCATAGAAACCAATGGACGATTTTGATGGGAATGACATTAAGGTGATGTCCCTGCCCAATAAAAATCATTTTAAGGGAAAGGATATGGTTGATTTAATAAGCCAACAAATATTGGAAAGGGCCCATTAGGGAGGTTCATTAAGGAATCTCTTCCCCAACCACTAGAAGGCTCGAGGAGAATTTTTGATGATGGAAACGAATAGGTTAAGGTACAAGTCATAAAGTCATGATTTCACACTATAGGCTAAAAAAATTGGCTAATAAAAAGGAATAGACATTGAGGATACATACTGGTATTGTGGGGAGGAATTATGGCTCTATCAAGGCCATGGTCATTGAATTTTAAGATCTCACACTACCATTATAGTGCTATGGTGGTTGGGGAATGCACTAGCATATAATGTATTTTTGGGTGAAGGAAGGAATTATGGCTGAGTGAAGGGCCACAAAAGTGTAGAATGACAACTCGGTAACATGGAAGGATGATGATGTGGTGTATGAATATGGAAGAAATCTAAGTGACGTTTGAGAAAATTTATATGGCTCTTCCAACCGTGTCGACAAGACAAGAAGGAGACTAGTAAATGTAATAGCATGGTATCAAAGCTTGAAAATTATGTGCATCATTTCATGAGGAAACTAGGTGCGTGATAGAGGAATATAGAAGCTGGAGGGGGATTGGGGGGAGGTGACCCAAGGATATTTTGATGATGAGGACTTAGTGGAGGAGAGGGGGTATATTTTTGTTCCAAAAATTGTGAGTGTATTTTTATATTTCTTTAAATCATGCACATGTTTTGTACTTTCTTTTAAATAACACAAGGGATTATAAAGAATAGTTTTTTTACGGAGATATAAATGAGGGAAACTTTGAATTTTAATGCAACATGAATGTGTTTCGTATAAAACCTAAACCATTCCTCATCATAAACGTATATGTTACCACTAATCGAGCTAGGTGTCTTCCTTGGAATTAACTTCGATGAAAACAAACTCTAGATGTTAGAGCTAGCTAACTAAGCTAACTCTAAATAGTTAGTTATTTTATTTAGAATCAACACTACTACTAACTTTACCCATCCCTCTATCTTGAAACCCTATGTGATATTGAAATGTGTTCCTTATTCAATGAGAATGCACTAGATCAATATGTATTACACCTTTCATTTTGATGTGTTCCGTATTTAGGAGTATTCTTCCCGAACAAATCCTTTTACCTTCGCAACTCTCTCTCTCTCTCTCTCTCTACACATGTCTATCTTCTCTCACCCATTCCCTCCCCTCTCTCTCTCCACCCATTCCCCTTTTATTTTCCTCACATTGTTTCCATCTCTCCGTCACTATCCCTTTCCCCCATTTCTCCCTCGTCCATCTATCCCTATATCTTTCCATCACACTCCTTCCCTCCATTCCTCCCACCCTATCACACCCTCCCTCACTCTCTTTGTCCAATCCTCTCATTCCCTCTCTCTCTTCCCTACCTATATGTCTCTCTCCTCCCAATTTCTCTCTCAAAACCCCCTCTCTTGATATATATAATATATAGTAAATATATTATACAATAAATAAGATACAAATCTATTATCAACACTATAAAATGTATAAAAATTAATAACAATAAAAAATTCTAAAAGTAATGAAATAATAAAAAATTAATTAAGTATAATACAAAAATGCAAACTCATACTATAGCATGTGAAATACTGTGGTTTCTCAAATGCTCACGAGCCCATAAAACACTATCATTAAGTTGAAGCAAAATTTAACTGCATGTACATATTATATCTCTATCAAGCTATGTGTCCGCATCAATCTCCATAGCAGATAGAGCTATGTAGTTTAATTGAGGTTTTTATTTAGCCCTAGATGGACCTTTTAAAAGCTTGATGGAGGGCTGTAAAAATACCTCTGCAAAGCTCGACTTTTTCAACCTTGGAACACAATTTCTTCCAAAAAAGAGTAACCCCACCTCCATGGATTCACCCTTATTTTAATTTGAAATGACATCTCAATTGGCTTATTCATAAAAATAAATAATTATGTATTATGGTTTTGTGTATTTATTTTCTCATGGGAATAATATAAAAGTAAATAATTGAAATAAAAATATTTAGAAAACAATTACTTTGAATTTGTTGTATTTATGGTGCAAAGTTAGATAAATGAATTTTAGTTTTACATGTAAACATGACAAACACATAAAACAAATAAATATTTGTGAGTTTAGTTCTAATTTATATATTCATAAAATAAATATTTGTAAACTTTTTATGTTTATGGGGGAAATTCACATAAATAAATCCACTTGTACATATCAACATGGCAAACACAAAGTTATCTATCCTACTTTATAGAACTTGCCAATATAGCATACACCACTTCTTTAAATATATGATGATATACTCCACTTCCAATAAGATCAATAAAATGTACCTCCTATTTAACACCACATGGTAAGAATGGTGCTAACTTGTCCATCAAATATGATGATATACTTCATTTTTAATATGATACATAAATATTTACATCACATTAGCACCACATAACATAAGTGGTGCTAACTTATCGTGCTAAAAGTAGGTTTTTCTTGTTGTTGTGTACAATGTTTATCTTAATAAATTTCTTATCCAAAAAAATCAAGATAAAATGTCTAAATCTTATTTTCTTTTTTATTGTTATCAATATTGAAAAAAATATTTTCTTTTTAGTAATTAATGATATTCATATATTACCCTAATATTTCTAGGCATTTGTTTCATCAAAAGTTTTAAATTTTACTTTTTCCCCTTTTTAGTGGACATTCTTTCCCATTTTTAGGAGTTCTTAATGACAAGACATGTCAATTATGTTTAAACACATATACTAGCAATTGCACTAGATGTTGCAAAGGAAAAGTTGTAAGGCATAAAAATTGCAAAGGAAAAGTTGTAAGGCATAAAATCAAGAAGAATCATTGAAGATAAAAATTAGTAAACAAAATGTTATTCAATAAAATATTCAATGAATAAGGCTCATTAGGTACAAGGGATGACAATTTGGTTTTGAAATAGTAAATTCATCTTTTCCTAGCTCTATTTTGGCATTTTACATTCACCGATATGAAATATCATAATATTTGAAAAATGCAGTCCAAATGAAACTCATGGATTTATCAAAAATGTTCATATAGATAATTGAAATAAATTCATACCAATGATGAAGAGTAGATGCTTTCTATCATCCATTATGAATTATCCTATCCATGGAAATCAATAAAAAAAATTACTATCTTCATTACTATTTATGTAGTAAATTTTAAAGATAGTAATAAATAATCACCATCTTCATTGCCAATTACAATAAATTTTATTTGCTAGCTAATTTAGAATACAAAATTTCCACATCATTTTTCTGAAAAGAGTAAAAGCCCATGAATCCTCCATCACACAATCTCCAACTAAACTAACTAACTTTAAAATGAATCATAAAAAAGACAGTCAGTCCTTTGAAGTGATTTAAATATATAAATATCAGTGTGGGCATGTTTTATAACCATTGTCGGCTTTTCAAACAAGATTAGTTGCTCGCTATAAAATGTATAAAACAGTACCACATTCCTTCACACAAAATGGTATAAGCCCAGCAGGTAATTCTCGGATCTTCAAATTACTTTTTTGCATAAAAAGGTATATGCCCAGCAGGTAATTCTCCAATCTTCAAATTATTTTTTCGTTTAGTGCCGAAAAAAAAACTCTACTGATCTACACCAGTGCAGTGTTTGAATTGAATTGGGTACGTGATTCAGAAATAATGGCACACGCTTATGAATGGATGAGAGATGCCCGTGCCCATGCGCACCAACACAGAGATGCAGTAAAGAACAAAAATTTTGTTGTTATTGTTATGAGGATGATCGTGGAATCCGGAGGTATTGTACCCCAAAGGAGCAGAATTGGAATTGGAATTGGAGTTGGAGGGGTGTCGAGCGTGACTGTTAACAATATGCAGAGATCAAAATACTTAAAGGATTATGCATACTTATCATATGAGGTTCAGGTGGGCCCACCAGAATTAGAGAATTTAACAGAAAATGTTAATTTGCATGATTTATTTGATCAAATTCGACAAGTGGGAGGAGGAGGAGAGATCGTGACGCACCAAAATGTGAATGGGGAGTCTATGACAACAACATACAATGATTCATTGGATGAAAATATGATTATACTTCGATACATAGTGAAAGTAGACATGAATAGAGAAATTCAGTTCTCCACTCAAATTATATGGAATTCCAGATTCAGTTGGCGACGGCTCCTGCAACAGTTAGAGGAGAATACGTCGAGGTATGACTTTAATTTTGAAGCTGAACTGATGGTTGTTGTTGCCACGAATTACTACATTGGAGAGGGATTAGGTGTTAGTACTAGTGCTGCACAGGAATTAGTGGAGAATTTGCCTAACGTTATAATTGCGAATGCCAATGGAGATGGTGAGATGATGTGCGTTGTTTGTTACAACAATTTTTGGGCACCACGACGATGGAGATGACGACAAGTTTTCTGCAAAAAGATTGGCGTGCAATCATGTTTATCATTCTCATTGCATTGCGGAATGGTTTAAGTATAAAGTCTCGTGTCCCATATGCCTCAGAGATCCACGTGCTCCACATCCACCTCCACAATGAACTTGTATTCTTTTTCTTCTTATTTGGAATATGTAAAATTATTTATCGATATTGGTTTTTCAAAGTTTACAAAGAAATATGTTTCAATTTAAGTGATGTTATTTTATTGTTGGTTTTCTCATGACATTCCAAGTATCATATTAATTATTGCATTCTTGATTTGCCAGCCCTTTACTTTTAAATGAAAACTTTCCACAAACTTCCATATGAATAGGAGTTACCATAATTATAAAGACACCAGAATATTTCTATTGCATGGAAATATAAACTCATTTCAAAAAGAGAAAAAACGTTACCTTTGTATTATAAAAATATCGTACATATATCCTACCCTTACAGCAATTAGACTAGATCCAATGAGACACATTAGTGTTGTTAATGATAACACGAGTTGGATACCCCTTCAAACTTGAGTCTGCAGACTACATATCAGTAGTCAACGGTTGCGGGACTATAAACATATTGGGAATTGCTTCTTCAATAAGGAAAACCTTATTGAAATGCATGACTAAAGAATCACATCTGAAAAGCAAGATAATTTTAATTTTATATAGTTACAATAATTACCTTTAAAGCAAGTCCTGCTTCTAAAATCACTATGCCAACAACCTTTGCTTGTCTTCCTAAAACTTTAATATTAATTTTCTCCAATCTTTATCAAATCAAAATTAAATAAATATCAACATGGAGATACATTGTAATAATTTTATTCTAAAAATTTTTAGTCGGATCTTTTCATTTCATTGTAAATATTAGGTTTTTTAAAACTTTTAAAGTATATTTCTATATTAAAAAACATAAAATAAATAATTAAATATATCCTTGAATGATAATTGCAATAAAACATCCCAACCATATAACATTTATACTTCTTCATTGCGATTCAATAATTTTGATTAAATTCATTACTTAAAAAATAAATAGAAATCTCGAGCATCACCACTAAATTTCTTTTTTCTATCCAAACATTCGCATATTAAAATGTATTTCAATTCAATGTTCAATCTATTGATACTAAACTGAAATTAATTTAGCTAATTTTTATTAAATTCATTACTTAAAAAAAATAAATAGAAATCTTGAGCATCACCACTAAATTTCTTTTTCTATCCAAACATTCGCATATTAAAATGTATTTCAATTCAATGTTCAATCTATTGATACTAAACTAAAATTAATTTAGCTACTTTTTCCAAAAATTGGTTTCTCATCGAAGATGTTTTTAAGATGGTTTCTACCTTTTACCATGGGATAGAGGTCTTTGCCAGTCTCTTCATCTTACTCGTAACAACATTGGGTCTATCTTGGCATACATCACCAGCTTTAAATTGAATGCATAAACTTTACCAACTAAGAGCATCTTTTTAGTAAATTATATTAATTTTTTCGATTTATTTAATTTTTCATGATTGATTTTTTTTATTAATCCTTTTTAGGAAAAATATTTATCTCGGTGATTATATTTTTTATAATGCTTATGGTTTTATTTTAATTAGGAAATACAATTCTAAAGAGATTGTGACTTTTTTTTGTTTATACTTTGTTTAACTCTAGATCTATCTCGGATCTAGAGGGATCAAATCCCAAGAGATTTATTTAACCACCCTATATCTATTTTAACTCGATCTATCTAGATCTAGAGGGACTCAAATCTCTAGAGGTCCAAACCTCTTTTTTTTAGTGCAAAACTTTGATTCCTCGAGGGGCTAGATATATCAAGAGTTAAGATGGATCTATGAGATAAAATATCAGCATGCAAACTCTATTCAAATTCTATATTATTAATCAAAGATATTACACACATATTTATACATGAAATAGTCTCAAGATAGGAAATCTATCTTGGACGCACTATAATGTGGTTGAGAGATTCTCTCAACCACACACTAAACTAGGAATGAATATAGTTCTAGCTACTTCCTATATTGTAGGAACGAGACTCATCAAATAGAGAATTACAACCATAGACAAGTAGGAATTAGATATTCCAACTCTTAATGACTACTTGTCGTGATGTTAATTCACAAAGTCTTGTTGTGGTCAAACATAACAAAGGATGTCGACGTCCATATAAAGGAGCAACCATCCACCGGAATGCATGGGTACCAACCGCATTAGTCTCGTAGGATGTCCTTCGCATACATGATTCTCGTCAACCATTATTACCGTATATATGTACCCGTATCTACAAATCCACCATCACCTAGTGAATCGCATGTGCGTAACCTCCAATAACTTTGATCTACCCACCTGTCGGGTAAATCCGATCTGCCACCACCGGGCATCTTTGATCCGCCACCACCGAGCAAGTCCCGATCCGCCACCACCGGGAAAATCCGCAACTTCAATATGCCACCACCGGCAAAGTCCGATCTCGCCACCACCGGGAAAATATGCCAACTTCAATATGCCACCACCGAGCAAGTCCAATCTTCCACGACCGGGGAAATCCACCAACTTCAATATGCCACCACCGGGCAAGTCCAACTCGCCACCACCGAGCAAATCCACAACTTCAATATGCCACCACCAGGCAAGTCCGATCCGCCACCACTGGAAAATACATAACTTAAATGTGCCACCACCGGCAAATACGAAACTTAAATGTGCCACCACCGGGAAAATCCTATAGCCACTAAGGCTTTGTATGTGGTTTCCCGGTTCACCATAAACCATCACTTTACAGTTGACAAAAGATGGTTTCCAATTTGACTATAAACCATTACAAGGTGGTTTTGAAATTACCACGAACTTTACACATGCCTTTACAAGGCTTACATTCCATACTTCAACTTTTTGGAGTTTCCAAGTACATAACATGACCACTACAACAATTTTTCCTAGACTTGCTTATAACATGCTAGGGAGTATATCCCACAAACCCACACTAACTCAAACAAACATTTACTTTGTTGTCCATCATAATAGTTGTTGCTGTTCTTCATTAGCTCCTCTTTCATTGCTCACATCTTAGGCATCTTTGTCATTCTCAATTAAAACTTGCAACTTCACATTTCACTCGTCATTTGTTAGAGTAGCTAATTCTAACAAAATAACTTTACCTACATTGAGTTAGCTAGGCTCAATAAGGCTCAATAACTTTGAACATGATTCCAAGAAACTAAATAAAGCATAAAATCTTCAGGATTAAATTTCTATCTCCGCCCATAGATGATTATTTTCCAAACATACCAACAGTACCATTTTTCACCAACGATACCTCGTGAGGGGTCCACCGATAAAGAAACAGATTGACGACTTTTCAATCGGGACTCAATGCAAAAGGCATTCCATCACAGATGATCCGGACATGGGAATTCATGTGCCATACGAAGAGAAACAATTTTTCCCTTCTCAAAACACTAATCCAGGGACTCCATGGTCCTATCCTCCTTCGTCTACAAATTCACTCGTTCACAGTATCAAGGTTTGGTAACTGCTCTCCAAGCATGCCTCCTCATGCTCGCTAACATACCGCAACAACTAAGACCCATTGTCCGACTAATCTCCTTGCAATTGAACATGCAGCATTTGTCTCCACAACTGTTTCCATCACACCGGCACACACAAACTCTGATCATCCTCCAATCTCGACACTCCCATCTTTCGATGTCATGTCGTCAATATATCCGGTAGATAATAATTTTCCGCAAATTTGTGTATTGTTGGAATGACCAATTCCAACACACACTAATAATGTGACAATTGTTGGTCACACCAATGTCACTAAAATTACAACCAGCTTTACATTGTCATGACATTTTACACAACAATACATTGCAAATTTTAAAAAACATCATTAGAGAATTAAAACATTTGGATGGTAGCATAAACTTCTCCTCTCTCGTATATCGAGTGAGATGCGCCAGGGGAGATCAGCTCCAACACCCGAGCCATCTTTTGAATGATATATTAATGTTGGCAATTCATGTACTTCATTCACATTACCTCTTCCAATCTTTTTTCAATATTCCAAAGAACCCTCGACTTCTCCGCCAAACGAGCACCACATTCTCGCTACATGGTGCAACAAAGTTCAACAACCATTTTTTCAAGCACTCAATGAAGAGCATGGAATCCCCAAGACATCCTTTAATATTCTTCCGATGACTTTGAAATTAGCAGAGGTGTTATGGGATAAGATCTAATTCCATCTCCTCCTCATCAAGAATTATAACATATAATGCTCCACTACACAACACTCATACACACACTCTCAAACCTCGACTCCGAATTATGATGCTTGCACCGGTGGTCACCCATTTGCGACTCGGTTGCAGTCCTCCTCGACTCGATATTACTAAATTCTCTACCATATGTCTTGAAATAAATAAATAAATATTGGGCGTCCTAGCCCCACGTAACCGACCATCCACACACTCGGATCGAAAAACTTTCAACGTCGTGACAACATTCATCCACTACTCCACGGCTCTCTCCAGACACAGGTGTCCCTCGACTCTCTATGTCACCACGAGTTTTGTTGCCTACCACAGCAACCAAACGGTGCTCCATTTTCCCTTGGAGGGTCAAACCCATACAAAGCCATTCGTCGAAACACACAACCGATCACTTTGGGATATATTCCCTTAAATCTCTCGAGGAAATTGAACATAGCAGATACGATCCATCATAAAGCACATTGCCTTCCTCATAGCTCTGTGATTTGTAAATGTAGTGATCACAGACCAAGATTATAATTGCACAACACATACTCACCACCAACTCGACTTCAAAGAGAGAATCAATAATTTGTCAAGTGATAGGCAACACAATTCAATGGAAACTTAATTTAGTGCATACAAGGAAGGATTGTATGATCAGTCATGCTACGAGCTATGCAAGCCTTCTCCAAAACTCGCATATGTTCGGATCCACGCCAACATGAATGTCGACAGAGCTCACACCGTAGGTCTCCCCACCACCATCGGAAAAATAAGACTTTCGCAAGCATACGCTCCAAAATTGCACTACTCCACCATAAGCAACCAACGCTCATCTAATCACCACACTAGGTTCAACGCCTACAACAAATATGTTGCACCACTCTTCACTACTACGCCCGAAGACCACAATAGTTATGTGTTTAACCATCAACCCGGATTGACCCTTCTATGCACACAACTCTATAGGAAATTTACACATCCATAGAGATGTCACAACACACATTTTCTACACCACCTAAATCGAGTAGCTCGCAACGAGATCACATCATCCACACGAGCTCGATCCACAATCAAACTACATAGTTTGGACTCAAAGCAATTGATCTCCACCAATGCACATGTAATAAATGGAAGTGCTCCTTGCACAATGGAGAAGGAGTTTGACAGAATTTTTTTAGCCAATGTCAAGCCAACCATGGTGCCGCACGTACTGACTAACTCGAGCCATAGCTCGTCGGACGAGCTATCGACAGTGCGAAGACGGGGAGCGAGCAAAGCATCGTTGGTGCCGAAGTTCAAACGCGGACGAGATTTGTGTAATCGACATGATGCCGCAACACTAATATGAGATGAAAAAAATCCTTTTTCCCTCCTCCATCGCAGGCTTGAGCTCATCTCGAACAATCAATCCATGCAGACGATCGATCCAAAGAGATCAATGTAAATCCTTTATTCATGCAACAGCTTTCTTCCCGTGAACATAAGATCGCAACACATTTTCTCTCGTCAATCAAACAAGTGACCGAAGGCTCCCACCATAACGACCAACACCGACAATCAACCACATGGGTTAATGAATTCCGTCAGACCCTTTGCCCAATACACCTTCGCTCGAGCTAAGCCCACCCACACACCACGTAAAGACGCCAATCTTTAAACCATGCAAGACGCCAATCCATGGTCCCTGTTCGAACGCTCCAATCCACCTAAGCTCCCCGTTCTCCACACAGAATATTCGTTCCTTTCACCACAAGTGAAAACTCCATGCAGATCCAATTAGATTCAGTCCAATCATATTCAGAGCTCACCTTTCTTTGTGATTGGCCGGATGGACAAAAAAATATTTAATAAAACTATACAAATACAAAAAAAATATTTAATAAAACTATACAAATGGTCATAGATGAATGACTAAATTAACGCATTGAATCCCAAAAATTATATCTTATACAAATACAGATATATTTATTTTTCCTATGCTCGGAAGGGCCAAAGGCACTCATGTGCTCCGATACCAAGATAAAATATCAAGCATGCACATTCCCCGGATTGTACCGTAGTACCTTGAGGGCCATTGTCACTATTGGTGGTTCCTCTCGCATATGTTAATAGCTTTCATCAATGGCAAGTCCAATCTCGACACCACCGAGCAAATCCACAACTTCAATATGCCACCACCTGTGCAAGTCCGATCTCGCCACCACCGGGAAAAATACATAACTTAAATGTGCCACCACCGGCAAATACGAAACTTAGATGTGCCACCACCGGGGAAATCCTATAGCCACTAAGGCTTTGTATGTGGTTTCACGGTTCACCATAAACCATCACTTTACGATGACAAAAGATGGTTTCCTACCGACTATAAACCATTACAAGGTGGTTTTGAGATTACCACGAACTTTACACATGCCTTTACAAGGCTTACATTCCATACTTCAACTTTTGGAGTTTCCAAGTACATAACATGACCACTACAACAATTTTCCTAGACTTGCTTATAACATGCTAGGGAGTATATCCCACAAACCCACACTAACTCAAACAAACATTTACTTTGTTGTCCATCATAATAGTTGTCGTTTGCTTCATTAGCTCCTCTTTCATTGCTCACATCTTAGGCATCTTTGTCATTCTCAATTAAAACTTGCAACTTCACATTTCACCTGTCATTTGTTAGAGTAGCTAATTCTAACAAAATAACTTTACCCTACATTGAGTTAGCTAGGCTCAATAAGGCTCAATAACTTTGAACACGATTCCAAGAAACTAAATAAAGCATAAAATCTTCGGATTAAATTTCTCTATCTTTGCCCATAGATGATTATTTTTCCAAACATACCAGCAGCTCATTTTTCACCAACGATACTGTGAGGGGTCCACCGATAAAGAAACAGATTGACGACTTTTCAATCGGACTCAATGCGATGCATTCCATCACGGATGATCTAGACATGGGAACTCACAGCCATACGAAGAGAAACAATTGTCCCTTCTCAAAACACTAATCCAGACTCCATGGTCCTATCCTCCGTCGTCTACAAATTCACTCCGTTCACAGTATCAAGGTTTGCAAAAGTCGCTTCCAAGCATGCCTCCTCATGCTCGCTAACATACCGCAACAACTAAGACCCATTGTCCAGACTAATCTCCTTGCAATTGAACATGCGATTTGTCTCCACAATCTGTTTCCATCACACCGGGCACACACAAACTTGATCATCCTCCAATCTCGAGACACTCCCATCTTCGATGTCATGTCGTCAATATATCCGGTAGATAATAATTTTCCCGCAAATTTGTGTATTGCTTTGGGAATGACCAATTCCAACACACACTAATAATGTGACAACGGTTGGTCACACCAATGTCACTTAAATTACAACCGAGTTTACATTGTCATGACATTTACACAACAATACATTGCAAATTTTAAAAAACATCATCGGAGAATTAAAACATTTGGATGGTAGCATAAACTTCACCCTCTCCGTATATCAAGTGAGATGTAGCGAGGAGAACAACTCCAACACTCGAGCCATCTTTTGAATGATATATTAATGTTGGCAATTCGTCGGCGTCATTCACATTACCTCTTCCAATCTTTTTTCAATATTCCAAAGAACCCTTGGGCCCTCCCGCCAAACGAGCACCATGTTCGCTGCTGGTGCTGACAAAGTTCAACAACCATTTTTCAAGCACTCAATGAAGAGCATGGAATCCCCAAGACATCCTTTAATATTCTTCTAATGACTTTGAAATTAGTAGAGGTGTTATGGGATAAGATCCGATTCCATCTCCTCCTCATCAAGCATTATAACATATAATGCTCCACTACACAACACTCATACACACACTCTCAAACCCTCGCTCTGATTTATGCTACTTGCACTGGTGGTCACCAATTTGCGGCTCGCTTGTAGTCCTCCTCGGAATGATCTTACTAAATTCTCTACCATATGTCTTGAAATAAATAAATAAATATTGGGCGTCCTAGCCCCCACAGAACCGACCATCCACACACTCGGACTAACCACTTTCAACGTCGTGACAAAATTCATCCACTGCTCCATGGCTCTCTCCGGGACGAGTGTGCCCTCGACCCTCTATGTCACCACGAGTTTTGTTGCCTACCACAGCCGACCATTGTGCTTCTTTTCCCTTGGAGGGTCAAACCCATACAAAGCCATTCGTCGAAACACACAACCGATCGACCGGGATCTATTCCCTTAAATCTCTAAGGAAATTGAACATAGCAGTATACGATCCATCATAAAGCACATTGCCTTCCTCATAGCCTCGTGAGTTGTAAATGTAGTGATCACGAGGCAAGATTAGAATTGCACAACACATACTCACCACCGACTCGACTTCAAAGAGAGAATCAATAATTTGTCAAGTGATAGGCAACACAATTCAATGGAAACATAATTTAGTGCATACAAGGAAGGTTTGTATGATCACCGTGCTACGAGCTATGCAAGCCTTCTCCAAAACCTCGCATAGGTTTGGATCCACACAAACAAACAAAAAAATGAACGCCGATAGGCTCACGGCCGTAGGTCTCCCACCACCATCGGCAAAAATAAGACTTTCGCAGAGATACGGCTTCCAACTTTGCACTATTCCACCATAAGCAACCAATGCTCATCTAATCACCACACCAAGCTCAACGACTACAAAAAATATGTTGCACCACTCTTCACTACTGCGCCCGGAGACCACAATAGTTATGTGTTTAACCATCAACCCGGATTGACCCTTCTATGCACACAACTCTATAGGAAATTTACACATCCATGGAGACGTCACAACACACATTTGCTACACCACCTAAATCGATTAGCTCTGCAACAAGATCACATCATCCACACAGTTTGATCCACGATCAAACTACATAGTTCAATCTCCAGAAAAATCGATCTCCACCAATGCACATGTAATAAGTGGAAGTGCTCCTTGCACAATGGAGAAGGAGTTTGAAATAATTTTGTTAGCCAATTTCAAGCCAACCATGGTCCCAGACGATGAAAACTTGAGCCATAGCTCATCGGACGAGCTATCGACAGGCGAAGACAGGGGAGCAGCAGCAAGCATCGTCGGGGCCGAAGTTCAAACATGGACGAGATTTGTGTAATCACATGATGCCATGACACTAATATGATATGAAAACAATCCTCTGTCCCTCCTCCACAGAGGCTTGACAGTCACTCCAACAACTGATCCACGTAGCAATCGATCCAGCAGATCAATGCAAATCCTTTATTCATGCAACAGTTTCTTCCAGCACATAAGATCGCAACATGTTTTCTCTGTCAATCAAACAAGTGACCAAAGGCTTGACCATAGCGACCAACACCAGCAATCAACCACATGGGTTAATGGCTTCCGTTAGGACCCTTTGCCCAATACACCTTCGCTCAAGCAAAGCCCAGCCACACACCACGCAGCACGCCAATATTTAAACCACGCAACACGCCAATCCATGGTCATGTTTGAATCACTCAATCCGCCTAAGCTCCTGTTTTCCACACAGAGAGAATTGTTCCTTTCACCACAAGTGAAAGCTCCACGCAGATCCGATCAGATTTAGGCTCGACCTTTTGTGCGATTGGGTTTGGATGGACAAACAAAATATTTAATAAAACTATACAAATACAAACAAAATATTTAATAAAACTATACAAATGGTCATAGATGAATGACTAAATTAACGCAATTGAATCCCAAAAAATTATATCTTATACAAATACAGATCATTTATTTTTTCCTATGCCCGGGAAGGGCCAAAGGCCCCTTACAGGTTCCGATACCAATTTAAAATATCGGTATGCAAACTCTATTCAAATTCTATATTATTAATCAAAGATATTACACACATATTTATACATGAAATAGTCTCAAGATAGGAAATCTATCTTGGACGCACAATAATGTGGTTGAGAGATTCTCTCAACCACACACTAAACTAGGAATGAATATACTTCTAGCTACTTCCTATATCGTAGGAAACGAGACTCCTCAAATAGAGAATTACAACCATAGACAAGTAGGAATTAGATATTCCAACTCTATGCTGATCTAGGCCCTTGATACATCAAGACTTAAGGTGGATCTAGCATCGTCCCACATGGATCTACCTTGGTTCAAGGTTGTCCCTCTCGGGAAAATCTATGCAAGATATGATTAATTTTATCAATGATATGTAAATATATCTAATATTAATATAATCATTTTAAATAATGCTAAATATGTGTGAGATTAACCTCGTGATTTGAATTTTAATTTTAATCATGAAATAAATATTTTGAATGCAAAGTGACAATAATAGGGTTGAATGGTAGAGAATGTGAGAATAAGAATCTAGTCATTTATAAACATCATACCTTGTCTCTCTTGCTCTCCAATATTAATATGTTGAATTACTATAACACAAAAAATGTCAATAACTAAATCAATGTACTAGAATAAATTTGAATTTTTTATAACATAAAACTTAGTCAATAGCTAAGCTCTCATTTCTCATCCCTTATATATAATCAACATGAATTTTTTATTTAATAATTTCTTTCCATTTTGAAAATAATACCCCTGTAATAACTTTTGAAAATTTTATAAAAAATTTATTTAATAGCTAAACGATCAATTCTCAATTATAAGGTGATAATTAAGATGATTCTTAAACAAGGATTCCACCCAAGTGCCCAAATGATTTGAGCCGTCAAAAGAAAAACATGTGGGTCAACATCTTGCCAAGGATGAGGGTAAGTGTGAAGAGTAGGTTAAAAGGCATGGAAATCTAATAAATAGATGGAATGTGTTGAGGGTGGGTGTTTATGTAGGAAACTTATATAATGATATTATTATAGATAGTATTTAATTTGGTTAATAATGTAATGAGAAAATTTGATTCACTTTAGTTCGTGGTTATTTCTATTAATTGAATAGGCTGAAAGATTTGATTGATCAGTTCTCATATATTCATATCTAAATTGTACACTCATTTCAAAGTATAAGTACATTTGAGGTTATATAACTTTCATATTTTTTTTTATTTTATCTCAAATCACATATTTTGAGGGTGCTTTATTAACACATATGACGTTTGATTTTATATCATTTTGATGAAATAGATGTAGTATTATAAGTAAAAATCATGTCAATTTTTTTTGAAAATGGTTGAGGGTGATTTCAACATTTTGATCATAGAGAAGTAGTATTAGTGTACTACAAGCTACGTGAGAGGGTGTGTGTTGTCTGAAGACTGTTAATTTTTGTAGCTTGGGAGGTATTCCATGCCTTGAGATTCGAGGGTTTGGAGGAAGGAGCTCCACAAGCGGCCTTGTGGGCTTCAAACCCAAGCCTAGGGGTTTTCACCCATCAATTTTTGGGCCAAAACCATGATGATATTTCGACATGTGATAAATGAGCATGATAGTACTTGTCGAGACGAATTTGACGCATCAAAAATCATCTGATTATGAGTTGTATAATGGAGTTATGAATTTTTAAAATTTATGTGTGGGCATGGTGGCACAAGGTCAAGGTTGGCTTGATGTTAATAAGCTTTGTGACAAGTTTTGAAGCCCTCAAAGGGTAGTTCATTGAAGCCCTTATAAAATATATTAATAGACTCATGTGTGGTGAAGGAGATCCACAAGTGGCCTTGTGGGATTGAAACCCAAGCCTGGGATTTTTCACACATCGATGTTTGGGCCAAAACAGTGACGAGATTTTGACATGTGATGGATGAAGATGATAGAACTCATCGAAAATCATTTGATTCCGAGTTGTAGAAATGGATCTATAAATTTTTGAAAGTTATGTATGGGCATGGTGGAACAACGTCAAGGTCGACTTGATGTTAATAATCCTTGTGACAAGTTGTCAATCCCTCAAAGGGCGTGCCTCATTGAATCCCTTAGAAAATATATAAATAGAGCTCATGTGTGGAGGCTTAGAACATATCCTTGAATATCAAAAGTGCACTCATATTGAATAAGGAGACATATGTTTTGGGCAGCAAGTTGGAGGAAGTTTCCAACGAAGAGGAAGTCTACGACTAGTTGAGCCTCCTTGTCACTACTTGGAAGCTGATTTTATCTTGTAGAAGAGCCAAGGATAGAGGATGACTTATCGAGTGCTTTCAGTTCTATTTGAAGTGTATTTTTGTGGAAATACTTCACTAAGGCAGTACCGCATCAAGAGAGGAGACAAGTGCATGGGGTTTATGGGTTTGTTGAGGCATGTCCTTTGTCTTTTCTAAGGACCAAATTACAACGAGAGGAAGCCACCGGCTCAAGGGGAAGTTATGTTTGGTGTTTTTGGCTTAATCAAGATGGGTTGTCTCTTCTAAGAGCAAGGTTTCATACCTTGGAGGTTGTCAGAAGTAGGCCGCATGCCTAGATCCATTTGTACATGGGGTCGAAAGGCAAGCAAGAGGCCGTAGGCCTTAGATATTTTATACATGAGGTTGAGTCTTGTGTTTGTGGATTGGTAACAAGCCTAGAACAAGTAGCGTAATAGGGAGCAGAGAGTTGGAGGGAGATCACAATCTCGGTGAAGGTTTGAAGGTGGAGAAAAGGGTGTTGTAGCAGGGTCTGCTAACAAGCCCTAACTCGGTGACCTATATTACAACGGTCAATGTACCTTTGAGAAAGCACGTGTTGGATCCTAGGTGGATCAGATGGATGAACAAAATTTGGAGGATTGTAGGAGCCAAGAGGTAGGGCCGACATGACATGTTGGAAGCCCTAACCAATGGGCATATTCCGCGTAAGTACACCCTAAGGAGCAAGTCACATCAAAATTTATATGTCATGTCAAGAGGAGTAGCAGATAGGTTGCGGATCAAGTATGGTTTTCATCTTCAGCTGATGTAACTTGTGGGTGAATGGGTGTCCTAAGAGAAGCATGTTGGAAACCAAGTGGAGGAGTTTCCTAGTTGGTTCCCTAACTAGGAGCATATGGTACAACGAGTACTAGTCACTCATGGACTGTGGGAGGGCGGCAGTGAGATTTGACCAAGTGTGGACATGCATTGGAAACTTATGGTATGTTGGAGGGCAATGTGATAGTGTCTAATTTGGAGCTTGGTGTGAACCATATTCATGGACTTAGATGGATACTAGAGTGGAAGTTGTTGAGCTCAAGGGTTGATGAACCGCGAGGAGAAATTTGAGTAGCCTAAGACGTGTGTGGATGACATCTACAATAGATGATGGGCAGCTCCTCCTAGCCCATGTTCATTGTGAGAGATGGACATGTTGCGTTGATAGCTAGAAACCCTTCATGCCCCGTGTTGGTCTTCATCGGTCGTAAAGGAAGACCATTGTGGGTCAAAGTCCCTTAGTAGATGAGGAGATATAATGGGAGGTTGTGATTTGTTCACAAATAGAGTTTTGAATAACTCAACATCGCTCTTTATGTGTTGTGCCCTTGATGGAATAAGGCACAAATAGAGAGAATATTGATAGTCAAGGTTCGAGTGGCCGGATGGAATTGGAGCATTGATAGAGACAAGAGTCTGTAGATAAGGAGCCGAAGGACCGAGCAGTCATCGGGTACGCACCATGAGGATCCGAGAGAGTAGAGTACATCAACGAGATGGTTAGAGTATATTTTTGAGGGTATATTGGTTGTCTATGGACCGACACCAAGCCCCCACTTGTTTATTTGTTACTAGTGGATACTTGAGGGCCATTATCCCTAGTACGGGAGCCCTGGGACTGGGTGTATTATTCGGTTGGATTAATATAACAAATTTGGGTTGAAAATTGTAAAAAACTATCTATATTTTTTTTCACATGCGATTTAATGGTGTTTATATTCCATTCGCAAAGTATTATCGTTGTGGTTATTTTTTTGGTAGCATCAAATATTTTAAGATTCTACACCGTAAACTAGGATCGTGGAAAAAAACATGGCATTAGAGAATATCCGAGATACTTTGACGATATTGAATCCGAGCGTGCATAACGAAGCAACTCGTAGGGAGTTGTGGGTGTCTAGATCATGGAGCAAATAGTTCAACCGAAGACATGAAGATGTGGTCTTGATCAGGCTAGCAAAGCATGATTTGTTGGGAGTTCTGGTGGATTGGTGGTGAGACTGGTGAACAATATTTTTTTGTAGGGAAAATTGTTGATCATGTAATTCCATTTATTTGTCATGGATGGGTCGGAAATATCAAGGATTTCTTTGGCATGGACGAGATCAGGTTGATCGAGATGGCTTCATGTGATGGACTACATATTTGCGTGTGCTAGATTCTTCATCGGATCATGATGTTTCATATATGAGATTAAAGTGATTTGCATGAATGTGTTGTAGCCAGCAACAACCCCCCTTCTTATTTAATATTAGTAATAATACTAAATAAGTGGGGACCCTTAGTTTAAAAAATCCAAAAAATTAAATTAGTGCTTGTTTTCTTTTTCAAATAAAACTTACTATCATTAACTTAAGAAAATTCCTTAGAAAATCTTTAGATAAACTTAAGTTTATGATAGATTTAACTATCATTAACTAAATTGCGATAACCGCGATCCAATAACTATGCATTAAAATATTTGTCGCAAATCGCATATTGCAGAAAATATATTAACAGATATTTTTCATATGTTATATTTTGCGATATTGCGATTTCACGATTTTGCGATGCCTCGATATTGCGATTTCACGATGTTACTGATTACGATTTGCGTAAATTGCGATTTGTGAAAGTTGCGATTTGCGATACTGCGATTTTGCGATATTGCAAAGCAAATCGCAGATCGCATTATCACAGATTCTTAAAGCTCGTTGTATGAAGAAAATCTTTCCGTAAATTGAGACCCGTTATGCGCTTTAATGTCAAGTTAATGAACGGATTGTCAATTATTAATGAAAAAGGATTTTGTTTTGATTGAAAGGTTATTTCACGTTTAAATAATATATTTCATACACCTTCGCATTTAAAACTATCCCGTCACCTTTCTCATATCATTATTCTCACTTAATTCGTAAAACTCGCACGCGCGAAGAATAGGAGACTATACAAAGCAATATTCGCAGTATTATGGGAAAGAAAGAGAAAGCTACAAGTTCTAGAAAGAAAGAGAAAGCTCCGAAGTTCGAAAATAAAGAGATGGCTTCCTTGTACGCATCATCGCTCTGCAACAAAGATGTCGGTATCACCACTTGGGAGGGTATGTTTAATTTTCTTGAAGAAGAAAACCCAAGAGTAGTGGATGTTGCGGCTACCGCAGTGCTCAAGTAATTCTTCCGAAGCATCTCTTACAGAGTCGGGCTTGTTCATTTTTTGCACCGAATAGCGAGCAAGACCTAGAATTCTTCCGTATACGGACATGGTCAAATGGGTGCCGGATAGCACTCGATATTACGTGACATACAATTTAGAACTCAAGGTCAAGAGCTCATCGGGTCATTTACTCCGAAGATTTGAGGCTTATGTATCATTTGAAGGAGCCTCGTGCAACTTACAACAAACAATTTATGGAGAAGTTTGCCAAGGAAAAATGCAAACTTAGCGGAATGCACTAAAGAATGGTCTAGAAGAGATGAACCATCGAAGAAAGATAAACACGTATGTACAGATATCTAGTTCACTCACCTCTCCATATTGTTTCTGCTGTCACTATGTTATGTAGACATTTTTGGAAAGCTCGACATTAATAAGTTTTTGCCCGAATGGCTTCCCTTATTGAATGCTCGCTATCAACGCTACCATTGTGGACTCGGGGCTAAAATATTGTCCGATAACTTAACCACGGCTATTTTCAATTACCGGTCTAAACGAACTCGTCTCTCAGCAGGATTTATCCTCCTTTTTTATATATCTCGCCTATGTTATGGATTCAATCGTCTTTGTTTCTAAGTTCCCTTTAATGGATTGGCAATGGACAATTCATGATCCCTTGGCCATTCATGTCTATCACAAAGAGTTGTGGGAATCAAAATTTATTCCTCATTTTTATAAAATTTTGCCATGGCATAAAGTTTCCTCCGTACGCAGTGTTGTATAATAAGGATGTTCCAAGGTTCTCCCCCGAAGCGTATGTAGACATTCTCCCTATCGCAATATGGTTTGGAGAAGAATTGTTTACCTATGTGAGGGTTTTTTGGAAGCTTTTCTTCTCCTCATGTTCTACCCTTGTATGTTTCGGATAAACTTATAGCTCGAGAAATTGCATACCAAACCTCGTGGAGAGAGAGGTTTGACAAAAGAATTAAGGGATAAAAAGAAGGCCATCCGGCCACAATTTCTGTTTCTCGCGAAGCATTTTCATTATTTGACGTTGGTCATGCGTTTAAGGAAGTAAACAATATTACATGTTTACAATTGTTTAAGTTTCCGAAAAGGCTATTCGACTCGTATGACGTTGCTAAAAATTTCACCACCGTGATCAAAGTAGGAGTATTTTCCGGAGAAGAAGATCTTTTTGATGATATGTTTCAATAAAAATGTTCATTTAAAGAAATTTTGCATTTAGCTCAAACACGGTTCTTTCCGGAAGAATTTCAAGAGTTTAAAATATACGCGAGAAAGAATATTGATCACTATTCCTTTGGATAATTTGCGCTTGGAAACCGCAAGGGAACCAACTCCTAGTGTCATTCTCGGTGACGACTTAGATTCGAAAAGGTCTAAGTCAAAGTTTTGACAAAGAAATTTCGAACATTCTAAAAAAATCCGATCGAGATAAAAATGAAGGCTCAATGAAGGATACGATCTCAATCAAAAAGAGCTCTCACAACAACGGACTTCAACTACTCCACAGCTTTAATCCTCCACCTCTTAATGTACAAACAACCATCCATCGTAACTCAGTTAGATAAAGAATGTGACACATTTAATGATTTGATTAATGTTGAAGGACAGAACATACAAACTCCCGTACGGACAACAAAAGGTTTGGTTACGTAAATAAGTGGTAATGTCACGAGAAAACAGAACATATACCCATTACTCCCTCTCGCCGAGCTTGTACTTAAAATAGAGAAATTCTCCCTCTGGATATATTTTATAGCCCAAAACATAAAGCAAGAGTAAGGAAGCAAAGAAAGAAGAGAAAATTAGAAAGTGTGCTCTCTACTGATGCGAAACAATTGGATGTTTTATGGAAAGATCCTACTACGGATCCCACCGAAAATCTTACTAAATTATCTCGGATAACGAGGAGCTTATGCCTCCGCAACTATTGACAAAGCATCCGAGGTACAAATCGTTATTAAATGAAAAAAGAGGATCAAATAAAAATTTCGCAACAACAATTAAAACAAGCTCATGCTAACAAAGTAAAGCACAAATACAATTTGAAAAACTATAGCAAAAGTTTTCAAAGAAATGCGGATCGGATATCGGAAAATCTTGGCCGAAAAAGAGAAGCAAATACAGAATATCCAAGAAATGCATAAAGATGACCCCAAGCTTACGTAGTTTATCTCGCAGTCTATTTCTTTGAATAAACAATCGTCTGCAACAACAAGATATATTATGCCAAAAGATTTCACAGTGGAACTCTTTTTTGTCAAGAAAGTGATAAAATCACTAATCATGTCGTAGAATTACGACATGATTATGATTTAACTAATGAAAGAGTTACTAATTATTTGGCATGGCAAAAGAAAGAGGAAGGAAAAAGAGTAGGAGCACCAATTATCAATGACAACCATAAAGAAATGCTCTTCAATATTTGGGATACACGATCGCAGAAGCAGTAAAAAGTAGCAGAGGAAGTAGCTACAGCAAGTAAGAAACATTATTGATTGTGTAAATGAAAATTTGCACAAAGTTAATTTTATTTCGTGAAACTATTCCAAGATACCTACCACAAGCATAACAATTGAAAACAGAGTGGAAACGAAAAGTCGAAGAGAAGGAAAAAATAAATTCAAGGATTGACAAAGTTAAACTGGGATTCTGACTGGATGTGTCTCAGTAAAACTACACAATCAATGCAGTACTCTTAATTTCATCATTAATTCTACTGAGAAGATCACGCCAACACTTGTTGATTTCGTCTTTTCGGGACAATTAAAATCTGAAGTCGGCCACCCCCTCTTCTCAAATCAATGTTGGATGCTTGCAAATTCAAAGACCAAATTCATAAGTAGTTAGTTGTTAATTTTAGTTTTAGATTTAGTGTTAGTTTTACTTTATTTTTTGCCTAGAAAAAAGTACGGTCATTTAAACCGAATCCTAAATTTTTTTGTAATAAACTATAATTAGATTTAGTTAGTAGTATTTAAACCCTTCTCATGAATTTAGAGAAGGGCCACTGAAATTTGTCAAAAACTTATCCTCGTAACATGCACTTCTACACCCTCGCAGGAGGTTTTGATGAATGAATGGAATGAGATTTATTGATATCTCGTGTTTAATATCCGCATACGATGTTGCATTTTCGTACTCTTAGTAGATGTTGGATTAAGAAGATATAAATCATTATTACTTCTAGCTCATGAGTAGAACCGATTATAAATGCTACTTTTATCTCTTAACTATTACGCTTCGTGTTAAAAAGTGATATTTATGTTCATTTATTTATATATTGATGCTTGAATGCTTAAGTTATCATTTGACACTTTTGTACGGTGATAATTATTTATTTATGCTTAATGTATGAATAGCTTATTATGCGATATGTTTTTCACAACTGTTTCATCTAAATTTTTATATGAAGTGGTTTATTTTTATTGAATTCTTTTCTTATAAACAGTTGAATGATCTTTATTATCGATTGTTATTCGAAATCATTTTAGATCGCATAAACAAGATTTTATCCCGGGTTTAGTTTATAATTAGATACTTCTGTTTTAATTAGAATACAATTTTCAGATTATTATATTAGAAATAGAATAAAAGCATTTCGCTTAGGAACCTTTTAGAAAAGAAATATCTATTCTCAACACACACACACACATATTGGGAAATTGGTCCCATTATCCCCAGTCGGACCCACTACACCAAACGGAAAAGGAGCTGCTAACCAAGGTTTGGACCGGGTGGGTATCCCCCTTGTTGTAGACCCGATTTTCAAGGCTTCAACAGAATGGTATATTATCCAGGAGGATGAGTTCTTGCAGGATTGAGACATTGGAGATCATGTATGCTAAGAGGGAGTCGCCCTATGGAGGTTTTGGATCTTCAGGTTCAGATGTGATGAGGCAGAGATACTACTAAGATTGTTGTGTTCATTCTACAAAGTATGTTGCAGTGATGGACGCTAGATGGGATAGTGTCAGAAAATGATGATGGTTACTTCCTTCAACAACAAAAACAAGATTTTCAACACAATTTCATCATACTTATCACAAGAATTATCAATTCCATATCGATGAGGTAACCTTCTATAATAGATCCATCATGTCTTATGCATGTCAAGTTTCAAGAGTATCATTTACTAGAGTCAAGGTGGTAGCCTTATTCATGGGATCGAGATGATAGATTTTATCCAAACATCAAGTTATACAACTATATCCAAGATCAAAAATTGAATCAAGAAGATCATCATGATCAAAATGTTCAATTCAACTTATTCAATTTAGCCACAACTTATCACTAGATTAATATCGGTAATCAATGGTTGGATCAAATATACTCGAGAATTTTTTTCTTCTCGGAGGAAAACCTTATTGAAATGCACAAGGATGAAAATGTGAAGTTGGGTTACACTTTTTTGCCCTTTTTTTGAGAAAAACTTTTCATTTTTTTTCGGTTCTTCAACATTTTTGCAAGGTAAAACAATTTTTTCTCGTTTAGAATTTCATTTTGCGATAAAAAATAAAGTTGTCAAAAATTTTTGCTAGCTATCTATTACTTATTTTTTGGAATTTTTTTATACACATTTGTTATGTCAACTTAGTGTTTCTTTGAGTGTGTGTTAATCAACGAATTCATAAGAAGTCATGTTAATATGCAATGTCGTATTATTTGAAAATTTGTGTTTTTGAGAAAAAAAATGTGTTACAACAATCTAGACAGAGTCTACTTTGATTTCATCATATTTACAAAGCCAATGGATGCATATCATAATTACTAGAATTTTTTGAACTAGTCCAATATGAAGAATTGCATATTTTGAATATATTTCGCGATGCAAGAAA
The DNA here is from genome assembly GCA_034641835.2 of Pinus albicaulis. Taxonomy (NCBI): domain Eukaryota; kingdom Viridiplantae; phylum Streptophyta; class Pinopsida; order Pinales; family Pinaceae; genus Pinus; species Pinus albicaulis. The sequence goes on from CM076572.1 coordinate 699,055,715, forward strand.
TTTCTTAACATATAAGTTATAAAATAAAAATCTAAAAGCTACCCATTAGAGTCGACAGACCAATATAATGTACCATAATTTTTTCAATTTTTTTTACAATATATTTTGGAAGATACATAATTTTGATTTCACTTAATCACAATGACCTTCAGAAGTTGTTTGCATCCGTTTTATTACAAAATTAATAAAAATTAGTAAATATTTATGAAATTCCATGAAAGTTATATTTCCTGAAAGTAGATTCAATTCTGAAAATGCTTGTCTTGGTTTCGACAGTTAATTCAAAATGTTTCATGGAGTTTAATCAATCCAAAGTTGCAGAAACATATTCAGGGCTTGGATCTACGTAACTAGTGACGCGTTAGTTCGGCCAAACTCTTAAATAAAGTTTGGCTGAACTATTTTTTGTGCCAACGGCACATTAAATTAGATGAAAAAGTAGTTCGACCGAACTATTTATTAGAAGTTCGACCGAACTTTTACTTATCTTTTCGTTGGCCGGAAAGTACCGCCGAGCCCCTCAAAAAAAACATTTCGCGGCAATATAAATTGCCATGAAACCATTCATTATTTTTTCATATTTTCCCATGTTTGGTCTGATTTTACAAAATTCATGATCTCATTTTGCAAAGAATTGTTTTGGGTTTAAGGACTTTTCTTGGAGGTACATTCAAAGAACATTTTTTTGAGACACATTATTTTCGTACATTTGATCTGATTTTGCAAGGAATTTTTTTGGGTTTAAAGAATTTTCTTGGAAGTACATTCAAAATTTCTTGGAGTTACATTCAAAAGACATTTCTCGGAGGTATGTGATAAAGTTTTTTAGGCTTCATTTTTTTTTGAAGTATGGATTTGGGCTTAATTTCGAAAGGACATTTTTTGGTTTTGGGTTGAAGTAAATCTTTTATAATAATTTTTTAAAATGAGTTTTTTGTGTAACTTTTTAAATGACTTTTTTTTGCGTGGACTTGGAAGCAAATATTTTGAACTTCGTTTCATTTTTATAAGACATTTTTTTCTTGAATTTTTTAAAGTAAGTGTTTTGGATTAGAGTATGTATTGTTTGCAAAAAATTTAAAATGAGTTTTTTTTAAATTAAATCTTTTGTGATGTTTTTTTAATTGAGGTTTTGTCTAAATTTTTGAAGGAAATTTTTTGAACTTCATACTCTATTATCATGGAAAATCGAAGAAATTGTACGAGAAAATATGATTGAAAAAGAGACCCTGAAGAATGTAGAGAAGAGACGAGAAAATCTCGCAAAAGAATGATAGAAGCACTCTCAAATATTGAAGGGGAAAATCAACCTCAACTAGAAGTCGAAACAGGTATGTAAATGTAAATATTATGATTTTGATATATTTAAAATTTTCCTAGTGTAAAATGTGAAGCTTAATTTTTATTTGATGAACTAATTTGAAAAATATTTTGCAATGTAAATAGAGAGAGATATTCCTCAAAACATTGATGATGAGATACAAGATTTTGAAAGGGAAAGCGAAAGAGATATTGAACCAATGATTGAAGATAGTGAAAATGATGAAAGAAATTAAAGTGAAGAAATTGAATCACAAGGTATGTATATATATATATATATATATATATATATATATATATATATATATATTGAACACATGCACACATTATTGAAATTATACATATATTTATTAATTTAATTATTTATTGAATATGTAAACTTATTATGTACTATTCATTCGAATATGTACAAATGAAATCAATGTCGATGACGAGATGTTAGAAAATGTTGACACTCACACATATGGAGATAAAAAGGCTGACCATTATATACGATATTGTGTTAACCACATTTTTGAGAAGTACTTCATAAAGGAAAATGTGAAAGTTCAAGTGTAAATGTTGAAAGGTCTCCTATCATTAAGGAAATTAAAAGAAGCTACGACTTTATTGGGTATTAGAAAATCAACCAAAGATAAAAAAATGAAGGAAAATGTGATACAAAATATAAATAGTGCTATAAATTCAATTAAAAGATCTAGAAAGAAAAATGTTTCAGTTGTATGTAGAGAAATACATATGGCGATGGTTTTCATCAAGTACTAAAGAGAATCACTTGGTAAAATATATGGCACAAGCATTAGGAACCTCGCGAAAAAACTTTGCACAAACATCATAAATTTCGGTTGCCTATAGATGTAAATGAAGAACTTGCTTGTTGGAGAGCTATTTGTAGACAACCATACAAAGATAGACTTGGAGAAAATGTTAAAAAAAATAATATATGAATATTGGAAGAACAATTCGCGTGTTTCGCCAACTGCAAGGCATGTGATGCGAAGAAGAATAGCACAAAATCAGTACGAATAACATGAAAAACATTTCTTGGAAACCACTCAGATAGAGCTGTTCAACAAGTTCAAAGAAGAGAATCATGAAATTCATGTTTCAATCAATGCTTTTGTTCAACAAAAACCATGGTATGTAAAACCTATCACCGTACGCGACACTTGTTATTGCCATTATCATGTGGAATTTGAGTTATATTATGACACATTCCCTGATTTTGGTAGAACATTTTGGAAGGATTCACCTCCTCCTTCCACTATCCGTGATTTCATATCTCAAATTCTATGTGAAAGAGAAAGCGATGAACTATTTTACGAAAAGAAATGTGTTGGTGATAAAAAATGCGATGATTGTGGAAATTTGATTAAATTTCAAAATGAATATTATACCGATATAAATGATCAATTATTGTCCAACATGAAAGTGAAATGGAAGAGATATGAATATATCCATACATCGATTCAAGGTGCAAATAGTGTTAAAAGAATTGAATTACGAGAAGAAGAAATTTTTGTGATAGACTTTTTGAGAAAGTTTGAGGTAGAAATTTACAAATACACCAAGCATTCCCATAGAGCTCGATGGCAAGACTTGCAATTCAAAAAAATCCCGTGAAGTTTTTTCCACCAGTGGACCATTTTGTCAGAATTGATTTTGCAAAAAATTACACATTTGTTCCACAAAAAGAAATTCGAAGTGAATACTATCATTCGACCAAGTCTCCATGCTCGTCCATATTCCATATAGACATGTCGAACAAAACATCGATCATATAGAAAGCACCGAGTGAAAATCAACATATTATTAAATAATATCACTTTTATATCGTTGACGATCGTATACACGATACATATTTTGTACAACATTGTTTTGGGAAAATTTATGATTCCTTGAAAAATCGTGGAATAACATTCAATGAACAAAGGGATATGGTTAGACTGGATGCACAGGACAATTCAAATCTACACGATCATTCTTTTGGTTGTGTTGTCTTCATAAGAAAACCTCGCATTAAACATTGTTGGAATTTCTTTGAGATCGGCCATGGAAAAGGAGAACATGACAGTGCGTGGGGCATGCATAAAACGAACACTTTGAAGATATCAAATGAACCCCTATGCAAGCCAACTTTTTGGACACAAAAGAAGTTGTTCAATGGTGCATCGCTACTCTAAGCCATGAGACTAACCGATCAAGGGAAGTGTGAAGGTACATTCAATTTAATTTTTATTGGATATCTAATTAAATAAACGGTGTACATTTATCAAAATGACTATCTTTGATTCTATTTTGATATCATATTTACATTCTTCTTTAAATTTTCCACATAAAGTTTTTTTGGCATATTGGGATCAAAGACGTAGATAGATCAATTGGAAATGACGTTGAAACAATAAAAGGGACTCGAAAATTGAATTCAATTAAAACAAAGTCGTCCGGAATTTTTTTTTGCATTGGATAAAAAGAAAAACATTCTTATTTTTGTCCCTGTTTGCATAGACAACACAAAATCCAATGACGTTTGTGAAAAACAAAATGTATGCAAAAGATTGGAAACATACGGTAGCTAAATACAAAGGGCAAAATGTCCGTTGCAATGTTTGAAGAAATGCGATCGCAGGAGACTACAATATCATCTCGATGGTGATCGAGTTTCGATCTTGTTAGAGAAGGTAACATTTGAATTTCTTTCTAATGATAAAGATCTAGAAATAAATTTGAATATGTATAATTTGGTCAAGTTTGTTTTATTGTGCATGAGATGTTTTTGCTATAATTTCACCCTCACCGACAACGATGAAAATGTGAAGTATTATTTGATGCGTTGCACTTTGATACGAAAAAATGAAATTATTAGAAGACTATAATGATGACGGATTTCCATATGAAAGAGGATCTATTATACTGAAAGGTTATTTTTTCAGACAAACTAATCAAAGTGGGAATTTTGTTTACTTTGAAGACTATGAACCTGACTTCATAAGTTTTCAATATAGTCACTTGGTCTGTGCATCACACATAAATTTGATCGAGGTTCAATCAAAGAAAAAAACGAATATTAAGAAATGGAAAATGTCAAAATCCAATCATGAGCGGATTATTGAAGATGGCATTCCATTGGAATTTTTTTTATTGAACTTCCCAACAATTTATTCTCTTTGGATTATATTTTCTAGAACTTCGAGTACTCAATTAAAAATTGAGCTTCCTTGTTATGTTATCCGTGCAAGTCTTTGCACATGTACAAAATTGTTTTGGTACATGCACACTCTAGTATCAACTCGAAAGTAGCTTTTCTATACATGCATTGATGAAAAATGTTGCATATATATATATATATATATATATATATATATATATATATATATATATATATATATATATATATATATATATATATATATATATATATATATATATTCTAGAATGAAATTAACTGTTCAAGTAGTTTTACTATGTGCATTGATGAAAAATGTTTCATGTACTCAATATATATTTTTTAGAATGCAATTAACTGAAAGTAGTTTTTTCTATGTGCGTTGATGAAAAATGTTGCATGTACTAGCTATATACATGATGTTGAGAATGCAAGAAGATGATGGAGCTTAGTGAAATGAAGTCGCCTTCACTAAGTGGGCCCGCGAGCAAATTACGGCGTAAAGTCTATTTTTTAGACATACGGAGCATGATTCGAGGATTCCAGTTTGAGATTCTTGAAGTATGCGACATGTTGGTAAAAATAGATGAGACTCATATTTTTTAGGTCGAAGGCTATTTTTTAGACTCGCTTCTCCTAAAAATATGGAAGTCAAATATTATTTACCCTTAATAATATTTTGACTATAAACAACGGTCTACTCTCTTGGAGCACTTCGCTCGAGTCATGGAGGTGGCTCATGCAACCGACGGAGGAATCACGTGGTTCCTAGGGTTTGATGGCATCTTGCATGGTTGACTTCAGTTGGACTTCGGTGGCGAAGTTTTGGAGGAGTTAATGAGACGAGATAGTGGAGTTGTGTTCTATTTATCTTAGTTGAACTAGTTGAGATTAGTTTAACTAGCTAATCAATTAGTTATGAGTGGAGTGAATTAAATATTATTTAATTCATAAATTAGTAACTCATTAGTCAACTCAAGAACACATCAGTTCACTACAAGTTGCATGATCGGCTCAGTGGAGACCGATGAAAGAGGTAGATGAAAGGGTGAGTATAGCTATCGGTTGGAGGATCGGCTTGTGCATGAGATTTGCACCACACTTGGAGGAATTGTCCATGACAATTGCGCAGTCAAGCCAAGGAGATTCGAAACCTTGGATCTCTACATAGACGATGCCATGATTGCGCAATAGAGGCAAGGCAATCAGCAGTGAGTTTTGAACCGATGAACTGTTCAAAACTAAGTTAGATTGTGTGTGACTTTATGAGAAAGTACCGAGTACTTGTGAGGAGTATTGTACTTGTTTGGTTACATGATTTCTCCATTATAATATACACAATAGTCAGCGGGGTTTTTCAGCTATAGGCTTTCCCCATACATACCGAGTTAATGTGTGATTGATTTGATGTGCGATCGCTTCTATTATTTCCGCATGTGACAATTAATTGTAGATGAGATTATGTGTTATGCATGCAATTCGAAATTGATGTGTAATCGGGTTAATCTCCATTGAATAAGTGATTTATTCGAGCAAATTTCTACATGGTATCGCAGCAAGATTAATTGTCGAGATCTATTACGGTGATTACAAACTTATTTCCTGGACAGTAGTCTGCAGATACGGGCCGGAAGCTCTCCGATTCATCTTTCTTCTGAAAGTGAAAGGTCCCGTAAACGCCTTGCAATCAATCTCTGATTTGGAAATAATTTGTTCTCAAGTGTAGATCGGAAGTGATAGAGCTTGGAGTTTGGAATTCAAATTTTGTGACGACTTTTGTTTTCTTGGGGCTGGTGTTGAAAATGTCTTTCAATCGTGTTTATGACTCAAATATGCTCTTGAAGGCGAGTCGCATTATGTTGCATGGAAGGATCGCATGGAAGCGATATTAGAAGATAATGGTACGAAAGGAGTTCGTAGATATGATGTCCAAAATCCCACCGATGTAGCTGAAGTCGAAGCATGGCAAAAGAAGATGGCGAAATGTCGAAGGATCCTGTTGGAGGGCGTCAAGGATCATATTGTATCCGACTCGCATGGAAAGGCTACTCCATATTTAATGTGGAAAGCTTTGACGGATCTATTCCGCAGTAAGAGTGACCAAAGGAAGTTGGCGCTCAAAGATAAGCTCGTGAACATCAAGATGGAGAAGGGCGACGCGTATCGCCAAATACCTCACGAAGTTCACTCAATGCGAGAGATGAGTCGGGAAGTGTGGGGGGTTATCGTCGAAGACAAGGACATGGTCGACCTGGCTCTCCTTGGTCTTCCAAGGCTTGGCACTCATATCAAGATAGGGTCAATGGTCGGGAGAAGCTCGCCGGGATGGGAGTGCCTTTGGGCGGATCTCATGCAGGAGGAGATAAGGAGGACTACTCGAGATGGATCTTCATCAAAGGGAGCCGATGAAGAAAAACTCGCGCTTTGGTGTCCAAAGCAAAGAAGGGGAAGGGAAAGAAAATTTCTCGATCTGGGTGCAAAGGGCAAGAAGCAAGGATATGGCGAAAGTGAAGTGTTTTCACTCGCCATGATCATGGACATTATGCTACCAATTGTCCAAAGAAGAAGAAGAACAAGCAAGCGGGAAGATCTCGTGATGGAGAAGCTTTGGCTTCTGGGCTCGAGCTTGAATTTTCACCGATTGCATGCTTGGTTTCAAGTGTGATGGGATCGGTGTGGTTCTTGGACACCGGTGCGTCATTTCATATGACGGGAGATCGGGAGTTATTCTCGGATATGGAGAACAAAGATTTGGGTGTGCACATCGAGATGGGCGATGATGGTAGACACGCTGCAACCGGGTATCGGTACCGTATCCTTTCGCAGAGAGTCCGGTAAACCCTTTGTACTAAAGGATGTCATGCATGTACCCGTATTGAAGAAGAACCCGATTTCAGTAAAGCGATGTTGGAAGATAAGGGGTATGATGTGGTCTTCGGCGAAGGAAAAAGCCTTCCCTGCGCAGAGAAGACCATCGGAGAGACCCGGAAGATAGGGGTTCGAAACTCGGAACCTTTATCGACTGCAAGTAGATGACCGCGCATGGCTATGGCATGCAAGGCGGGAGAAGTGGTGAGCCGGGATGATGAGGGCGAACCGTGGCACAGGAGATTGGGCCACCTTCGACCATGGAGCTTTGAAGATTCCGCAAAGCGATTTCTCACCGGACTTCCTAAGGGCACTCTTGCGCGATCGGATCGGTGCAAGGGGGTGTACTTTAGGGAAGTATGTGAAAGCCACCTTTCACGAGAAGGATAGTCGCGCCACGACGATCCTTGAGAGAGTTCACACGGACGTGTGTGGTCCTTTCTCAGTTGCTTCGACGGAAAAGCACAAGTATTATGTGATCTTTGTTGATGATTTCTCTCGAAAGTGTTGGATCTTCTTCATGCAGAAGAAGAGTGATACATTCGCGAAGTTACGTGAGTTTAAAGCAGCGGGTCGAGAAGGAGTCTGGGGAAGAAGGTGATTGCTCTAAGGAGTGATAACGGTGGTGAATTCATCTCGGCTGAATTCAAGGAGTTACTGCAGCGCTGAAGGGATTCGGAGAGAGCTCATCGCACCCCACAACCCACAAAGAAAACGGGGTGGGCCGAGCGGAAGAACGAACGATCGTGGGTGCCGCACGGGCGATGTTGCATGATCGGGGCCTACCCCTTCACTTGTGGGCTGAGGCATGCAATACATCAGTGCGTGTGCGTGAAACCATTTTGTCCTCACAAGGTTCTTGGCATGAGTACACCGGAGGAGGCTTATTCCGGCAAGAGGCCCCGATATTTCCCATTTGCGGATTTTCGCTTCTCCCGTGTCTACATGCATGTGACAAAGGATGCGAGAAGGAAGCTGGATCCAACCGTCGAGGTTGGAATATTTGTGGGGTACACCGATACACCTCATAACTATCGGGTGTATGTGCCGGGATAGTCGCAAGACTCGTTGTGCGACGGGATATAAAATTTCGAGGAGGAGAAAGCCATGCGGTGTTCGCTGAGAGGGAGCTACACTTGCATGCGGATGAGGAGTCTGTTAGTTCCTAAGGAGGAGCTTCCGGATGTGGATCAGCCACAAGAGGAGGTTCGGGAGGTGGAAGAAACCACCCGAGCAGTGCCAACCATCGCAGGGCGCATGCGCACTACGAAGCCGAGCGACCGGCTCGGGATGCGGAGAAGGTTGTAGGACCACCTACATGACAAAGTACAGACAGAGACAGATCACCGGATCGGTACACCGGATACATGGCTCTTGTGAGTCAATGTGTTGTGATGGAGCCATCCTCTTTTGAGGAAGCTCGTGGAGGAACCCGCATGGGTTGATGCCATGATCGAAGAATATGATTCGATCGTCAGGGAACGAGTGCATGGGAGATTGTCCCAAGACCGGTTGGGAAATAAGTGGTGGGTTCACGATGGATCTACAAGGTGAAGCAGAGCGGCCGACGGGAGTGTGGAGAAGTACAATGCGAGATTTGTCGCCCGTGGCTTCTCGCGTATCGAGGGGATTGACTATGAGGAGACCTTTTCACTCGTCGCAAGGTACTCTTCCATACGGACGATCCTTGCTCTCTCGCGCGAGATGGGGTGGCACATTCATCGGATGGATGTGAAGACCGGCGTTCTCGATGGAGTTATTGAGGAGGAGGTGTACATAGAGCAACCCGAAGGTTTCGAGATCTTCGGCAGTGAGTCACATGTGTGCCGACTCAAGAGAGCAATCGTACGGGCTGAAGCAAGCACCTCGTGCTTGGTACACTCGTGACAGACAACTACTTCACCGGGCTTGGATTCTCCAAGAGTGAGGCGGATCCAAACCTGTACCGGATAGTGGTGGAGGGGAAGTCGTTGATCATCGTACCGTATGTAGATGATCTGATTTTGACTGGCGATGAGCGAGTTGATACTTTCATGCAAGGAGGATCTTGCACGAGAGTTTGAGATGAAGGACCCGGGCATCCTTCATTATTTCCGGGATTGGAGATTTGGCGAACGCAGTGGAGGACCTGTTTGTTTCTCGGGGCAAGTATGCTCGGGAGATTTTGGAGAGGTTCAACATGCAAGGCCGCAAGCTCGTTGACACTCCTCTTCCCCGGGTGGTTGGAGGAAGGAGGATGCTACTTCAGCGAGGTAGTGGATGCCACCGTCTATCGACGAGCTGGTGGGGTCGCTTATGTATTTCGGTCAATACACGACCCGATATATGCTATGCGCGTTAACCGACTTTCGCAAGCTATGGTTAAGCCTACCAAGCTCTTTTTGGGAAGGCGGGCAAGCATGTATTGCGCTATATCGTAGGCACATCGGGATATGGTCTATGGGTACAGGGACAGGGAGGATGGAGTGAAGCTTTCCCGGCTTCACCGATGCGGGATTGGGCGAGGGAGTCCAACGGACCCGGAAGAGCACTTCCGGGAGGAGTTTTCAAGCATTGGGTCGACAGTAGTTTCCCGGGTACGAGCAGAAGCGAGAGATCCGTGGCACTCGATCGCGAGAGGCGAGTACATGGCAGCAAGTTTGGCCGCATGCGAGGCTATTTGGATGAGGAAGATCCTCGCAGGGTTTGTTCAAAGTTGCATTTGGAGCCTACAGTGATCTACTCGTGATAACCAGAGTCGCATCAAGCTCTCGCTAATCCGATATTTCATGATAGGTCCAAACATATCGACATCGAGGTACCATCATATTAGAGATTGTGTTCGGCGGAGAATCATGATGCTTTCATATGTTCCCACGGAGGATCGGATGCCGACATCCTCGACGAAGGCATTCACCAGGAGCAAGTTCGAATTCCACAGAGGCGAGGGATAGGGGTTGCGGATAATCCATATCTTGTCGAGAGGGAGTGTTGAGAATGCAGCAAGATGATGGAGCTTAGTGAAATGAATTTCGCCTTCACTAAGTGGGCCCGCAGGCAAATTCCGGCGCAAAGTCTATTTTTTAGACATACGGAGCATGATTCGGGGATTCCAGCTTTGAGATTCTTGAAGTATGCGACATGTTGGTAAAAAATAGATGAGACTCATATTTTTAGGTCGAAGGCTATTTTTTAGACCGCCTCTCCTAAAAATATGGAAGTCAAATATTATTTACCCTTAATAATATTTTGACTATAAACGACAGCTTTACTCTCTTGGAGCACTTCGGTTCGAGTCATGGAGGTGGCTCATGCAATCGACAGAGGAATCACGTGGTTCCTAGGGTTTGATGGCATCTTGCATGGTTGACTTCGGCTTGGACTTCGGTGGCGAAGTTTTGGAGGAGTTAATGAGACAGATAGTGGAGTTGTGTTCGTTTATCTTAGTTGAACTAGTTGAGATTAGTTTAACTAGCTAATCAATTAGTTATGAGTGGAGTGAATTAAATATTATTTAATTCATAAATTAGTAACTCATTAGTCAACTCAAGAACACATCGATTCACTACAGGTGCATGATCGGTTCGATGGAGACCAGGTGAAAGAGGTAGATGAAAGGGTGAGTATAGCTATCGAGTTGGAGGATCAGTTGTGCATGAGATTTGCACCACACTTGGAGGAATTGTCCATGACAATTGCGCAGTCAAGCCAAGGAGATTCGAACCTTGGATCTCTACATAGACGAGGCCATGATTGCACAATAGAGGCAAGGCAATCAGCAGTGAGTTTTGAACCAAATGAACTCGTTCAAAACCGAGTTAGATTATGTGTGACTTTATGAGAAAGTACCTGAGTACTTGTGAGGAGTATTGTACTTGTTTGGTTACATGATTTCTCCATTATAATATACACAATAGTCGCGGGGTTTTCAGCTATAGGCTTTCCCCATACATACTGAGTTAATGTGTGATTGATTTGATGTGCGATCGCTTCTATTATTTCCGCATGTGACAATTAATTGTAGATGAGATTATGTGTTATGCATGAAATTCGAAATTGATGTGTAATCGGGTTAATCTCCATTGAATAAGTGATTTATTCAGCAAATTTCTACACATGAACTCAATGCACGCCCATTTTTTCTTGTGGGATTTTTTTGGTAAAAAGTATCCACAATGTAAATAAATCATCCACAGTATAATTTTGTACGAAGAATCCTTTCAGATAACAAACTCAGAGCACTTCTTCAAATTTTGGTGGGATTTGACCCACATCTCTATTTCTAATTGAAAATCTAGTACAAAATTTTTCTGTCCAATGGTCGGATATGTTCTATATGCATTGATGAAAAATTTTGTGCACGTATTGGATATATATATATATATATATATATGTTCTAGAATGCAATTAATTTTTCAAGTAGTTTTCTCATGTGCATTGATGAAAAATGTTTCACGTATTGAATATATATATTCTAGAATGCAATTAAAACTGAATGGACCATCACTTTACCAATTTGTAAATCAACAAGGTTACCTAGTTGAGTGCATTAATGACATTGACCCCAATTCAACAAACATATATCTACTTCTTATATTTCCAATCAAAATTAAAGAGATTTATATGGGAAAGAGGCAGAACATATAGCCTATGAACTACTTTAGTTCATAGGTCAATGAAAGTATCATCATGTGGGAAAATGTTTCAGGAACACTAGATCGTACTTAAAAGTAATCTTAAGATTGTTTTTTATCTTTACATACTACATACTATTGTTTGAGTGAATTTTTTTTAAAAAACTTACCAAATGTACTTCAACCATCCAAAACTTGAATTTTAAAAACTTTTCGATTATATCAAAACAAATTACTTCACATGTCATGCCAATTGCAGTTCAAATATCCAATAAAAACATTAAAAATTTAAAATTATATCACATGCCAAATGTAGATTGAAATGGTACCCAAAATTTAGTTTTAAAAACTTTTTGATTATATCACAACATTACTTTACATGCCTAATGTACTGCAACCATCCAAAACTTGAGTTTTAAATTTTTTTTTATTATATCACAATATTATCTGACATGCCATCCAATTGAATACTTCTGCAGGTGAATTTGGGACATCTCATAAGAGAGGCTCCAAAAGAAAATCTCCAAGAACCTAAAATTCAAAAAAATTTAAAATAACTCAAGATATAGATATATATATCTCAATTTTTAATGGAACTTTTTGAGGTGGAATATATATATATATATATATATATATATATATATATATATATATATATATATATATATATATATATATATATAACTTAAACATAAATTTTAAAAGTGAAAAATTGTCCATACTTGTTGTGGATGTGGTACATCTCCTAAGGAAGTAGAAGGTACATCTCCCAAGGAAGAAGAAGGTACCTCCATCCCAAAAACATCGGATGGAATCGGAATCTATTAAAACATTTTATTATTATATATGTACATGTACATGTGTGCACAATTATTTATTTTAAAATATCAATTAAAAAACACTAACATTTTTCAACATATCTTGATGGTGAGACCCATCTTCATTGTTTGAACTAGAGGTCCCGAACATGATATTAACATTTTCGTCATTCATCATGTGTGACAACCTAACATATAATGATACATTTTTGTTAGATTAATGTACATATAAATAAATTTATAAATGTACATACACATGTATTTATTACAAATTGTACACATGTATGTGTTAAAATAATTTAACCCTAAGGCCATTAACACGTACCGTTCTCGTGCCTTCTTCCTCATGAAGAATTAGGTCTTGCCAACCATTGCGAAAATTCTTTGCATATATTCAGATATCTTCAAGATTCATGTTGTCAATCTCTTCATCTGTACAATACAAAAAATTGGCACGTGCATTCTCACGTGCTCTTTGTCGATTTAGACAAACATCGACTCGTCCAATCCGCTATAAACATTTTCGATCATGACATCCCTTGCTTCTCGACTTATTTGAGAAGTCGCATCCATCTCTGACCGCAGAGTTTCGACCCGAAAAGGTCAACTCAGCAATGGCGGCTCAGGGCGAGGCAACTCCACATATCGCTTAACGCCCCTACGGTCACACAATTTCCCTTTCCCCGGACCAAAAAAATTCGAGGGAAGGTCATTGTAATTGGGTTTCATTTATCTGCGTAAAAAAAATTGTGAAAAAATAAACGGGAACCTTGTCGTTCCATGGGAGCCTTCCATAGGCCGCAATGTTCCTATCATAAAAATAGTGAGCTATATCGGGGTGCTTGAAATATTGCACCTTCGACATTTTTCTTTTTTGGCCCTTCCTTGAAATTAAAAATTGACTTCGCCATATCTTTTGTAACTATTTATTTTACTTATCGGGACCCATTCTTTCGTTTCCTTTCTCTTTCTCATGACTTCTACAAATGTATCAGTCGTTGGCCCAAGATTTTTTGTACACATTTACTATTTTGCCCAATAAATGTGTAACTATTTCGAGGCTTTATCGACTCTCGGCAGGGTAGAGTCAAAGCCACGAGATCTCTCGGCAATTTTGCATGAAGTTGTTGACACCTTTCTAAGGTGCATTGCGCCATGTTTCTTTCCCATGGTATATCGGAAATGTCGGCCGGATAAGTTGTGGTGGGTAGAAAATCTTCTTCTTGAATGTAGCGTTCGCCCTTTCGCATCTATTTTTGACCAATATTTGGAACATTTTTCAACCTCTGCATCAATATATATAAAAAAAATTTATATTAGAAAAAAACACATGTAAAAAAAATTTGTACAAATTCAATGAAAAAAAATATTGAAATTGAAGGCAACCTCAACGTGGTTGGCTAACATCTTCTCCACCTTGAAACTGTTGAGAACCAGAATGACCCTGCTGAGAACCAACACCACTAGTCGTTGATTGGCCTCTGTGAGAATAAATATCACCACCTTCACGCAACCTGCTACCACTTATTGATGGCCCTCTAAGGGAATTTGAACCACCACCAACCTCTTGAGAGGAAAGAGAAGCTTCATAAACAAATACGAATTTATAATCAATTGAAAAAATACATGCATACATCTAAATACACGTGTACATATTGATTGATTAAATTGTGTTGAAACCATACCACGACTCGCGTAAAACATGGGCATCCATGGTCGGAGTAGAGACTCTTCTCTTCTTATTAGCTCCTAAAAAAATAAAAAATGAAACTTATTAACAACTAATTTAACTCACAAAGTTGATAAAAAAATAAATTCCATATGTACACACTTGTATGGAGATTTAAGATTATATTTAAATTTACCAAGAACGACTCTTGATCCCGATCTCTCGATCGCCCCCCTCTCATAGAGATATGGGATTATGTTGATCTTCATCGTTCATCCTCCATGATATATATATATGCAATGGAAATTTACAATTAACTTTTTAAATAACTAATTTAAATTAAATTCAAAATAAAGTTTAGAAAATTAATGTTTAATTTAGTGTAAAAAAATTATGTAAAACACAACTTTCAAAGCACTAATTGATGTGTGAAACTCAATTTAAGCAGTTATAAAAATGATAAGTTCAACAAATTGTGTTTTACATGGTGGGAGCACACTTGATATAAAATTGAAAAAAACACATTATCATTAAAAAAATAAGTGAAACTCAATTTCAACAAAAAATTGTTGAAGCCCTCGCATTTTAATTTCATAAAAATGTGAAGTTCACCACTTGTTGCAAATGTGAAGTTCACCAAGTTGCGCTTTACATAGTGTGTCGGGAGCACACACGGTATATAATTGAAAAAAAGCACACGGTCATTAAAAAAAGACACATTTATAAGTACACAACACACACATATCCAAGATATGTTACAATGTCGATCAATAAATTTTGAAGGAGAGCGTCTCAACACTAATTCATCTTTGAGAGATGAATATTGAATTTTTGAAGAAGAACGTCTCAAAACTAATTGATCTTTGAGAGATGAATCTTGAATTTTTTGAAGAAGAGTGTCTCAAAACTAATTCATCTTTGAGAGATGAATCTTGCATTGGCATTGCCCCGTATAATTCTAATTCATCTATTAATTCATCTTTGATAGATGAATCCGTAATTTTCATTGCCCCACACAATAAATCAGCGAGACATCTTATTCACATTTGTACAATGTCTTATACTAAAAAAATTGAAATTGGCTAGAACAATATTGTTTGCTATTCCATGCAGTTCTTTTAGCCTCTCCTTCTTAACTTGGTATACGCCATTCATTTGGTTGCACACAAGTTCGAAATGGTGAAAACTACAATTCCATTTGATCCATACTCCATCGTTGTTCCCAAGCCTTCTATCAATCCAATATAATATGCTTAGTTGTTTGTTGTTCTTCCCGGTATATTCATTTTCCTTTGGACGACTTTGCTAGTTGCAATATTGGAAAGAACATATGTAATCACTGCATTCCCTGGATTGGGATAGCAAGAAAATTCTATGCATAATTTCCATTTTTTCAACCATATTTAATGGTTTTCTTATCCCTAAAAAAAAAAAATTCAATAAAAATATATATATTAAATTGACATTTATTGCAAATGCATGGGAGAAATGAAAAAAATATATTTAGATCTATTCTAGAGATTGATTGTAGGGGAATTTACTAGATATGTCACCTTTCATAAAAGATGAGATCCAAAGGCTACACTGCCCTTTACGGACTCGCCTATAGAAATACCATGCATATGAAAATGATAAACTTCTAATTAGATCTATTCTAGAGATTGAATGTAGGGGCATTTACTAGATTAGGTTAAAACCTATATGTTTTGTATCAAATCACTTTTGGTTTCAATGGGAAACTTTTATGGCTAATTTGTGTTTTACATGTTGAATATAAAATTTTTTTTCTTTCTCATTGTTTGAGACCATGGATATGAAAATGAAAACCTATATACTTGGTTAAAATCTGTGTTTTGTATCAAATTACTTTTTGTTTCTAAATACTATATACATGTTGACTGTAGGGGCATTTCTTGTAGGGGCATTTAGATCTATTCTAGAGATTGACCGTAGGGGCATTTACTAGATATATCACCTTTCATAAAAGATGAGATCCGGCTCGGCTACTGGCCCTTTACGGACTACTGCCTATAGAACTACCATGGATATGAAAATGAAAAAACTTCTAATTAGATCTATTCTAGAGATTTAATGTAGGGGGCATTTACTAGATTAGGTTAAAACCTAGATATTTTTTTGTATCAAATCACTTTTGGTTTCAATGGGAAATTTTTTATGGCTAATTTGTGTTTTACATGTTGAATATAAAAGGTTTTTCTCTCTCTCATTGTTCGAGACCATGGATATGAAAATGAAAAACTATATACTTGGTTAAAACCTATGTTTTGTATCAAATTACTTTTTGTTTCTAAATAATATATACATGTTGACTGTAGGGGCATTTAGATCTATTCCAAAGATTAATCTGTCAGGGGGAAAATTTTAAGGATGGAAAATTATCTTGAACTTTAAAATTTGGCGAATCTCACTAGTCCCTAATATGCAAACTATAAAAATTTTTATTGATGTATTTGTAAATTTATTCAAATATTATAATGATATTATATATATTGTCTATATAATGTTGACGATTTTCAATGTAAATAATTTTATATTGTAAAATTTGAGCGAATCATTTTTATAAAAAAAATGGAAATTGGCGAATCTTTTTTTTGGAAAAAACCATGGAAAATTAGCCCACCTGTGAATATTAGCCCCTAAAATTTTCCATGTTGATCGTAGGGTAATTTATCGCATATGTCACCTTTCATAAAAGATGATATCCAAAAGCTACCTAGCCCTTTACGGATTCCGCCTATAGAACTACCATGGATATGAAAATGAAAAACTTCTAATTAGATCTATTCTAAATATTGAATGTAGGGGCATTTACTAGATTAAGTTAAAACCTATATGTTTTGTATCAAATCACTTTTGGTTTCAATGGGAAACTTTTATGGCTAATTTGTGTTTTACATGTTGAATATAAAAGTTTTTTTTCTCTCTCATTGTTTGAGACCATGGATATGAAAATGAAAAACTATATAATTGGTTAAAACCTATGTTTTGTATCAAATTACTTTTTGTTTCTAAATACTATATACATGTTGACCGTAAGGGGCATTTAGATCTATTCCGGAGATTTTCTGTAGGGGAATTTACTTGATATGTCACCTTTCATAAAAGATGAGATCAAGAGGCTACCCAGCCCTTTACGTACTCGCCTATAGAACTACCATGGGTATGAAAATGCAAAACTTCTAATTAGATATATTCTAAAGATTGAATGTAGGGGCATGTACTAGATTAGGTTAAAACCTATATGTTTTGTATCAAATCAGTTTTGGTTTCAATGGGAAACTTTTATGGTTAATTTGTGTTTTACATGTTGAATATAAAATGTTTTTTCTCTCTCATTGTTACGGGACCATGGATATGAAAATGAAAAAATTATATACTTGGTTAAAACCTATGTTTTGTATCAAATTACTTTTTTTTTAAATACTATATACATGTTGATTGTAGAGGCATTTACTCGTAGGGGAATTTAGAACTATTCCAGGGAGATTGAATGTAGGGGAATTTACTAGATATGTCACCTTTCATAAAAGATGAGATCTAGAGGATACCCTGGCCCTTTACGGACTACGCCTATAGAACTACCATGGATATGAAAATGAGAAACTTCTAATTAGATCTATTCTAAAGATTGAATGTAGGGGGAATTTACTAGATTAGGTTAAAAACCTATATGTTTTGTATCAAATCACTTTTGGTTTCAATGGGAAACTTTTATGGCTAATTTTTGTTTTACATGTTGAATATGTTTTTTTCTCTCATTTTTTTTGAGACCATGGATATGAAAATGAAAAACTATATAATTCGTTAAAACCTATGTTTTGCATCAAATTACTTTTTTGTTTCTAAATACTATATACATGTTGACTATAGGGGTATTTAGATCTATTCCGAGAGAATGAATGTAGGGGCATTTATTAGATATGTCACCTTTAATAAAAGATGAGATCCGAGAGGCTACTTGGCCCTTTATGGACTCACTGCCTATAGAACTACCATGGATATGAAAATGAAAAACTTCTAATTAGATCTATTCTACTGATTGAATGGAAGGGCATTTACTAGATTAGGTTAAAACCTATATGTTTTGTATCAAATCACTTTTTGGTTTCAATGGGAAATTGTTATGGTTAATTTGTGTTTTACATGTTGAATATAAAAGGTTTTTTCTCTCATTGTTTGAGACCATGGATATGAAAATGAAAAACTATATACTTGGTTAAAACCTATGTTTTGTATCAAATTACTTTTTGTTTCTAAATACTATATACATGTTGGTCGTTGGGGCATTTAGATCTATTCCGGATATTGACCGTACGGGCATTTACTAGATATGTCACCTTTTCATAAAAGATGAGATCCCAGAGGCTACCTGGCCCTTTACGACTACTGCCTATAGAACTACCATGGATATGAAAATGAAAAAAATTCTAATTAGATCTATTCTAAATATTGAATGTAAGGGCATTTACTAGATTAGGTTAAAACCTATATGTTTTGTATCAAATCACTTTTGGTTTCAATGGGAAATTTTTATGGCTAATTTGTGCTTTACATGTTGAATATAAAAGGTTTTTTCTCTCTCATTGTTTGAGACCATGGATATGAAAATTAAAAACTATATAATTGGTTAAAACCTATGTTTTGTATCAAATTACCTTTTGTTTCTAAATACTATATACATGTTGACTGTAGGGGCATTTACTATATATGTCACCTTTCCTAAAAGATGAGATCCAGAGGCTACCTTTTTTTTAGAACTACCATGGATATGAAAATGAAAAAATTCTAATTAGATATATTCTAAATATTGAATGTAGGGGCATTTACTAGATTAGGTTAAAACCTATATGTTCCGTATCAAATTACTTTTGGTTTTAATGGGAAAGTTTTATGGCTAATTTTTGTTTTACATGTTGAATATAAAAGGTTTTTTTCTCTCTCATTGTTTGAGACCACGGATATGAAAATGAAAAAACTATATACTTGGTTAAAACCTATGTTTTGTATCAAATTACTTTTTTGTTTCTAAATATGATATCCATGTTAATTGTAGGGGCATTTAGATCTATTCCGGAGATTGACTATAGGGTCATTTACTAGATATGTCACCTTTCATAAAAGATGAAATCCAAAGGCTACGGCCCTTTGACTATAGGGGCATTTACTAGATATGTCACCTTTCATAAAAGATGAAATCCAAAGGCTACCCTG
This sequence comes from Pinus albicaulis, assembly GCA_034641835.2. Taxonomy (NCBI): domain Eukaryota; kingdom Viridiplantae; phylum Streptophyta; class Pinopsida; order Pinales; family Pinaceae; genus Pinus; species Pinus albicaulis. The sequence continues at coordinate 699,075,401 of CM076572.1, forward strand.
GCCCCTTTACGGACTTTGCCTATAGAACTACCATGGATATGAAAATGAAAAACTTCTAATTAGATCTATTCTAAAGATTGAATGTAGGGGGCATTTACTATATTAGGTTAAAACATATATGTTTTGTATCAAATCACTTTTGGTTTCAATGGGAAACGTTTATGGCTAATTTGTGTTTTACATGTTGAATATAAAAGGTCTTTTTTTATCTCATTGTTTGAGACCATGGATATGAAAATGAAAAACTATATCATTGGTTAAAACCTATGTTTTGTATCAAATTACTTTTTGTTTCTAAATACTATATAGATGTTGACTTTGTAGGGGCATTTAGATCTATTCCAGAGATTGATTTCGTAGCGGCATTTACTAGATATGTCACCTTTCATAAAAGATGAGATCCATAAGGCTACCTGGCCATTTATAGACTGCCTATAGAACTACCATGGATATGAAAATGAAAAACTTCTAATTAGATCTATTCTAGAAATTGAATGTAGGGGCATTTACAAGATTAGGTTAAAACCTATGTTTTGTATCAAATCACTTTTGGTTTCAATTGGAAACTTTTATGGCTAATTTGTGTTTTACATGTTGAATATAAAAGGTTTTTTCTCTCTCATTGTTTGAGACCATGGATATGAAAATGAAAAAATATATAATTGGTTAAAACCTATGTTTTGTATTAAATTACTTTTTGTTTCTAAATAAGTTATATACATGTTGAATATAAAAGGTTTTTTTCTCTCTCATTGTTTGAGACCATAGATATGAAAATGAAAAAATTCTATTTAGATCTATTCTCTAGAGCTATGGCTAATTTGTGTTTTACATACATTGACTCTTAGGTTAAAACCTATGTTAAAACCTATGTTTTGTATCAAATCACTTATGGTTTCAATGGGAAACTTCTATGGCTAATTCAAGTGTTTTACATGTTGAATATAAAAGTTTTTTTTTTCTCTCTCATTGTTTGAGACCATGGATATGAGAATGAAAAACTTCTATTTATATCTATTCTAGAGATATGGCTAATTTGTGTTTTACATGTACATTGAATATAAAAGGTTTTTTCTCTCATTGTTTGAGTCCATGGATATGAAAATGAAAAACTTCTATTTAAAACTATTCAAGAGATTGATTGACTTGTAGGGGCATTTACTCTTAGGTTATTTAAACCTATGTTTTGTATCAAATCACTTATGGTTTCAATGGGAAACTTTTATGGCTAATTCAAGTGTTTTACATGTTGAATATAAAAATGTTTTTTTCTCTCTCATTGTTTGAGACCATGGATATGAAAATGAAAAACTTATATTTAGATCTATTCTAGAGATATGGCTAATTTGTGTTTTACATACATTGAATATTAAAGGTTTTTTCTCTCATTGTTTGAGACCATGGATATGAAAATGAAAAAATTCTAGATATTTAAAACTATTCGAGAGATTGATTGACTTGTAGGGGCATTTAATCTTAGGTTAAAACCTATGTTTTGTATCAAATCACTTATGGTTTCAATGGGAAACTTTTATGGATAATTTCTGTTTTACATGTTGAATATAAAAGGTTTTTTTCTTTCTCATTGTTTGAGACCATGGATATGAAAATGAAAAACTTCTATTTAGATCTATTCTAGAGATATGGCTAATTTGTGTTTTACATACATTGAATATAAAAGGTTTTTTCTCTCTTTGTTTGAGACCATGGATATGAAAATGAAAAACTTCTATATTTAAAACTATCTGAGAGATTGATTGACTTGTAGGGGCATTTACTCTTAGGTTAAAACCTATGTTTTGTATCGAATCACTTATGGTTTCAATGGGAAACTTTTATGGCTAATTTGTGTTTTACATGTTGAATATAAAAGGTTTTTTTCTCTCTCATTGTTTGAGACCATGGATATGAAAATGAAAAACTTCTATTTATATCTATTCTAGAGATATGGCTAATTTGTGTTTTACATACATTGAATATAAAAGGTTTTTTCTCTCATTGTTTGAGACCATGGATATGAAAATGAAAAACTTCTATATTTAAAACTATTTGAGAGTTTGATTGACTTGTAGGGGCATTTAATCTTAGGTTAAAACCTATGTTTTGTATCAAATCACTTATGCTTTCAATGGGAAACTTGTATGGATAATTTGTGTTTTACATGTTGAATATAAAAGGTTTTTTGTCTCTCATTGTTTGAGACCATGGATATGAAAATGAAAAACTATATAATTGGTTGAAACCTATGTTTTGTATCAAATTAATTTTGTTTCTAAATAAGTTATATACATTTTGAATATAAAAGGTTTTTTCTCTCTCATTGTTTGAGACCATGGATATAAAACCTCTATTTAGATCTATTCTAGAGCTATGGCTAATTTGTGTTTTACATACATTGAATATAAAAGGTTTTTTATCTCATTGTTTGGGTCGATGGATATGAAAATGAAAAACTTCTATATTTAAAACTATTCAAGAGATTGATTGACTTATAGGGGCATTTACTCTTAGGTTAAAACCTATGTTTTATATCAAATCACGTATGGTTTCAATGGGAAATTTTATGGCTAATTCAAGTGTTTTACATGTTGAATTACTTGTAGGGGCATTTACTCTTAGGTTAAAACCTATGTTTTGTATCAAATAACTTATGGTTTCAATGGGAAGCTTTTATGGCTAATTAAAGTGTTTTACATGTTGAATATAAAAGGTTTTTTTCTCTCCCATTGTTTGAGACCATGGATATGAAAAAGAAAAACTTCTATTTAGATATATTCTAGAGATATGGCTAATTTGTGGTTTACGTACATTGAACATAAAAGGGTTTTTCTATCATTATTTGAGACCATGGATATGAAAATTAAAAGCTTCTATTTAAAACTATTCCAGAGATTGACTGTAGGGGTATTTACTCTTAGGTTAAAACCTATGTTTTGTATCAAATCACTTATGGTTTCAATGGGAAAATTTTATGGCTAATTTATGTTTTACATGTTGAATATAGAAGGTTTTTTTCTCTCTCATTGTTTGAGACCATGGATATGAAAATTAAAAACTTCTATTTAGATCTATTGTAGAGATATGGCTAATTTGTGTTTTACATATATTGAATATAAAATGTGTTTTCTCTCATTGTTTGAGACCATGGATATGAAAATGATAAACTTCTATATGTAGGGGCATTTACTCCTAGGTTAAAACCTATGTTTTGTATCAAATCACTTATGGTTTCAATGGGAAAATTTTATGGCTAATTTGTGTTTTACATGTTGAATATAAAAGGTTTTTTTCTCTCTCATTGTTTGAGACCATGGATATGAAAATGAAAAACTTCTATGTAGATCTATTCTAGAGATATGGCTAATTTGTGTTTTACGTACATTGAATATAAAATGTTTTTTCTCTCATTGTTTGACACCATGGATATGAAAATGAAAAAATTCTATATTTAAAACTATTCGAGAGATTGATTGACTTGTAGGGGCATTTACTCTTAGGTTAAAACCTATGTTTTGTATCAAATCACTTATGCTTTCAATGGGAAACTTTTATGGCTAATTTGTGTTTTACATGTTGAATATAAAAGGTTTTCTTCTCTCTCATTGTTTGATACCGTGGATATGAAAATGAAAAACTCTTATTTAGATCTATTCTAGAGATATGGCTAATTTGTGTTGTACATACATTGAATATAAAAGGTTTTTTCTCTCTCATTGTTTGAGACCATGGATATGAAAATGAAAAACTTCTAGTTAGATCTATTCTAGTAATTGAATGTAGTGGAAATTACTAGATTAGGTTAAAACCTATGTTTTATATCAAATTAATTTGTGCTTTTAAATACTATATACATGTTGAATATCAATTGGATGCACATAACATGCAATTTATGTGCAAATGATGGATGATGAATGACCTAAGTGAATCTCCATATCAATTGGATGCAAGTTATGTGCAGATGATGAATGATGAATAAGGTGATGTTGGTCATAACCTTTACATCTATATGATAGGAAGCTTGATATACATAACAAGGTTTAGAATAGATATAATTTTGGAATTCAAGTTATGTGCAGATGATGGATGATGAATGAGGTGATGTTGATCATAAAATTTACATCTATATGATAGGAAGCTTGATATACATAACAATGTTTAGACTAGATATAATTTTGGAATTCAAGTTATGTGAAATGATTTATGATGAATGACTTTAGTGAATCTCCATATCAATTGGATGCAAGTTATGTGTAGATGATGGATGATGAGTGAGGTGATCTGTTGATCATAACCTTTACATATATATGATAGGAAGCTTGATATACATAACAAGGTTTAAAGGCTAGATATAATTTTGGAATTTATATTAGTTGGAATCTTTCAATCAACAACTAAATAGAGTCATCTATTACCAACAAACACCAACAAACATATATGAAGATACTTGAAAGAGACTACAAACAATGGAATATAGTACCCAAAAGGTGAGAAATTTATCTATTACCAACAAACATATATTAAGATACTTGAAAGAGACTACTTGAACAATGGACTATAGTACCCAAAAGGTGAGAAATTTACATTGAAAACATATAGAGATTCAACTAGGCTTGTGTGGATGACATGAAAAGTACAAGTGGAAAATGTATAATTCTACTTAGGAAGAGTCTTTGGTTTAATGGTTAAGCAAGAAAGAGTCATTACTTTCTCTATCTAGAGTAGAAGTGGAATACATAGTAGTTACTTCTTTTTCAGTGTTTTGGATTAAATGGGCTCTACAAGATATTAAGGTAAATTTTAGTGAACCTACATATCTATTAAGTGTTTCATTCCAAGTGTAATAATAATTTCAAAAATAAAATATTCTACTTCCTTCAATCACTAAACATATCATCATAAAGTACCACTTCCTCACACAACAAACATGTTCCAAAATATTTATAAAGTACATATGTATATATAACGTACATATTTATATATAATTTATATAAACATGTTCCAAAATATTCTCAAATGTACATAGTCGTATTATAAATTTTCATATCTAATTAATAGAGACAGAGCCAAAAAAAGTAGAGACAGTGCCAAAAAAAGTAGAGACAGCACCAAAAAATTACATATGTATATATAATTTATATAAAAATGTTCCAAAATATTCTCAAATGTACACAATAGTATTATAATTTTTCATATCTAATTAATAGAGACACAGCCTATAAAGGTAGAGACAGAGCCTAGAAAAGCGGAGATAGCCAAAAAAAGGAGAGACAGAGCCAAAAAAAGCAGAGACAGAGCCAAAAAAAGTACATATGTATATATAATTTATATAAACATGTTCCAAAATATTCTCAAATGTACACAGTATTATTATAAATTTTCATATCTAATTAATAGAGATAGAGCCAAAAAAGTTACATATGTATATATAATTTATTTAAACATGATCCAACATATTCTCAAATGTACACAATAGTATTATAAATTTTCATATCTAATTAATAGAGACAGAGCCAAAAAAAGTACATATGTATATATAATTTATATAAACATGTTCCAAAATATTCTCAAATGTACACAGTAGTATTATAAATTTTCATATCTAATTAATAGAGACAGAAAATAAAAGCAGAGATAAAGCAAAAAAAAAGGGAGATAGGGCCTCTCTCATTCATAACTGATTTCTCTTCTACATAAATTCCCTACAGAAAAACAGTGACAATGTTAAACATACCTGGAAAGCCGTAGCAGAGGATGCTGAAGACGCTGAAGACAACGATCCCTGAAGATGCTAAAGACAATGATCCCTGAAGATGTCGTGGAAGACCTCTGCAACCAAAAAATCAACAGAAAATAAAACCAAATTAAAAAATCAACATAAATTAAAACCAAATTAAAAAAAACAACAATAAAAAAAAAGTACAGAAATTTAAAATTTGGTATCTTACCTCCTTGAGCGTAATTCACGCATGACAGAACTGAGCGCGCGATAATGCTGGACAGAAATGAGTGTGCGAGAATGCTAGACAAAAACGAGCGTGCGGTAAATGTGAACAGAAACCCAGAACAGGTTGTGGGCGATATATTTATAAAATAATAGTTTGGCCGAACTTTGTTTTTCGGTTTTCCAAACTCAGGCGAAAAATATGTTTTTCATTGCCGTTAGTACACTGTCAATGTAAATGAAAAATGAAGTTCAACCGAACTAAATTCAATACTTCGGCCGAACTTCTGAATTGTTCGGCTGAACTATGACAAGAGTTTGGCCGAACTTTGTAGGAAAAAACATTTCCGCCTCGAATTGTCACAAAAGTGTTACCCATCTTCGCATTTTCACCCTGGAGTGAATTAATTAGTTAATTAATTCAAAAATAATAACTCATTAATCAACTGAGAAAATACAGCAATTAGCTACAGTACATGTCAGTTCCAGTGGAGACACAGTGGAGAGATAGGTATAAGGGCAATATGGACTATCTGTTGTGACTATAGTGATGCATTGATTGCACAACACACACATTGGAGTTGCCAATGATGATTTCTCATTCAAGGTAAGGCCAATTCGAATTCATTCAGGGGTCTTCTTCAATAGGGGTTGTGCAGTGGAGGCAAGCTATCAGGTGGCAAGAAATTAGTGCATGGATCTACAGATTTCTCCTGATTAGTGTGTGACGATTAATTGTACTGAGAGTTTGATGTATTAAGATTTTTATGAGATTGTTACATGATATTCATGATACATAATATATGATAGTTGGGGTTTTTAGCTGCAGGCTTTCCCGTTAAACAATTGTGTTATGTGCGATTGTTTTTATTGCTTCATGTGTTTGCAATTGAGTTTTAAATTTATGCAAAGTATTAATAGTGGAAGGATTTTGTATCTATCAAGAAGATAAATATTGATCGAATTCTTTTGGTGAAAATCACATCAAAAGAGATTTGGTCAAATTGTGATTGAATTCTTTCGGTGAAAATAACATCAAAATAGATTGTTAGATCAGGAGAATATGGATATATACATGCATCTCGTATATAATTTCTACATGGTATAAGAGTAGTGTTAATTCTTGAAGATTGAAATTGTTAAGAAATGTTGAGTTCGTGCTGGTGGACAATTCGAATTTGCTGCAAAAATTATTGGTGCGACAGTGTGTTAGCCCCCTAATTTGCTCTCTTTTTTCCATTTTCCCCTTCTTGAATCATAACCATTTACTGTTGTTTTACCTCTTTTATGCACCCTCATCCTGCACCAGTCCAAGCATGGTGACATATTTCGTATAAAATTTATTTTTCATATTTTTAATTCAACTTAGCATTAATTAATTATTTATTACATGATTTCTTACTTTTAATCATTCTTTGTAACTTAACGATATCTCCAATGTTTATTTGGTAGTTAGAGTACTTACCGTGACCGCTGATCCTAGTGCAGGATCGGATCTTGCACCGTTGTCAGCATGTTTACCCCATTTCCCATTTTCTTGTAATTTGTGTTTACATTGTAAAGTGTGATTTAATTTTAAGAACATGCATTCCTACCTGAGTGAAAGTGGATCCGTTGTGTGAAGTAGATAAATTTCCTTTTCCTACAATTTCCTTTCCTACACTTGATTTCAGATTGGTTTTCCTCCGCCTGGTCCAAGCAAGAGAAATAACCATGCACCAGTGCACGTTGGTGTGATATATCATTTTATGCAATTATGTTCGATTGGTTTTCCCTGCCTGATCCAATCAAGAGAAATAACCCTACACCAGTGAACTTTGGTGTGATATCTCCTTTTCTGCAATTCTGTTTGATTGGTTTCCCCCCCCTAGTCTAAGCAAGAGAAATGAACCTGCACCGGTGCAGATTGGTGTGATGCAACAAGCATTCTCTGACTACTCGCAATCTTCTTTCCTTCATTAAATGCTTATGAAAAGATAATTGTATATTGATTGTTTCTCTATTCCTGAACTCTGTTAAGATCATAAACATTCAATTTTTATGTGTGCAATTTGATTTAATAATATAATATCACTTGCAATAATTAAGCACTAATTTGAAGAATTAAATGCTAAGTGTAGGAAGCTCTGATCTGGTGTAAGAACTATTTTCTTGCCACGGGATTTGAGTGCTTTCAACCTAGAAAAGTTCAAGCCCTTGCATGAAGTAAAAAGCCTTTAGTAAAGACACCATTTATACCTTCTGCATAAATCTCTGTTCCTGCACTAGTGAAAGCAGACTGCGATAGTGCAGGACATATTAGTACAAGAAGGAAATCTCTAAAGGAGTAGGTTTAAGGGCCCATATGATGAGACTGCTAGTGTCTCTGCTAAAGAAAAAAATACACTCAGTAGTTAAGAAATAATTAGCTAGAGTGATTGTGTTTTATCTTTGATTCCCTCTTGAAAATACATTCTTGCTTGTTCGAGTCCTAGATTTTTTTGATTGTTCAAGTTGCCTTTTTTCTCTTTTTAATTTGATTGTGCAATCTTTCCTTTAAATAAAGTACGGATTTATATTAGGAAGATTCATACCATCTCTGGCATTTCCTGTGCTTCATCTCTAAGTTTACGGATCCCTCAGGTTGGCAAATTAAGTGTCGAGGAGTTTTTTTAAGAGTAATTCCTGCACCCAAGACAGTGGAGTGTACATTGAAATGTCTTTCAATGGATTGCAATTGGAGCATGCCCTTGATGGCAACTCGAATTACATAGCCTGGAAGGATAGGATGGAGGTGGTGATATAGGATAATGGACTAAGTGAGTTCATTGATAGCGATGTTCCTAACCAGGATCTAGAAAGGCTGCATTACTTGATGAATGGAAAAAGAAGATAGCAAAGATGAGAAGAATTTTGTTGGAAGGTGTGAAGGACCATATTGTGTCTAGCCTTCATGGGAAATCCACTCCATTTTCAATGTGGAAGGCTTTGAAAAATTTGTTCCAAAGCACCAGCGACCAGAGGAAGTTGGTGCTGAAAGATAAGCTCATAAAAATAAAAATGGAGAAGGGCGACAGTATTCCAAAATATCTCATGAAGTTTTTTCCACTGTAGGGATGAACTAGGAAGTGTGGGGATTACTAATGATGATGAAAACTTGGTGATATTTTATCTCCTTGGGCTATTGAATAGTTGGCATAGCTACGAATACTCTGTCAATGGACGAGAGAAACTGCATAATGGGAGCGACTTTGGTCGGATTTTGTGCAGGAGGAGATAAGGCGAACTACCAAGGATGGCTCTTCATCGAAGAATGAAGATGAGAGAATTGCGCTTTGGCTTCCAAAACAAGGAAATGGAAGGGTAAGAAATTTCCTTCAAAATCTAAAGCTAAAGCCAAGAAGCAGGATTTGTCCAAGGTGAAATGTTTTCACTGTCACGAACATGGGCATTTCGCCATTAACTACCCACAGAAGAAGAAGAACAAGAAGGTTGTTGGAGTTGCAGCTGGAGAGGCCTTAGCCTCACAATGCGAACTTGATTTCTCTTTGATTTCATGCTTGGTTTCAAGATTAATGGGATTAGTGTGGTATCTTGATAGTGGTGCGTCTTTCCATATGACGGGAGACAAAGAGTTGTTTAGTGACTTGGAGGAGAAGGACCTTCAAATGCATATAGACATGGGCGACGATGGTCGATATAGTGCGATCAGCATTGGGACCATTACCTTTAAGACAGAATCAGGTAATCCATTTCTGTTGAAAGATGTTATGCATGTTCGAGGTCTAAAGAAGAACTTTGTTTCGGTCGCAATGTTGGAAGACAGAAGTTATGACGTTGTTTTTAGCAATGGAAAAGCTTTCCCGCGACATAAAACAATGGCCCAAACCAAGAGGATAGGGATTCAAGTTAAGAATATATACAAGCTTGCTATAGATGGCCGTTGTGCAATGATGGGAAAATCAGAAGAAGTGGTGAGCTGGGATGAGGGCGAATTATGGCACAGGAGATTGGGCCATCTTCACCATGGCGCTTTGAAGATTTTGCAGCAAATTTCTACTAGAATTCCCAAGGGTACTCTTACAAAGTTAGATCAGTGCAAGGGATGTACTATGGGTAACTTTGTGAATACCACCTTTCATGAGAAGGAGAACAATGCTTCGGTGATCATGGAGAGAATTCACACAGACGTGTGTGGACCTTTCTCGGTTGCTTCAACAAAAAAACACGTGTATTATGTTATATTTGTTGATGACTATTCTCATATATGTTGGATATTCTTCATGTAGAAGAAGAGTGAAACATTCTCAAAGTTCTATGAGCTTAAAGCATTGGTATATAAGGAGTGGAGGAAGCAAGTGAAAGCTCTATGGAGCGATAATGGTGGTGAATATATCTTAGGAGAATTCAAATACTTCTATAGCAAAGAAGGAATTCGAGGATAACTCATAGCGCCTCATAACCCACAAAAAAATGGGGTCACGGAGAGGAAGAACAGAGTGATCGTGGGTGCTGCATGAGTGATGTTGCATGATCAGGGCCTACCGATGCACTTGTGGGAAGAAGCATGCAACATTGGGGTTTATGTGAAAAACCGTTGTCCTCATAGAGTACTTGGAATGTGTACACCTGAAGAATATTATATTGGTAAGAAGCCTGATATTTCTCATTTGATGATTTTTGGCTCATACGTTTACATTCATGTGACAAAGGATGCCAGGAAGAGGCTAGAGCCGACTGCAGAAGTTGGGATACTTGTGTGGTACAAAAAGCACCCCATAATTATCGTGTGTATTTTCCAGACAGGTGTGACGAGATATAAAATTCAATGAGGTGAAATCCATGAAGTTGTCACTTCAGAGGGAGCTATACTTGCATGCAAAGGAGGAACTTCTTGTTTCCAAAGATGATCCTCTAAATGTGGATCTACCACAGGAGGAGATTCATGGAATGGAGGAGTCCACTCATGTATAACCAAACATAATACAAGGCAGAAAGTGTACCACAGAAGCTGAGAGGCTGAAGCTTAATGTGGCACAGAATGTAGGAGTCCTTACATTACAACACAGACAGAGACAGTCACCTGACCGATTTACTGGATACATGGCTCTTATGAGTATGTGTATCGTGACAACGCCATCTTATTTTGAAGAAGAAGTGCAGGAGCCCACATGGGTAGATGCCATGGTGGAGGAGTATGTCTCCATTGTCAGAAATAGTGCTTGGGAGATTGTTCCAAGGTCGATGGGTAAATCAGTGATAGATTCAAAATGGATCTACAATGTAAAGCAAGCTGCTGATGGGAGCTTCGAGAAGTATAGGGAAAGATTTGGTACTCAAGGCTTCTCACAATTCGAGGGGATTGATTATGAAGAAACCTTTGCACCTGTCACACGGTATTATTCCATAAGGACCATCCTTGCTCTCTCAGCGTAGATGGGTTGGCACATTCATTGGATGGATGTGAAGACTGTGTTCCTTAATGGAATCATTGAGGAAGAGGTGTACATTGAGAAGCCTGAAGGATTTGAGATCTTCAGTAGCGAGTCGCATGTGTTTAGACTCAAAAGAACGTTGTATGGGCTGAAGCAAGCACCATGTGCTTGGTACACATGGATCGACAACTATTTCACTATACTTGTCTTCACCAAGAGTGAGGCGGAAGAAAATTTGTACCAAATTGTGGTGGAGGGTAAGATTTTAATCATTTTTCTTTATGTTGATAATTTAATACTAACGGGTGATGAGCAGTTGATACACTCATGCAAGGCAGATCTTGCAAAGGAGTTTGAGATGAAGGATTTGGGCCTCCTTCACTATTTCCTTGGATTGGAAATATGGTAGCGGGAAGATGAACTGTTTGTGTCTCAAGGAAAGTATGACTAGGAGATACTGGAGAATTTTCACATGCAAGGCTGCAAGCCTATCGATGCTCCTCTTCCAGGAAATTGGAGGAAAGAGGATGCTACATTGACAGAGGTAGTGGATGCCATTGTTTATCGATAGTTGGTGGGTTCCCTCATGTATTTAGTTAATACAAGATTGGACATATGCTATGTGGTGAACCAGCATTCACAAGCAATGGTTAAGCCTGCCAAGCTGTTTTGGAAGGCAGGAAAGCATGTCCTGAGGTATCTCAGGGGCACATCTGAGTATGGCTTATGGTACAGACCGACGGATGAGGTGAAGTTGCATGGCTTCATAGAGACAGATTGGGCAGGCAGCCCAATGGACAGAAAGAGCACATCAGGAGGGGTTTTCAGTATCAGATCTATAATTATTTATTAGTACAACAGGAAACAAATATTCTTGGCACTCAGTTCAGCAGAAGAAGAATACATGGCAACAAGTCAAGCTACATGTGAGGCTATCTGGATGAAGAAGATCGTGGTCATTTTGTTTAGTTCACATTTAGATCCTACAGTGATACATTGTGATAATCAAAGCTGCATTAATCTCTCGATTAATCTTGTGTTTCATGATAGATCTAAACATATTGATATCTGATATCATCATATCAGAGATTGTGTGCAGTGGAAGATCATGTTGCTTTAGTACATTCATACGAAAGATCAGGATGGAGACATTCTGATGAAGACGCTCACCAGGAGAAAATTCGAATACCATAGAGGCAGGATCGGGGTGAAGTATAATCCCTATCTTGTTGAGAGGGATTGTTAATATTCAAGAATATGATGAGCTTAGTGAAAATCAATCACCTTCACTAGGTGGGTCCACAGGCTATTTTTAGATTTTGTCTATTTTTAGATTTGATAATCATATTTCAGAAGTTGTAAGATGCTATTTGTGGATGGTTGGTCAAGTTGGAAAAATAGATGAAATTCTATTTTTAGAATATTGGGTGAATTCTATTTATAGATCTTCAATCTAAAAATATATTCATGTTGATTATTATTAGCTCTTAGTAATAATCTCACAATAAACATCAACTTATTCTCTTGGAGCACTTAATTTCAGTGTATAGATAATTTGGCAAATCAGTGGGCTGAAGGAATTATTGAATTCCTAGGGTTTACTGGTGGCTCATGCATGAGGACTCAATTAGAACTAAAGTGGCAAAGTTATGACAGAGTTGGAAGAGTAGTTACAGGAGTTGTTATTCAGTTTAACTCAGTTAAGGGAGTTAAGCTCAGTTGATCTAGTTGTATCTAGTCTAACTGAATGATACACTAGTGAGAGTGGAGTGAATTAATTAGTTAATTAATTCACAAATAATAACTCATTAATAAACTGAACAAATAAAACAGTTAACTACAGTGCATCATAGTTCCAGTGGAGACCCAGTGGAGAGATAGGTGAAAGGGAAAGATGGACTATCTTTTGTGACTATAGGGATGCATTAGTTGCACCACACACACATTGGAGTTGCCAATGAGTATTGCGGAGTCAAGGCAAGGCCAATTAGTACTCATTCAGGGGTCTTCTTTAGCAGGAATGGCGCAATGGAGGCAGGCTATTGGGTGGCAAGAAATCAGTACATGGATTTGCATATTTCTTCTGATTAGTGTATGACGATTGATTGTACTGAGAGCTTGATGCACTAAGCTTTGTATGAGATTTTTACATGATCTCCATGATACATTATATATGATAGTTCGGGTTTTCAGCTTCAGTCTTTCCCGTTAAATAATTGTGTTATGTGCGATTGTTTTTATTACTTCATGTGTTTGCAATTGAGTTTTAAATTTCTGCAAAGTATTAACAGTGGAAGGATTCTGTATTTAGCAAGAAGATAAATATTGTTAGATCAGAAGAATATGGATATATACATGCATCTTGTATATAATTTCTACATGTTACCCTATTATTTTAGGGGCTTCGCCCTTGTGGACCATGTGACATGTTGTGAGATTTTGTTGTATAAATTCTTGCACCCTGTTTGTTGGTAGAACCCTTAGCCCAACTTAAGAGGAGATTCCCTCTATGGTCAGGGTTTAGTATTATGTAACATGTTTGCGGTGAAATATTGTTTGACCTTTGGAATTTCCTATTAATGGGTTATTCTATTCTGCCATTATTGTGGCTTACTCTCATGAATTAGAGGTTGTCGAATTTGGCATTTCTTTTGGTAAATGTATTAAATTTGATGCTATAGTTTCCTTCTCTTGAGCATTCGCGCTACATCTTGTGTGTCTTACAAGGAAGATCATTATCTACATTACTCGTAATCGAATTAGTTTATTTTCTACATTAGTATTCAAAGAGAGTATATTTCGATGTTGAATATGAATATATATATATATATATATATATATATATATATATATATATATATATATATATATATATATATATATATATATATTACCATGGTAGCTACGTTCTCTGTTTTTTCTCTGCGCACGCATTTTCTGAAACTTGTATGAGGATATTATGTTTTTGACAGAGGTTTTATTTCCTCATTCAAGAAATAATTTTTGTATTTATCTGGTCTGTTTTAGTCTTTGGTTAGTAGAGATGTCTAGACTATCTAAATTTCTGAATTGTTTTCCTGCAACTCTAAATTTCCGAGTATATCATAGATACACAGATAAACGACGAGTTTTAGGGTCCATGGTTTCGAAAATGGACCCTGAACTAGCAGTTTTTCTGGGTTTAACTTCTATCAGATGTATTATGTTATTTTTTAATTGTTTTACATGATAATATAAACACTATTCTTTTCTTGAAAACAAGTAATAACGTCAAAAAATACATTACACAGTCTACATATTATTAGCAGTTCTACTGTAATTTCTCGAATACTTAAAGAAATACAAATAAATGTATATCTTTAACATTCACTGGGTAAAAATATTCATTTCATAATTTAAGAAACATTTTCTGTATTAAAAAAATATTCTGTCTAAACAGCAGTTTCAGTTCTTACTATTTTCTGCAGTCTGTTACTTATCTCGTTTCAGAACTTGTTGATGATGTTCTCCCTACCATGAGAGAGGCAATTAGGTCCTCATCTCCCCCTGTGCTCCACACCTAAGATGGGTAGGTTGACAGACTATCCAAAAGAGACATCGGGACCCCTAGTCCAGTACTCTTCCTTTGCAAGATTCAGGAATGCCGAGTGTTTCCACTGGTCACCACAAACTCGGGAATTTTAACTCTTTTTCTACCACTCCTTTCTATCTTCAGTCACAAAATCCCTTTTCCTCACTAGGATATACTTTTATCCCCAGAGGAAAAGTAACTATTTTTAACTGTTTTATGTTCAACCACTCTCATTTCTTCGAATACTTTTGTCATCAGTATTTTTTTTATTTTATGAAACCACAATTCCATAATTAAATTTTATTTCCAAAACCATAATTCATTTATGTTCATCATTCGTAATCCTTTTCTAAAAAAAAATGAATGTTTAGTCTTTTTAAAATAAATAACATAACTATTAGTTTGCAGTTAAGTGAGTTGTCACACAACTACAGTAAATAACCAAAAAGAGAAATCTTGATACTAAAGATACTCCTGTTATGTCAATGATACAATTCTTGAGAAACCCTCTTTAACTAAGATCCAAATTTCAACTCAGACCCTTTAGCAACATTTGGTGACAATTTCATTGTCATCATGAAATAGTAACAATTTAATGTTAATATTTCCCACATTACTATGTTAGAAAACTTCTTTTGAAACATTTAGTTCAATTGCTAATATTTTTTTCTTTATAATGAACAAAATATCTATCAAAAATATTAATTTTTTCTTTTAATTATAAGAATTAATTGAAAACAGTTGTGGTAATTCTAGAGATTTTTTAAATGTTTCCCACTTGGATCTAAGTTGAGTGTTTCCTCTCATAATTTTTTTCTTTTAATTATGCCATTAATTCTTTTAATTGAAAACAGTTGTGGTAATTCTGAAGATTGTTCAAGTGTTTCCCACTTGGATTTAGGTTGAGCGTTTTCTCCTCTGATGTGACGATAGTCACTTGTATACCATAACAACAGTTCATAAATTGCCACGTTACATTATAATTATGCAACTAAGGCTTGCAAACAGTTATGGAAATCTGTACAATGTTTAGATATTTTTCCACGCATGCTTAATATCTCTGAATTTGATGGAATATTCTCATAATTTGGAATATTTCTGAATTTAATGGGATACTTTTAGAATTTGTAAAAGTTTAAGTTCAATACTTTTTCAATTGGATCATGCAATTTGCATATGTATTTCCAAAATCTGTAGTTGACAAAAGTTCAGTAGTTGCTCATTTGTTTTTTTCATTTAGTTTACTTCATGCACATTGTTACATTTAACATTTTCTCTCTGAGAAATAAAATCTAAACTAAATCTTTAATATCATATTGAATTTTTTCATTAAACCAAAATCTATTGACATTATTAAACTTGCAAATCTTTACCATTATCTTAAATAAACTTTTATTACTATGTTATTAAATAACTTATTATTGCCATGCTTTTAATTAACATAATAAGTTAGTTGACCAACCATTTTTTGATAGATATTTGGAGATGTTAACCTGTGGATGCCTAGAAAACGTTGATACACATTAAAAGGAAATAATCGAGGATTTCTACTTGACCTTTGTGACCCTATAGGCGACTTTCAAATCCTAATGTTATGGTTGATCTAATGTTTTATTTTGGAATACCGTGAAACATATATGTCAATTTTCTTATTTTCATTTCCCTTTGTTGTGCATACAACACATTACACGTCTAATAATCTTATATTATTTAATACCATGTTGAAGAGATGATCACAAAGAAGGGAAAAAACAAAGACATATATTAGACAATCGAACACTTTATTTTCTTAAACAACGAAACAATTGCGATAGTAGGTGTAGAAGCTTCCTGTAAAGCAACCATTCGTATAGAATTCGCTAATATCCAGCAACATTGAAATATTAATATTTTACTTGTGAAGCTTAACTGTTTTATTTATTTACTTATTTCTGATACAAGGTTTGGATGAAATTGCTATTTTTTTTATTGTTTAAAGTATATATTTGAGTGTATGAAGTGCATATAAGCTATTTTGGTTTCTTATAAATTGCAAAGTAGTTGTCATGAA
Source organism: Pinus albicaulis (assembly GCA_034641835.2). Lineage (NCBI taxonomy): Eukaryota > Viridiplantae > Streptophyta > Pinopsida > Pinales > Pinaceae > Pinus > Pinus albicaulis. Next base: position 699,092,377 of record CM076572.1, read on the forward strand.
AAGTATTGAATATTTTTTTACTCATTTTTGTTTTGTAAGTTTGGTAGTACTTTTCAATTTTTCACTTTTTTTACCTTTTTTTTAACTTAATTTTTATAACATGTCCAAATACATCATTCCAATCAGGGAAGAGAATTGAACCTGTGATGAGTGCTACAACAACCGGCTTCATCACCATTTAACCAAGACCCCACAGACCTTACACTAATCTTTTTTATAAAATAATAGTTATTAATGTTGTCATGCAAAGTATAGAATATTCCTCTACAGTGATCTTTTTTATAAAAAAAATAGATATTAATAATCATAAAGAGTATAGAGGTTTATCAATAGTGATTATTTTTATAAAATTTAGTTATTATATTTTCTATTAATATTGTGATATACTTAAATGGTCATGTAAATTGTTTAATGTTTTTTCATAAGAAATTTGTGATATAATTTTCAATGAAATTGTTATTTTTTATTTTTTAAAATGTATTTTTAAATACATAAATCAATTTAAAACAATGAAATTTTATAAATTATTAAATCTATATAAATTTAATAATTTCAATTGTTTTATATAAAAATAAAAAATAAAAAATTATTAAAAAAACATAAGATATTTAAATTATTCTTATTCAAATTTGTTATTAGTATATAGCTTTTTGAAAACATTTGAAATTATTAATGATTTATATTTGAGATAGTTTTTTAGATAATTTTCCTTAATCAAATATAAATTTAACTACTTAAATCTGATCATTTACCTTTTAAGTTAAACTCTTTATATATAAAACTCATAAAAAGAAAAAGAAAATTCGTCACTATTATGTGTTTTATAAAACACTTATGGTTAGTAGTGTATATTTGAAAACATCATTAAAAAAAAAACAAAAATCGTTCATGTTAGGCTAACTATCCTAAATCAAATGACTGTTGTCTCCTATTCCAATTTCAAGTTTGTTGTTTATATATTTATTTATGTTTTTTTTTTTCACTATACAAATTAACATTAAATATTTAATTAATACCATTAATAGTAGGTATATTTTCTGGAATTTATTTTGGAATGTATGATAAATAAAATTAGTAAATATAATAATTATAGTTAAATTTTCAAGTTAAAGTTATATTTATTTATATATATATATTTAATAAATAATAATAATATTAATTTATTATTAAATTTGTAATTAAGTATGATATTAAATAGATGTATAAGATTTTGTATAATATAAACAATTCTATATGACTAAAATCTATAAGAATATATATCTTTTTTTTTAATGTTAAAACTTGTAATTTTTATAACTTACTAACATTTTGATAGGTTGTGGATAAGTGTTGCATAATACTTCAAGAATAAGTGTTATGAGTGTAGATACATATGTTTGTATAACTAAAAGACAAAATCAAAGTCTTCTTCTTAATAATTGTTAAGAATAGAGATATTTGTTATCTCTACAGTGCATTTTTGGGTAACTACACCAAATAACCAAAAAGAGAGAACTTGATATTGAAGATACTCTTGTTATGTCAATCATGAAATTCCTGAGATTCTTTCTTTAACTAAGATCTAAATTTCCACTGAGACTCTTTCCCAAGATTTGGTGAAATTTTTTAACTAAGATCCAAATTTCCACTGTGAATCTTTCCCAAGACTTCGTGAAAAATTCAGTGTCATCATGGAAGAGTAACAATTTAATGTTATCATCATGAAAGGGTAACTATTTAATGTTACTATTACTTACACTACTGCCTTAAGGTGTTTCCTTTCCAACATCTAATACTATTATTATAATTTTTTTCTTTATAATAAACAAAATATCTATAAAAAATATTAATATTTTCTTTCAATTATAAAATTAATTTTTAAAAAATTAAATTTATTATATAAACTTACATTATCAAAAAATGAAAATAAACATATAAGTTACCAAATATGTATTATAATGATAAAAATAGTAAATTCTAATTCATAGCAGGGTCCCAACCTTGCGCTTACGCAAACTCCCATCACGGAGATTCATCTACCACTAAAATCCAACGACACGATACACCACATATGATTTGTATCATCGCATATCGGAAATAGGATTGCAGCTGCCCCCACATCCCAGGATTTCCACCTTATTTCTGTCACAAAATGTCAATATTCCTTGCGCTTTTGCATTGATTTCCATGAGATCCCAAATTTACATGCTGCCATCGAACTCCTCGATGATACCCAACCTCTAGAACATCGTCTAGTGCAACTAGAGCTCATCAATGAAAGTCGACGATGATCACTGCAACACAACGAGGGCCACAAGAAATGGGTAAAATCATCGTTCGACTACCACATCAACCCTTGCTCATTCATCGAGGGAGAACTAGTCCTTTGCTATGATGTCGCAAAAGAAGCCATAGGGCCAGGAAAGTTCGAAACCTTGTGGAAAATACCATACATCGTAAAACATTTCCTCCCCAAGGGGGCATACATCTTGACGGAATCGGATGGGACATACCTCAGCAACCCCGTCAATGACCTTTACCTCAAGAGATTCTATCCATCAGGGCCAAGTAGGCCCTACCCTCGATTCAATGTGCACAAACCAAACCATTTTTTTTTTTTTTTACCAAAATAAATTTTACAAAATGCGCTTGAGTGTCACAATGGATTACCAACTCGAACCTTACTATGGATTTGTCGATGGAGCATCACGATGGTCTCAAAGTTTAGCAGCAACCGCCTGGGTCATCTATCACCCTGACTGATCACCACCCTACACCAGGGATGTGTGTATCAGTTCAACAACAAACAATCAGGAAAAACATGACATCGTTATCACACTTATGTGCGACTCCCTCCATATGCATGTCTACCTTTATTCCCAGTTAGTAGTGTTGCAGTTAAACCAAACATTTCAGATAAGAGATTCACATCTATTTAGAAATATTTGCGTGAAAAAATATTAAGCTGACAATTTCACTACATTACATTCATACATGTAACAAGCGGTCAAAACCAAATAGTTGATTGCTTAGATAACAATATTCTAAACTAGAATCCATCTTGAATAAACCATCCTACATAAAAAAAAAAAAAAAACATAGATATCCATCAACATAACATAATCCATAAGTCGAAATAGGGGGCACACCATGTAGAGCTACAAAAAATATCTATCATATATATATCATAGTGTATGTGTCTGAGTACAAAAAATAGTGTCTCTGACCCATCAGTATGCCCAAAAAGATACAAAAGAAGTCATCAAAAATAAGGGAAGAATCCTCATTATGGGTGCTTTCCCTGTGTACAAAAATACTCTATTGTGATGCTCCCCTAGGTGGGGCACCTGGACCCATTGCCGCTCTCGGTACCACTATTGGAGTCGTTGTCAAAACTAAGACCACCACCTGACGTAAAATAGGTCGATATTCCCTCTCCCAGGGCATCAACGTCTCTAGCCGCACCTCCTCAAGGTCATCCAAAAATCCTTGAGATGGCATCCCCTGGGTCAGGCGGTCCACTCGATCCCAGGCATCCTCCAGAACTGAAACCTGCTTGTTCAGCTTAAGAGCATGAGTGTCCGTCGCCTCCGCATGAGCCTCCACTGCATCAGCATGAGCTCGCTTAGCTACAGCCTCGGCAACAGCAGAGTTGTTTCCCTCCCCTGAAGGGCTGGCCCTATCCCCAAGACCACCACCCTAAGGCTATGCAGGATCTCCTCATGGCCCCCCACAAGCCCCCCAAGGTCTCCTAAGAGAACAATGGACAACCAATCAAGCCATAGGGCAACCAACCTTGCCAAAATCTGCAAGAGTAACCAAAACCATGTCAGTGTCACCATAAAAACACATGTAAACATAAATAATCAAATAAATGCAGAAAAAAAAAAAGCATACCTAGTGGCCCCAAAGTGTAGCCAGGAAGGAGACCCATCTCTCGATCCCCCCGAAAGTCTAGCCTTGCATATGGGAATGGAAAAAACATCTGGTGGTTGGCCTTAAACTAGGCCTCCGTCGTGGCATTCCACTAACGCCCCACCCTACCCCCACATCCTTGTGGCATCATGGGAGCCCACCTCCTCATGCGAGGCACCTTTAGCCCCACAGCAGGCACCACCACTACCGGTCTCAACAACACCACCAGCTCGTACATGATACTACATACACAAAAAACTTCCATCCATCCTAGATCTTGAAAATATGTGCCACCACCCTATCATAGTATAAATGGGAAAAATCGAAAAAGTGCTTGGCCCTTAATGGTCGCAAGACTCCAACCTACGGGCTTGATTCCTGATGCGGAGCTGACGACCTTGTGAGCTGCACGATAGCCACCAAAGCGCCTTGCTCAGCCAAATCTGTCACCGAGGAAATATCAATGCACCCCTCCATAAAGGGTGCCTCGCCACATTGATGTGCCCGAAACCCCTCAAAATCCATTGTCCCAGAAGGGAGTGGATATCACAATGCCTCACCTTGAGGTAGTAGGCCAATCACAAAGTATATATCCATCTCAAGAAGGATATAAGGTCACACCCACGCAACACAAACACATTGTGCCACTTGTTCCAGTGCTCGATTAGCTAACGTAGCAGTTGGTCCTATGAGCAAAGAAGGTCATTCTCTGCAAACTTTAGCAGACCCCATTGCGCCAACTGTTGGCATGCCTGACCGTCGGCAGCTAAAGTAGTATGGAGCTTGGGCTAGTCTTGATCCCTCCACAACATCCTGTTAGCCAAATAGGAACACATCAGCAGGATAAAAACATAAAAAGTAGGAAAAATTTAAAAAATTTTGGAAAATATTTTCCTCGGTCCTCTACGCGCCTGTCCCTCAGACGAGTGAATGAAAGGCATGCCTGTATTTCTCACAGGCTCACAAAAAGTGCGCCCAAATATGAGAAAATCGTGCTTAAGTCAAACAAACCCTAATTTTGTATGCAGAAGGTGCGCTCTCACCCTAATCGCCTATGCAATATAGGGTAAAATTGTCTTAGAATCTGTACAAACCAATTTTGTATGGACCCCGACACTCTCAGACTGAAAAATTAAAGTACATGACATTATGGAGTTTACCTGGGCATGATATCGCTAATCCCTGGTGCTTAGGCTGACCAAAATGACAAGAACTAATTTTCTGAAGCCTCTGACCTATCAATACTCAATAGACAGAAATGAATTGAATTAGGGCCATATTCACCTATATATCGCCCTTTCAAAAAAATTGGAGGACCATAATGAGAGCTCAAAAGGTCCATTCTCCAGACCGAAAGAAGCACTGTGATCAAAACTCCATAATGTACAAAGGCGATGCCACACATTCGCACCCCAGAAAAATTAAATTTTCAGTGCTGGCAGGTGTGCCCTCTCTCATCTTCTTTTTAAAATCTCATGTCTGTAATATCACAAAAGAAGGAATTTATACAAAAATAAGAACACCTTAAGTTGTTCCAAAGTTGGAGATAGTTCATACGATGTGTTAAAAACACATAGCCATCAATTAAAGCTACATCAGCAACTTATGATTTATTCTATGATCCAAAAGTTGGGGAAAAGAAGCAAAATAAGCCCCATAAATGTTATTCCCAGCTATTTGAGTAATAACATAGGAAAATAATGGTGGGATCCCTTATATTATTTCATATGGGACTTACATACCAAGTGGGAGAAAAAACAAATCACTCTAGCTAAGTTAAACAGATATCCTGGTCCCGATATGGCTCAAAAAGGCCTAAACCCCATGACTTAGCTTATAAAAAATTTACTGAAGCATATACAATGTGATTTTATGAGGGTTTATGATGAAATATGGTGGAATTATCATACATGGAGTGTATTACATTAAATCATGGAGAAAAATGGAGAATAAGATTCTTTTACACATTATAGAAATGACCCGGCAAGGGTTCTATGAGAGTACAAGTGAAAAATATCAGATCTGTAGATCTGGATCTCAAAATGATGCATTATAACTAAATATATGTCTTTATATAGCTGAAAAATACATGTAATGAAGTAAAATCCTCCTTACAAACCTTCTGAGAGAAGGGTTAGCCTTATCCCTGAGAAAGCAGCTCAAACTTGAGGGTATTGACCCTGTCACTATGACACTGCAAGAAAAGACATAGTTCTTGAAAAGGACTGTGCTGTAGATGATGGGAATACTTTTTCCAAGTACCAAGATGTGCAAATATGCTCCAGAATTCTTCTTCACTGATCTCCCAAGAGAAAGAGAGCCTCCTCCTCTGAAAAACAAGTGTTGGAAGTGCTGTTGTGAACCCTCACTATAAGACCCTACAACACAATGTTATACTGCTGCAGAAATAACGTTGTAGCTGAAGGAGGATGCTTGGCCTCAATCCTAGATGTGAGGAAAATTAGTACAACTCCTTCAAGAGGCCTCTCAAGAAAGAAGAAGGATTCCTAAACAGGAAATCCTTATGCTAAGTAGCACAACAATCTCAACTAAACAGTTGAAGAAATTAGGATAGTCTCTCAGACCAAATACAGAAATAAAATCATCAGCATAAACATATTATGGCTGCCTTGCCCTGCTTTTAAACATGTGTGAGCCTTCTTGCCTTGGGCCCCACTCATTAGGGTTTCCTTCACCAAGGAATATTCCTCCCACTTGCACTGCATTTTCTCTATGGATGATCTCCTCCTCTCATACCTACATTGTTGACTTGGTCAAACTTGACCTTGTCCACCTACATTTGTCCCTATTCACACATGAGAGTGTAAAATACAGCTGCTACCTTGATCCCTTTCCACACCATGAAGGATTTTATTCAGATTTTTATTATGCATGGGCCTCCCTACCCATTTATTCATCTCCTAGGTGAGATCAGCAAAATTTAATATTCCAATTTGCTGTATTTAAATTTTGGAATATTACAGTCCTCCCCTCCCAAATGTTGCTTGTCCTCAAGAAAATACAAGTATGGAACTGAATAGTTTCCTCCCAAGGCATGGAGACTAAAATTTATTGGGAAAAAACCCTTTCCCAAGTGGATCCTCCATCCCCAAGCAATCATCCATACAAAATGAGTCACCTCCCACCATGGCAACTCCAGAAAATTTTCCTCCACCTTGAGCTCCTGCAAAGTAGGTGGGCTGAAAATATTCGTATGGTAGACAAGATAGCCTATCCCATGTTGTCTTCCTCTCCACTTATGATAAGTGTAGAGTATATGCTGATCTTGGGCTGCAAAACAATTTCCCTCAAGTGGCAAGATGAAGACTAGATCTCCAAATATCTCCTCTCCAACACTGCGAATCAAACTGGCCCAAATCATCCCATATGTGATGGATAAGAAATAATCACCATATGGCATCCCATCAATCACATGGCCCACCTCAAAAAGAAACAAGTGTTTGACTGTGGTGGCCATATCTCCTCCCATGCTCCCATTACAGCATGCAATGTAGAAAATGTGGGGATCCTCTTCCCAAAAGGACACATCCATCCCATGTGTCTCTCTCCCCATCATGCTCTCAATAGAGATAAGAACAATATCAGCAAAAGAGATCATGATCAACATCAAAATGAGGGAAATAATGAAGGTTTCATGTGGTGCAAGGAAGTACCAATGGTTTCCCATGTAGTTACAATGCAGTTTTCCAAACTGCTGATTCAGAAAATAGTATGGAAAGTTGTTTCTTAATACATGGATAGTTATGTATGTCATCAAGTCTACTAATGAATAGTAACTTGTTAGGTACAATAGCTGATCATAAATGTAAGCAAAACATACTTGCCCAAGGTCATATAAGAGATGGTTGTCTCCATCATATAGATTGGCCCAAAATTGGCCATGAAGACAAATGAAAAGCTTGCCCTATTGTGGAGCAATGCACTACATAGAAATGGTAATAGCATGCAAATATTGTATTAGACAATCAATAAATGCAAAAAAAAATATCTCATCCCCTCCTTGTTTACAATTGCATCAAATGTGAAGTGATCCTAGGGACACTCCATTAATAATTCCAACGCCCAAGGTGACAGCGTTGTTGGACCATGCAATTAGGCTCTTGCCAACTCATAACTCCATTCTTTGACATGCAAAATTTCAAATGCATCTCCCATAATGCTGCTACACATAAGAGGTTCCTCCCAAGGTGGAAGTACCTCTTGAACATCTAAGGCCAAGGAGTAGCCCCTTTGCACCATGATAGTGCCACCTCCTACTCCTGCAACATCATGCAAAGTGTGAGAGAAAATTTTCCCTTGCTCTCCCAAGAATAACCCAGGCAACAAAAGTTTTTGCTACCTCCTCATACCTCCATCATACAAATCATGTAGTGAAAAAATGGTGAAGAATGTAATTTCAACACAATGCATCCATACTCTTTACTTCTCCATGACACAAGTATCCTGCCACATACCCTTAGAAAGAGGATGATGACCAAACTCTTTCAAGAGAAACCAACATAGCCAAGCCTCCGGCTGCCCAATATCATAGATTTGCAAGTAGCTTCCCAACTTCTTGCTCATCATCCACACCCATCCATCCACATGTGGGTGCCTTCCATCATGTTCTTCCTTAGCACTATCCCAAGGAATACTATCATCCTCCCAAATCATATTTCTGCTCTTGCATTTCATGGGATGTTGAAATGCAATGCCTTGGAGATCTTCTAGAGAATATCTCTCATCGATGTCCTTCTTGAATCCATAAGGATCCAAGTGGGATGAGGGGAAGCCCTCCCCAAACTGTTGAAGAAATTTTCTCTTCATGATGTGTTGAAGTGCACCTCCCATGAGATCTCTCCATGAGACCTTATTCCGATCAATGGCCTTCCAAAACCAATAAGGTTCTAGATTTTCTACAGGTAGAAGTTTCTTTATGAGCTAGGGAGTGGTCAATGAGAGAGGGTCATCTAGAAAGGAGAAAGGGTTTATCATTTCAAGATGTCTACCATCTATCATTCCATCCACCATTGCTTCATGAATGAAGCTACCATTTGAATGGTCCCATAAATAATGGGTCCTCCTTTCTTCATCACTGCTCTTATATAACGCAATGCAACTCTATTGCTCTAAATCAACAGAATACAATAATGAATATCCCTCCATAATATTTGTTGAAATGATAGGAGATGGAAAATTAAGCATACCTTGGTGAAATGTGGGAGCAAGAGTTTCTTCCTCAACTATGTTGGCTTCCTTCAGTGTTGAACATGAAGGTTGCTACTCCAAGGGTGTGACAGCGCTGGTACATGCTTCCTCAAGTGGTGGTGAGGATCTCTCTTTTTCTGATCTTCCTTCTCCAAATATCCTGATCAACTTTTGAGAAAACTCAGCAAGAGTAGACACTCTTGCATGGCTCAAATGGTTGAACCACCAAGTGTTTTCTTCACCTTTAAGGTGCAGCACTGCAATTTCTACAGCCTCTCTCTCTACTACTGGATGTAGTAGGAATAAATCCTCTAGTTTCATCACCCAAGCCATTTCTGCACATGTGAGTGATCCGTAGAGGTCCTGAAACTTCAGCTTCAGGACCTCTATTCAGCTTCTAAACCTTCGTAGAAAAATTTTTATAGCTAAAATGCCATGATGACTTGTTTGGAGCGGCGAAATCCTAGAATCCAAAGCTCTAAGACCAAATGTTGTGATACCAGCTCCAAAAAGAGAAGAAAAGAGATATCAACACCTTAGAAATAAATAACTTTGAGGGGGAAACCTCTAATGCATTACATGAATGAACAGTTCTTGGATGAAACAAATTACAAAATCTCCTTTCTATATATAGGAGTCCATGGGGCCACAATGTAATCCTAGTCGGGCGACAATGTAATCCTAGCCGACCTAACAATAATAATTCAAGGGAAAAATAATAACAATATGGGGGTTACAGGGGTACAATAATAACAATAATGAGGTTACACTAACAACAATAAGGGACTATACTAGTAATATAGGGACCTAACAGACCAGGGTCTAAACCTCTGCACAAAATTCCAGTTTTTCTTAGACATTTTCGATGAGTTTCACTCATCAATGCTATTATATTTCTACCTTTATTTGGTGGATTTTTTTTTTTTAAATACCTTTCTCATCTTCACATTTGATTACATACCGTCTTTATAAATTTCTACTGTAACCTTCCATGATTTCGAATTTGTTAGCAGTCAATTAAATTTCCATAAGCAAGTTTTTATGTTAATTTATATGCCTTTTTAAGCTTTGGTATACTTTTATAATTTTCCCACATGGTCGTTGTAAGAACTAAACTCTCCATTCATGCTCATTTCCAGATCTCAACATTAGGACTAAGAGTTACCTAGTGTTATACCCTCACATTGGATCTGAAATATGATTACCATATTATGCTACTCTAACCACATTCCTAACCTCAGTATTTGAAGAAATATGCAACATAATTCAAGAATCCACACCCTCTTAACTGAAACTTCTCTTTTATGTATTTTAGTAGTATTAAAGGTAACTACCCGTCAACAAAATTAATCAAAAAGAAACAATCCTTCACTTTTGTAGCATATTTCTCCTACTTGCATGTTGTAAAATTAGAGGAGCACATAGTTCATCCATTTATCAATTTCTAAAAATAAATATAATATTTATCTGAGAATCAATTGATCATCAAGAAGAAATGATCCTTCTCTTTTTTAGCATATCTCTCCTACTTACATATTGTAAAATTACAGGAATGCACAGTTCATCTATTTATCAATTTTTTCAACATAAATATAATACTTATTTGAGAATCAACGAATTCATTATCCACCCAACCACGAGAAAGGATATTACGTTCTATTCGTCCCTCGTGCTCCTCAGATCGAGTAGCAATAGTTTAAACTTGAGTAGGCAAGCATCAATACTTCTGTCAAGCATGTACTTCTTGTCTGTAATAGAGTCCACTGGTTCTCGACTATCTCAATACCTCTTCAGCAGCATCCTGCTTTCAGAAATTTTCTCTTTCATTTCACATTACGCATTCTACTCATTGGAAATTCCTCTTTATCCCCAGAGGAGAAGGTAACTATTTATTTCTAGCTGCCTCACCAACTTCTCTGGAGTCTTGGAATTTTAAATTGGTTATTTTCCTTCCAAATTTATTCATTTCTTATTCATTAAAAAAAAACAACATAAGCAAGTTTCAAAATAACACATGAGTCTTTATCACCAGTCTTCTCTTCACTAACATGATGTAACTTGCAGTAATTAATCGTAAGTAATTTTCACCTTGGGGTATGTTACATCTCCACCCCCCCACCCTCGCCCAAGGAAAAATACCGTCCTCAGTGTGCTTTTCAATTTTATAAAAGAGTTATGGGTATGCTTCTTGCATAAATCACTCATCCTTCGAGATAGCCATTTGCGTGGTAAAGTGTTTCTATTAAACTTTAACCTGGGCGATGTCTCACTTCTGTAATATTATTTCTCTCCACTCAATAATGTTTTCCCTATCCATTCAAGGATGCGCTGAAGTTCGATCATGGTCCTATTTTTCCAGTTTGACCTGCATTCACCATCCTTGTGGTTTTTAGTTTTTCATCAATGTTTATTTAAGATTATATACATATATATTGTTTCAATCTTCATTATTACACTATCAAATGTTATTCGTATATCCATCAAAGATCGCTAACCCACATTACAACCTAGCAAGGGTCAATAACCTACACTCAATATTATTTAGTAGCATTATTATAACCACATCGTTGTAAATCCCTTTATTTATTCAATGATTTTCATAAATTGGCAAGACTATTCCACAAATTTATCACTCACTATGTGCTACTACTAATCATAAACAATAGTTTGCTTGTATTTCCCCCTTTTTATCTAGTTAAGTTATTTGGAATCCATTGCAAAATTAAGTCCATTATGTAGCCTTCTTATTAGTTTGGCTCTTTTCTTTGTCGTATTGCAGATAAAGGATAGATGTTGTATATCCATGGATTTATTATCACACACTCACTTTATTGGTTCAGTGGGTTACTAAGATTAATCTGAATCTAATTATTTCGAATCTAATTAATCCAATTCTATTTGAAATACACCAATACCACAACAGAAATGTTATTTACATGATTTTTTGACACTTCCAAATATATTTCTAGTAGCTTTTCTTATAATATTGAAACATCATATTCCTCAAAATTCATACATCTTCCAAAAAATTGATTAAAATTCATGCAGCTACAAATTCATGAATCTACATTTTTCCTTCAAATTTAACTCATTAGATGTATCCCTAGGAAAGTGGTCACTATGTTGGAATTATATTGTCCAATGTCTCATGAATAAGCATGTTAATTTAACCCTAACAATGGAATACATTGAGGATGAATCCCTCAAATATTATCTAGGAGTTCAAATCCAGCTTTATTTATTTTCGTAGTGTTCTTAGTAGGATGCATCTTATCAGTAGAATCATTTTGGACACATTCTAAAAACAACCATAATAATTTTGTAATTCGTGCACATGAACAAAGCCTACGGGTATGTGGATGGAACCCATCACATGGCATAATATCCCAATTAATCCCATGCCAATGATCCTAATCATATCTTTTTTTCGAGGTATTTAAGATAAAATCACTGAGTTCTCTGCTCAGACACCACAATTTACTAAATAACAGTTCGAGCCAGAGACTTCGTGTTACATCATCAAAAATATACAAAAATTGACTGAGCTTATATATACCTTGGTACTAATCAATAACATAATTCCCATCTAACCTGGGATTTTTTTTTTCCTAGAAGGATACAAATACCAAATACAAGCCATCATTTTCATAACTTTGAATGCAGTGGCATCAAATCATTTCATTATGCAATAAACAACATTATCCACTAAGAGAGTGAGTCCTCTCTTGTTCACAACTCATTCATTGATACCTAAAATGTACATTCTTGTTTGCCAGCAAGGACTTAAAAGGTCAAAATAAGATCAAAATATTTATTCTTTCCCAAGACAACGACAAAGACACAAAATTCAAGGATCTTCATCCTTGGCATTCGATATAAATGGTTAACATTAACCATTCCCATTAAACTTGTAAGGGTTCCTTGCATAGTCAAATTTCCACTATTTGAAGTACAATCATCGACATCATTTCTAATTTTGTTGGTTTTCGATAAGATTTTTGAATGGAAGACATAACTTTAGCAAACAATACTTCCCATACCTCATGTCAAAAATGTGTGAAAAGTGTGTTATTTATTTTATCCATACAAAAAAATAAATTTATTCCAAATTTAAAACACTTATTCTAATACAAACACATGTTCAAAAGAACTATCCACAAGGTGGCTACGCCACCATTAAAAATTCTAGTGGAACTTGTTTTACGTCTACACAAAAGTTTTATTCTTCTCTCTCCTTTTTTTATGTTATATATATGAGAATAAATCACATAGCGTGATAATATTATGTTCTAATTTATGTCAACTTACACAATAAAACCTACTCAACAATAGTAATTTGGGTATTCATGTGTTCCACAACTCAATTTTCCCACAGAGTACAAGAAAATTATTCTTTCTGAAATTTTTCTTATCCATTGAAGAGGAAAGTGTTATGACTTCAGTTCTACCCACAATAATGAAATTCAAATGAAAATATGGTATGGAATCCCTACAAACAGTGATTCATACAAAAAAGGATACCTTTCCATCTTACAACCAAGAAAAGAAAACAACTATTCCCTTGAGATCAATACCAGTTGTATGGTGTAACCATCATGAGCTGTAATTTTTTGTACAATCATGTGTGACTTTCCCATGTAGTGATTTGTGTAATGAGTGGATAGGCGCATTCAAAATTAAACATAAAAATTAGTTTCATGCCCAGAGAGTAATTTTGAGTCTTCCTTTTGATAATTTCCTACTCAAATTCATCTAATAGAAAAAAGTGCAGCATACACAAGCCAACCCAGAGGATTTCATCTATGCCCAAATAATTTTACCAACATATTGCGTGGTTTTGAAATAATTTCTTCAAACACTAGGGATGCATACAACATTATGAAGTTGAATCTACACTGAATATCATGATTCCTAATCACTGTCTATATAATAAGTCATTAAAATGGTGTATGGAATATATTTAAGGAATTCCTTGATGGTAATTGCAAAAAAAAATGCACAACAGATCCAGGTTTATCTTATTTCCCATAAAACTCATCGATTATTCAGGATTTAAGAGAAAATGACCAACACTGCTAAAATACAAACAATGTGCAGGAAAATTCAAATGTCATCTCAACCCTAACTATTGCAAACTAATTGGAAAATGTCATAGTTCTAAGACCTCTAAGTGACAATTTTGCTTAGATATTTTCTATGAGTTTTCCTCTGCAAAACGTTCTAGTTTTTCTTAGATATTTTCTATGAGTTTCCCTTATCAACACTATTATATTTCTTCCTTTCTTTGGTGGATTACTTTTTAAATACCTTTCTCATCTTCAAATTTTATTACATATAATATTTATAGATTTCCACTGTAACCTTCCATGAGTTCAACTATGTTACCAGTCAATTGAATTTCCATAAGAAAGTTTTTGTCTTCATTTATATGCCTTTTTAAGCTTCGGTATACTTTTATAATTTTCCCACATTGTCATTGTAATAAATAAACTCCCTTGTCATGCTCATTTCCTGATCTCAACATTAGGACTAAGAGTTACCTAGTGTACTACCCTTACATTTTATTTGAAATATGATTAGCATATTATGCATACTCTAACCACATTCCTATCCTCAGTATTTGAAGAAATATTCAACAGAATTCAACTATACACACTATATTTACTAAAAAATTTCTTTTAAGTATATTTATTAGTATTAAAGGTAAGTACATGTCAACAAAATTCATCAAGAAGAAACAATCCTTCACTTTTGTAGCATATTTCTCCTATTTGCATATTGTAAAATTACAGGAAAACACACTTCATACATTTAGCAGTTTTTCAACATAAATCTAATACTTATCTGAGAATCAACTAATCATCAAGAAGAAACAGTGCTTCAATTTTGTACCATATCTATCCTGCTTGCATATTGTAAAATTAGAGGAACACATAGTTCATCTATTTATCAGTTTTTTCAACATAAATCTAATACTTATGTGAGAATCAATCGATTTATTAGCCAGCCAACTACGATAAGGTCTATTACGTCCTCTTCTCCCTTCATGCTCCTGACCAAAGCCAGTAGCAGCAGTTTAAACTTGAACAGGCAGACATAAAAACTTTTTTCAAGCCTCTGCTTCTTATCTGTAACGGAGTCCACTAGTTCTCGACCAGCTGAAGACCTCTTCAACAACGTCCTACTTTCAGACATTTTCTCTTTCATTTCACAACATGACTTATCCTCATTGGAACTTCCTCTTTATCCCTAGTAGAAGGTAACTGTTTCTTTGTAAGTACCTCACCAACTGCTCTAGAATCTTGGAATTTTAAATCAGTTATGTTCCTTCGAAGTTTCTTAATTTCCTATTCATAAAAAACACTAACATAAGCAAGTTTAAAAATAACACATCAGTCTTCATCACAAGTCTTCCCTTAACTAACTTAATGTAACTTGCAGTAATTAATCGTAACTAATTTTCACCTCAGGGTATGTTATATTTGGTCACTTATTAAGTTGTTGTTTCCATAATTGAGTGAAGTTTTACAAACCAAATTTATTTATTTATTTTAATTAATATTATATTTCTTTTCCTCATTGTTAATATTTAATGGTTGTTATATAAATAGTTTTGGATTTAGAATATTATCAATTAAATTGTTTAGTTTTTATTAATAAATAGTGTATTGAATAATATTTATATATTTTTCATTTTAACATTTTATTACAATTTTGGATAAATTTATTTGTTTTAATATGTATGGGTAATTTGAGGATTTTTTATACAATTGGTTTGTTTTCATATTTATTGATATTTTGTAGATATTTTTTTTGTTAATTAATAGTTATTAATTATTAATATTACTGATTGTGATATATTATTTTGATATCAATTAATATTATTATTTTCTCTTATTTAATAGATATTAACTTTATATATATATATATATATATAACCCCTAACTACATATTCTACCATAATTTACTTAGCAACTTACAGGTTAAGGACGGTAAATAAAGTTCTAAACGTAAATATTACAATAATTGTTATGGCCACAATACATGCATACATATGTTTAACCAATGTTGAAAGTTTTAATTTATATTTTTAGTCCCTGCCCCTTCGGGGGCGTAGGGACTATAATAATTGGTTTTTTAGGGGGCTATTAATTGACACAGAAATCAAAGAAAATTTTTGCATTTTATGCAAAGTTTTCTTCACGCTTTATTAGTCCTTGCTTTTAATATTCCATTTCATCCAATCAAAATGCAAAATATTTTGTCATCTTACGGGCCTCATATTGAGGAAAAATTTAATATATATTTCCCGAACTTCACAACATTTCTATAAAATAAGATTAATGCGAGCATAATGCTAGCATTAGTTCCAGAACATTTAATGTTTGAGATCAACATAATTTTTCTTGTATATTACTTTGGTTAATATGAAAATGTTTATATGAAAGTGAGTAGCATGACAATGCACAGGATGCAAAGTGGTGACAATAGATTACGCAGGGATACGAGTGGAAAGTGGCGTAATCTAGGATATAAATGGCGAGTTGAGGCCTTTTTCTCCATTAGGTATGTGTTTTCCTTCTTGCTCCATCAAGCCTTTGTTTTCCTTGAAGAACCTTGAAAACCCATTGAAAACCCATTGAGGTAATTGGACGGGTTTAGTTCCTAATTTTTGTGAAGCAGCAAATGATCCAATTTCAGTTTATGATACATCTACATTTTCTCTAGTTCCAATTTATTCAGTTTAAGTTGATCTAGTCGAAGCTTCGCCTGTTGATTCAGTTGCCTCGAAAGCATCACAACTAGTTGAGGTTGATGACCTTGAACTAGTTTCTATTGTTCTAGTCCCAACTTATTTTATAGCATTACCTCTAGTTCGATAGCCAAATTCAGTTCCAGTTCGAGTTTCTCTACTAGAAACTATACCTTGGCAAGCAGAGGCAACACCTGCAGTTGAATTAGCACCAAAAGTAACAGTTCCATCAGTAAGAGTAGTTATATACCCAGCAGCATATGCTGAATCATGGCTACTAGCTTAAGCACCTATGTTGGGGGTAGGCAAGGAGGTCAGGTTCATCTGATATGACAAAATAGTCTAATTCACCATTTTAGTCCTTCTCTTCCCATTTCTCACGCACATTCTTTAAAAGTAAGTGGGAGACAGATAATAGGGAGACAGGATGGTCACTTCTAGAAGGGAGAAAGTTAATTATAGCAAGTCGCAAGCCCCTTCTTCTTCACAGGTGCAGGTTTGTTCCTTATGAAAGCTTACTGAAGACCTTACAACCACCAAATATTGGGTCTTTATGGGTGTTACTCGGATCATAGTACTAATCAACTATAATATTATACCTCTAAGTACCTCCAAGTATAATCTTAATCAGAGGATTTTTAGTATCTCTTTTTTTCTTGTGTGCATAGAAATTAGAAACTAGTAATTTTATGGCATAGAAATTAGAAACCAGTATTTTTATGGCAAAGAAATTAGAAACCGGTATTTTTATGGAAATTTTCCCGGTAAATCTGATAAATAAAAGCTAATTTCATCTGCAAACCTTGTACATTCCTTTCTTTCCACTTTTTATCTCATTTCTTCTTATGCGCAATCTCATTCGTATAGAAATTGTGCATAGAAATTAGAAACCAGTATTTTTATGGAAAGTTAATTAGAATGGAAAGCTTCCTAGTAAAGATTTTGAAATCTGATAAATGAAATCTAATTTCATTTTTCAGACCTCACTCACTCTCACCATCCCAATATTCTACAATCAAGATGGCCATTAAACCTGCAAATTTTGACCTCTTTCCTTTTTGCATGCATTTATTAATATTTTTCAATGCACTACGGTGATATGTGCTATAGAAGCCCAAATATTCTCGTGGATCTACTACAGTCACAAACATCAGATAATTGGCCTCTAATTTTATGGCTTCCAGGAGGATCGGTAGAACCCATGAATTTTACTCTAGCAGCGCTATTCATTTTAAAATTCAAAAAAAAAGGATGACCCAATATATCTGCAGTTGTTCTTACTCATTGCTATATTTTCTATGCAATTATCACGAACCCAATACTGCGTAGGATAGCCCTGTTGGTACAGGTAATATAGGTCCAATATTTGATTGAAACATTTCATATACTTCAATTTGACTAGAAATTTGAAGTCCATAGGAAATTTAGAACTGCCAGAATTAATATTCAAAATCTATCAAGTTGCAATCTCTCTTGAGGGTTGTTTTTTCAATATGTTTTTTCTATGACGTAGCAGCAATTCCAGCTAGGAAGGGACTTGTTTCTCACAAACTATACTTGTTTTTTAATGTTATCAAGCGGTTTTCAAGTTCATTTCTTTGGGGCTTAACTATGTACACCTTAGTGTGCATGACTTGTCACACTTGTAACATGGGGTTGATCAATGTTTAACCATAGGTGGAAGAAGTATTTAGAGCTTTCCCTTCAGCTAGCTGTCACGATATAAGTTGAATTGATATGATTTGACTTGATGTTGAGGATAATATAAACCGTCCATGTAGCAACAAGATTATCAATGGTGATAAAAGAATGCTTCTATTACTGGAACCGTTCCTACCCTTTGCTCCACGTCGACCATCCCATTATTCTCCTTTGTCGTTGCTTTCGTTACCTCCATGCTAGTAGACCTAGCTGGGAATTATGCCAAGATGGTAAGCCCATTTTTGAATATAAAAACTCTTTAACTAGTAGACACTCGCATATATATCTCGCCTTATTGCTTTTATCTTATGGTTTACAAATTTTGGATGGAAACTCACATGATTTCGAGGTTCACTTTTGAATTGTTCGCTTGAAAGAGGGATTCATTTGGTTTCCTCTACTACAGGCAAAATTCTTTGAACCCCCTCTGGTTATTGGTTTCCTGTTTGTAAATTATAGTAAACTCCTTGTTTTATTGAACCATCAACAAAGTTTGACTGGTATATTTGGTTCAGGATATTGGACCTGTCTTAGCAAGCTACAGATAAAGTTATATTTCTTCATAAACCCATTCCTTTTGGTTAAGCTATATGATGGTCATTGTGGTTTCTATTCTTACATTCAAAGGTTTTGATTCGTGATTGTGTTTTGTGCTTTCAAGTAAACCCTTTGTCAATGACTTGTTGCTTTTCTTTGAAAGAGTTTTCGGCATCAATAAAGGTTCTTACACCCAAATTTTTGTTGTCCCAGGTTTTTCTAGACTTTTTCTCAAATATGGCTATCTTCACAACTTACAACCCAATGAGGGTTATTTCTTTGTTAATTTTTAGGTTGAAAGTTTAGGTCCTTCATAGGGAAGAGAAACCCAAATTACATTCTATACTAGGGCTTTTAATGGAACTCTAGTACTTTTAATTTTATGATTATATCCATGTACAAAACCCGTCAAGGGTCGAATTAAAATATGCTTTCTTTTATATATTATTGTGTTAAGAACTAATAGTTTTGCAAGTTTTATTTCAGTCGTGGATTTCACTATAAATGTTCTTTTCTCTTAACATTTGGTCTCTAGATTTATTCTGGTGTGAGAGTTATTAAATGCATATATATATATATATATATATATATATATATATATATATATATATATATATATATATATATAGCTGTTCTAGATTACATTTTATAGGTTATAGTTTTCTCTCTTAATGAATAGCATGTTATTTTATTTCCATTATTATTGTGTATACATGTATATGTTCACTGTCTAGTGTCGAAAATATATTTGATTTCCTTGTTTGCATGTTATTGTTTCAGTTTAATTTTCTAGCTACGAGGACTTTCGAACTAGTCTCGAGTTCAGATTGTTGGAAAAATAATGAGAGGGGGGGGGGGGCATACTAATACATGGAGTCCTTAGCATAACATTACCTTTCCTATCATCAATAATTCAAACTTACATCAATCACCTAATACAGTGGAGTTACATATTTGACTCCATCATAACATACTAAGGACTAGACTCCCTTGACATTATATGAACCCGATTGGGGTTATAACCACTTCCTTTATCCTCTCTCCATGTGACTATCGAAGTCCATCTTCTCCCATAGGCTTATGTGCATGCAACTATGACTAAAACTGAGGGGAACCATAGGTTCTTCAGGTGAGGATATCTGCCATTTTTTGGATCACCTTCCCTAACATATCTACTAGCCTCTACACCTCTGACATGTCCTCTAACACAACTTCAAGTAGATCAAACAATCCTCCCAATTGTCACTACCAAATTGATCTAGAAATCCAATAAACAAGGTTGGAAAGTGCTCCAACAAGTCCTCCATTCTCTATCATCTTCACCACAAGCCGCAAAAACTCTAGAAGACCTCCAAAAATATCTATAGCACCATCATCAAGCCATCACATTACTACAAAAATTCATCCTCATATGCATAAGCATGAAGACCTGAATGAATATCTAGTTGACAACTCAACTAGTGGGTCATGAACAATATCTATCACATGTAGATCTACTCATCACCTGTAGCAAAATCCTCTACCTATAGAAGGATCAGTAAATCATGATGAAATTCCCATCAATCCAAATGCCAACACAAGCCAACTCCTCTAAGAAAATCATGCTACCATCAATCTACTACATTTTCATCAAGTGTATCATCATCAATAAGAATAACATCATTTCCGACACATGTTGACACACACCATGGTCCATTAATATACATCATCATGAGTTTGACATAATTGCATGACGTCAAGATCTGAAATAAATGTCAACACAACCATCTCTTTGTTAATACATTAATACCCACCAATAGGACTACCAAGTCAACATTGAAAATTTTAGGGGCGAATAATTTTCGCCCATGGGCGAAATTAAAGGGTTTTAATGTCATAGTATATTATTTCAAATCGTCCCAAATTTATTTTATAAAAAAATTACATTAGAGGTTAGCCCACCTTATTTTAAGGGAGAGGGTAAAAAAAGTAAAATTATTTCAAATCGCCCCAAATTTATTTTATAAAAAAAATAGGTCTCGAGATTAGCCCACCTTATTTTAAGAGAGAGAAAAAAAAAATCTCTAGATTTAAGATGGATCTAGGTAAAAATAAAAATCACACTATGTGAAAATAATTTTACTTTATCAAAATAAAATAAAAATAATAATAAAATAACATTAAAATAAAAATAATTTCATGGTATTGACACATGGTATGACAACCCATGGTATTCACCCATGGTTTTCATGTGGAACATAACATATTTAAAGGGTAAACTTAAAACAACCTAGATCCAACTTAACTTGGGATCTACCAACCAGAGAAAGAGATATCAAATATCAAATAGCTTTTGACGCAAACCTATTTTCACTGAGTGAAAATAAATTCAACCCTTTTGAGGTCTGATGGATCCAAAGTTAGACTGGATTTACACTAACCACATTTTGTAAGCCTAGATGATGCTTCCGAATTGGGTATGTTTTTTATGTTATACATTCTTAGATGAGGGTTTAGAAGTGGGTAT
The DNA here is from genome assembly GCA_034641835.2 of Pinus albicaulis. Classification (NCBI taxonomy): domain Eukaryota; kingdom Viridiplantae; phylum Streptophyta; class Pinopsida; order Pinales; family Pinaceae; genus Pinus; species Pinus albicaulis. Next base: position 699,113,976 of record CM076572.1, read on the forward strand.
GTTTTTTATGTTATACATTTTATTTTAGAATATTGTTAGGAGTTGTAAACAATTTATTTCCCCACTAAGATATAAATTTAAAGATAATAGGGCAATTGACATTATGGATTGTGTGAATTTGAAGATGATGTAACAAAATCTTCTTGTAATTTTCTCAGAATGTTGGATTTCATGGAATATTTTCCCACCTCCATGGAATTCCTGATTCTGATATCTCGAGGGTAGACATTTTTTTAACAAAATATTCTTGTAATTTTCTCAGAATTTTGGATTTCATGGAATATTTTCCCTCTTCCATGGAATTCCTAATTCTGATATCTCGAGAGTAGACATTTTTTTAACAAAGTATTCTTGTAATTTGCTCAAAAATGTTCGATTTCATGGAATATTTTCCCTCCTCTAAGACGAGACTCCTCCTTTAACTGTGCCTCATGAATAGTAGACTCTTCTTTGGGAAAGGATTCATCTTAACTTCAATAAGTTCAGCTGACCTTTACTTTCATTTTAATACCTTTATTGACAATATATAATATCAACAAGTTAGACATCATTTTAGAGAAATCTTATTGAAATTTAATCTAAAATATTATATTCTCTGAAAAATAAATACAATTAAAAAGAAACTTTGGAAATTTATTTTTAGCGATGGCACGTTGGTTTTAACCCTAATCTCTTCAATGTTTAACCACATTGGCTTCTATATTTGTAGGTATACATTGTGTTTTTTTTACTTTTAACTTAGATGAAATTCATAAAAGGAAATGCTAAAAGTGAGATGAAGGGTTGTTTAAAAATGAGATCATCATAAAAAAGTTCTATGATGGGTAGGAGGACCCATCAATTTTTTTCCCTGAAGCCGTGGATTTTAAACCTTTACAATTTTGGAATGGAGTTGTCATTAGTGCAACTTTTTGGAGCTTCCAATGATGGAATCCAGTGAAACAATTTGAGGTAAACTCTTGATTTATGTTATTTAAACTGGTTTTTTTACTGTATATATGGATTCAACACCCTAAAAAACCACTAGGGCACTTCGATTGTGCATGGTTACCCCTTAAACTTATGTTTACAATGAATTCCAGCCAGATTTTAGAGAAATTAGACCGGAAAAATCTAGGAGAAAAGCCTTCAAAAATTTTCACTAAAGACTACTCTTTTCGGAATAAGTCTAGGTGGTGTTATTAACTTTTTTATACTTTATTCTTAGTTTATTTTAATTAAGTATGAAAACATTTTCTTTGAGAAGTAAGTAAATAATCTGTAATTATTTTATATTTTTATTTTTTTATGAAAAATATGAAAACATTTCTTTAGACAGTAATGAAATAATGATTCTACATATGTATTTTTTTATAAAAATTATGAAATGAAATTCTAGCTTTATGAAACAATAAAAGGGACTCGAAAATTTCATTCAATTAAAAAAAAAAGTCATCCAGAAATGTGTTTGCATTGGATAAAAGAAAATATTCTTGTTTTTGTCCTGATTGCATAGATAACACAAAATCCAATGATGTACGTGAAAAAAAAATGTATGTAAAAGATTGGAAACATACAGAGCTAAATACAAAGGGATAATGTTTGTTGCATTGTTTGAAGAAATGCAATCAAAGGAGACTATAATATCATCTGATGGTGATCAAGTTTCTGATCTTGTTAGAGAAGGTAACATTTGAATTGCTTTCTAATGATAAAGATCAAGAAATAAATTTGAATATGTATAATTTTTTCAAGTTTGTTTTATTGTGCAGGAGATGTTTTTGCTATAATTGTACCTAATGACAATGATGAAAATGTGAAGTATTATTTGATGCATTGCACTGAACAAAAAATGAAATTATTAGAAGACTATAATGATCATGGATTTCCATATGAAAGAGGATGTATTATACTGAAAGGTTATTTTTTCAGACAAACTAATCAAAGTGGGAATTTTGTTTACTTTGAAAACTATGAACCTGATTTCATAAGTTTTCAATATAGTCACTTGGTGTGTGCAACATGCATAAATTTGACGGAAGTTCAATCAAAGAAAAAAATGAATATTAAGAAATGGAAAATGTCAAAATCCGATCATGAACAGATTATTGAAGATGGCATTCCATTGGAATTTTTTTGATTGAACTGCCCAACAATTTATTCTCTTTGGATTATATGTTCTAGAATTTCCAGTACTCAATTAAAAATTGAGCTACCTTGTTATGTTATCTGTGCAAGTGTTTTAACATGTACAAATTGTTTTGGTACATGCACACTCTAGTATCAACTGAAAGTAGCTTTTTTATACATGCATTGATTAAAAATGTTGCATATATATATGTGTGTGTGTGTGTGTGTGTGTTCTAGAATGTAATTAACTGTTGAAGTAGTTTTACTATGTGCATTGATGAAAAATGTTTCACTTACTCAATATATATGTTCTAGAATGCAATTAACTGAAAGTAGTTTTTCTATGTGCATTGATGAAAAATGTTGCATGTACTGGATATATACACGAACCCAATGCAGGCCCAGTTTTTCTTGTGGGATTTTTTGGTAAAAAGTACCCACAATGTAAATAAATCATACGTAGTATAATTTTGTACGAATATTTCTTTTAGACAAGAGACTCAGAGCACTTCTTCAACTTTCGATGGGATTTGACCCACATCTCTATTCCTGATTTAAAATTTAGTACAAAATTTTTCTATCCAATTATCAAATATGTTCTATGTGCGTTGATAAAAAATTTACATACTACATACTATTGTTTGAGTGATTTTTTTTTTTAAACTTAGCAAATGTACTTCAACCATGTCCAATACTTGAATTTTAAAATTTTTTTGATTATATCAAAACAAATTACTTCACATGTCATGACAATTGTAGTTCAACTATCCAATAAAAAAATTAAACATTTAACATTATATCACATGCCAAATGTAGATTGAAATGGTATCCAAAAATTAATTTTAATTTTTTTTTTATTATATCACAACATTACTTCACATGCCATCCAATTGTAGTTCAACTGTCCAATAAAAACATTTAACATTATATCACATGTGCCAAATGTAGATTAAAACCATCCAAAACTTAAGTTTTAAAAACTTTTTGATTATATATCATACAACATTACTTCACATGCCATGCCAATTATAGTTCATCTATCCAATAAAAACATTTAGCATATATCACATGCCAAATGTAGATTGAAACCATCCAAAACTCAACCTTTAATTTAACAAAAAATTATATATCACAACATTACTTCACATGCACGTATTACTTCACATGCCATGCGATTTTTAGTTCTTGAATATCCAATAAACCAATTAAACATTTAACATTAAATATCACATGCCAAATGTAGATTGAAACCATCCAAAACTTGAGTTTTAAAAACTTGTTGATTATATCATGTCACATTACTTCACATGTCATGCCAATGCCAATTATAGTTCAACTATCCAATAAAAAAATTTAACATTATATCACATGCCAAATGTAGATTGAAACCATCCTAAACTTCCCCTTTAATTTAACAAAAAATTATAGATCAGAACATTACTTCACATGCCAAATGTACTTCTTGGGCATCCAAAACTTAAATTTTCAAAACAAAACAAATTATAACACATCATTACATAACATGCCAAATGTAGTTTAGAAGCAAAACATTAATTTATAGATGCAACATTACTAGTAGTTCAATTATCCAAATCTTAAAAGTTTAAAAAACCAAACAAATTATATAACAACATTACTTCACATTCACATGCCAGAAGTACTAAAACCATCCAAAGCTTAACTTTTTGGAACAAAACAAATTATATTAACAGTGTAATAAAATATGTCCAAAAATTGTAGATCTCACAAGTATCAAGTATCAAGTTATATATATATGTGTGTGTGTGTGTGTGTGTGTGTGTGTGTGTGTGTGTGTGACAGTGCATCTAGATAATATATAAAAAAGTAAATTTAAGACTATCTAAATCTTGAAATCAAATCTACAAATCATGTCCATCAAATAGAGATGGATGTAGTGTCTTTCATATCAGAGTCTCAATCTGCGCACTATCTTGCAAAGCATGGGAAACCTGTACACATTGCATATACAAACATTAAAATTTGATGTTTTAAAAATGAGTGAGAATATATATAGAACTTCATGTAAAAAACAAAATATATAAAAAAATCATGCAATACCTCATGAGGTTCCCTCTCCATTTTTTCGCCTGTTACAAGTTCCCCCATGGGAACATATCCAACAGTCAACTGTACAATATACATGTACAGTTATATATATATATATATATATATATATATATATATATATATATATATATATATATATATTTAAAAAAATTAGGATGAAAATTCACGTGTATATATATAAACTTATTTTCAATAATATTAAAAAAAAAAACGAGACAACTTTTCAAATGGTTGAAATGGTGGATGTTCCTATCTCGTCGCTAGAGTCTGCGGATTAATCTAAATCTTCTATGAAACCTAAATTAAAATTTAAAAGAAAGTATAAAATAAATAAAGATACGATATGCGATTTATAATAAAACTTAAATAAACTTCAATTTAATTATAACTAAATTATACATATATATATATATATATATATATATATATATATATATATATATATATAAGTGAAAAATTAGAATACTTATACCAATTGAATTTGGCGGACATCTCTAAGAGGCTCCAAAAGAAAATCTCCAAGAACCTAAAATTCAAAAAATTTAAAATAACTCAAGATATAGATATACATATCTCAATTTTTAATGGAACTTTTTGAGGTGGAATATATATATATATATATATATATATATATATATATATATATATATATATATATATATATATATATATATAGCTTAAACATAAATTTTAAATGTTAAAAATTTTCCATACTTGTTGTGGATGTGGCACATCTCCTAAGGAAGTAGAAAGTACATCTCCCAAGGAAGAAGAAGGTACCGCCATCCCAAAAACATCGGACAGAATCAAAATCTATTAAAACATTTTATTATTATATATGTACATGTACATGTGTGCACAAATATTTATTTTAAAAATATCACTTAAAAAACACTAACATTTGTCAACATATCTTGATGGTGAGACCCATCTGCATTGTTTGAGCCAGAGGTACCAAATGTGATATTAACATTTTTGTCATTCATCATGCGTGAAAACTACAAATGGTGTTTTAACATATAATGATACATTTTTGCTAGATTAATGTACATACAAATAAATGTATACATGTACATACACATGTATTTATTACAAATTGTGCACATGTATGTGTTAAAATAATTAAACCCTAAGGTCATTAGCACATACCGTTCCCGTGCACTCTTCCTCATGAAGAATTAGGTCTTGCCAACCATTGCGACAATTCTTTGCATATATTTCGAGATCTTCAACATTATGTTGTCAATCTCTTCATCTGTACAACACACCAAATTGGTACGTGCATTCACGCGTGCTCTTTGTCGATTTAGAAAAACATCGAATCCATCCATTGTAAACATTGTCGATCATGACATCCCTTTCTTATCAACTTATTTGAGAACTCGCCTCCATCTCTGACCAGAGAGTCTCGACCCAAAAAGGTCGACTCACCAATGGCGGCTCAGGGCGAGGAAAATCCACATCTCGCTTAGCGCCCTTACGGTCACACAATCGACCTTCCCCAGACTAAAAAATTCTGACGGAAGGTCATTGTACTTGGGTTTCATTTTCAGAAAAAAAAATTGTGTAAAACAATTGTGCAAAATAAACAGGAACTTCGTCGTTCCATGGGAGCCTTCTATAGGCCGCAAGGTGCCTATCATACAAATAGTGAGCTATATTGGGGTGCTTGAAATATTGCACCTTCAACATTTTTATTTTTGGCCCTTCCTTGAAATTTAACATTGACTTCGCCATATCTTTTGTCACTCTTTGTTTTACATCTTCCCATTTATTAGGACCCATTACTGTTTCCTTTTTTTTCTCATGACTTCTACAAATGTATTAGTCGTTGGCCCAAGATTTTTCTACACATTTACTATTTCGCCGAATGAATGTGTAACTATTTCGAGGTTTTGTCGACTCTCGGCAGTCAAAGCCACGAGATCTCTCCGCAATTTTGCATGAAGTTGTTGACACGTTTCTAAGGTGCATTGCGCCATGTTTCTTTCCCATGTTATATCAGAAATGTTGGTTGCATAAGTTATGGGTAGACAACCTTCTTCTTGAATGTAGCCTTCTGCCCTGCATCTATTTTTACCAATATTTGAAACATTTTCAGCCTCTGCATCAATATATATATATATAATTTTATATTAGACAAAACACATGTAAAAAAATTTGTACAAATTCAATGAAAAAAATATTGAAATTGATGGAAACCTCGACATGGTTGGCTAGCATCTTCTCCACCATGAAACTGTTGAGAACCAGAACGACCCTGCTGAGAACCAACACCACCAGTCGTTGATTTTCCTCTGGGAGAATAAATATCACCACCTTCACACAACCTACTGCCATTTATTTATGTCCCTCTAAGGGGATTTGAACCACCACTAACCTCTCGAGAGGAGAGAGAAGCTTCATAAACAAATACAAAGTTATAATCAATTGAAAAATACATGCATACATATAAATACAAGTGTACATATTCATTGATTAAATTGTGTTAATACCATACCACGACTGGGTGAAACATGGGCATCCATGGCTGGAGTAGAGACCCTTCTCTTCTTATCAGCTCCTAAAAAATAAAAAAATGAAACTTATTAACAACTAATTTAACTCACAAAGTTGATAAAAAATCAATTCCGTATGTACACACATGTATGGAGATTTAAGATTATATTTAAATTTACCATGAACAACTGTCGATCACGATCCCTGATCCTCCCCTCTCGTACAGATATGGGATTCTGTTGATCTTCTTCATTCATCCTCCATGATATATATATCTACGGTGGACATTTACAATTAATTTTAAAAAAAAACTAATTTAAATTAAATTCAAAATAAAGTTCAAAAAATTAATGTTTAATTTAGTGTAAACAAATTATGTAAAACACAACTTTCAAAGCACTAATTGATGTGTGAAACTCAATTTAAGAAAAAACAAAAGTTATAAAAATGATAAGTTCGACAATTTTTTTTTTACATGGTGGAAGCACACTTGGTATAAAATTGGAAAACACACATTGTCATTAAAAAAGAAGCGAAACTCCATTTAAACAAAAAATTGTTGAAGTCCCCGCATTTTAATTTCATAAAAATGTGAAGTTCACCACTTGTTGGAAATGTGAAGTTCACTAATTTTCGCTTTACATTGTGTGGTGGGAGCACACTTGGTATATAATTGAAAAAAGCACATGGTCATTAAAAAAGACACATCTATAAGTACACAATACACACATATCCAAGATATGTTACAATGTCGATCAATAAATTTTGAAGGAGAGCATCTCAACACTAATTCATCTTTGAGAGATGAATCTTGCATTAGCATTGCCTCATATAATTCTAATTCATCTATTAATTCATCTTTGATAGATGAACCTTGAATTTTCATTGCCCCACACAATAAATTAGCAGACATCTTATTCACATTTTTACAATGCCTTATACTAAAAAATTGAAATTGGCTAACACTATTGTTTGCTATTCCATGCAGTTCTTTTAGCCTCTCCTTCTTAACTTGGTATACGCCATTCATCTGGTTGCACACAAGTTCAAAATTAGTGAAAACTACAATTCCATTTGATCCATACTCCATTGCTATTTCCAAGCCTTCTATCAATCCAATATAATATGCCTCGTTGTTTGTTGTTCTTCTTGGTATATTCATTTTCCTTTATACGACTTTGCTAGTCACAATATTGGAAAGGACATATGTAATCACTGCATTCCCTAGATTGGCATAGAAAGAAACTTCTATGCATAATTTCCACTTTTCAACCATATTTAATGGTTTTCTTATACCTAAAAAAAAACAAATTCAATAATATATATATATATATATATATATATATATATATATATATATATATATATATATATATATAATAAATTGACATTTATTACAAATGCATGGGAGAAATGAAAAACTTATATTTATATCTATTCCAGAGATTGACTGTAGGGGCATTTACTAGATATGTCACCTTTCATAAAAGATGAGATCCAGAGGCTACCTCGTCCTTTACAGACTCTACCTATAGAACTACCATGGATATGAAAATGAAAAAATTCTAATTATATCTATTCTAAAGATTGAATGTAGGGGCATTTACTATATTAGGTTAAAACCTATATGTTTTGTATCAAATCAATTTGGTTTCAATGGGAAAATTTTATGTCTAATTTGTGTTTTACATGACGAATATAAAAGGTTTTTTCTCTCTCATTGTTTGAGACCGTGGATATGAAAATGAAAAACTATATACTTGGTTAAAACCTATGCTTTGTATCAAATTACCTTTTGTTTCTAAATACTATATACATGTTGACTGTAGGGGCATTAACTGTAGGGGAATTTAGATCTATTCCAGAGATTGAATATAGGGCCATTTACTAGATATGTCACCTTTCATAAAAGATGAGATCCAGGGGCTACCTGCCCTTTACAGACTATGCCTATAGAACTACCATGGATATGAGAATGAAAAACTTCTAATTAGATCTATTCTAAAGATTGAATGTAGGGGAATTTACTAGATTAGGTTAAAACCTATATGTTTTGTATCAAATCACTTTTGGTTTCAATGGGAAACTTTTATGGCTAATTTATGTTTTACATGTTTAATATAAAAGGTTTTTTCTCTCTCATTGTTTGAGACCATGGATATGAAAATGAAAAACTATATAATTGGTTAAAACCTATGTTTTGTATCAAATTACTTTTTGTTTCTAAATATTGTATACATGTTAATTAGATAGTATCAGATCTATTCTAGAGATAGACTATAGGGACATTTACTATGTTCTCCATCATAAAAGATGAGATCCAAAGAGGCTACCCCGGCCCTTTACAATTTTACCCATAGGACTACCATGGATATGAAAATGAAAACTTCCTCTCAATAGATCTGTCCTACATTGAATGAAGTATTTACTAGATTAGGTTTTAAAACCTATATGTTTCGTATCAAATCACTTTTGGTTTCAATGGGAAACTTTTATGGCTAATTTGTGTTTTACATGTTAAATATAAAAGGTTTTTTCTCTCTCATTGTTTGAGACCATGGATATAAAAATGAAAAACTATATACTTGGCTAAAACCTATGTTTTGTATCAAATTAATTTTTGTTTCTAAATACTATATACATGTTGACTGTAGGGGAATCTAGATCTATTCCAGAGACTGACTATAGGGGCATTTACTAGATATCTCACCTTTCATAAAAGATGAGATCTAGAGGCTACCGGGCCCTTTACAGAATCTGCTTATAGAACTACCATGGATATGAAAATTAAAAACCTCTAATTCTAGATCTATTCTAAAGATTTAATGTAGGGGCATTTACAAGATTAGGTTAAAACCTATATGTTTTGTATCGAATCACTTTTGGTTTCAATGGGAAACTTTTATGGCTAATTTTTGTTTTACATGTTGAATATAAAATGTTTTTTCTCTCTCATTGTTTTAGACCATGGATATGAAAATGAAAAAACAATATAATTGGTTAAAACCTATGTTTTTTATTAAATTACTTTTTGTTTCTAAATAAGTTATATACATGTTGAATATAAAAGGTTTTTTCTCTCTCATTGTTTGAGACCATAGATATGAAAATGAAAAAATTCTATTTAGATCTATTCTCTAGAGCTATGGCTAATTTGTGTTTTACATACATTGACTCTTAGGTTAAAACCTAAGTTTTGTATCAAATCACTTATGGTTTCAATGGGAAACTTCTATAGCTAATTCAAGTGTTTTACATGTTGAATATAAACGGTTTTTTTCTCTCTCATTGTTTGAGACCATGGATATGAGAATGAAAAACTTCTATTTAGATCTATTCTAGAGATATGGCTAATTTATGTTTTACATGTACATTGAATATAAAATGTTTTTTCTCTCATTGTTTGAGTCCATGGCTATGAAAATGAAAAACTTCTATTTAAAACTATTCAAGAGATTGATTGACTTGTAGGGGAATTTACTCTTAGGTTGTTTAAACCTATGTTTTGTATCAAATCACTTATGGTTTCAATGGGAAACTTTTATGGCTAATTCAAGTGTTTTACAAGTTTAATATAAAAGGTTTTTTTCTCTCTCATGGTTTGAGACCATGGATATGAAAATGAAAAACTTCTATTTAGAACTATTCTATAGATATGGCTAATTTTTGTTTTACATACATTGAATATAAAAGGTTTCTTCTCTCATTGTTTGAGACCATGGATATGAAAATGAAAAACTTCTAGATATTTAAAACTATTCGAGAGATTTATTGACTTGTAGGGGCATTTACTCTTAGGTTAAAACCTATGTTTTGTATCAAATCACTTATGGTTTCAATGGGAAACTTTTATGGCTAATTCAAGTGTTTTACATGTTGAATATAATAGGTTTTTTTCTTTCTGATTGTTTGAGACCATCGATATGAGAATGAAAAGCTTCTATTTAGATCTATTCTATAGATATGGATAATTTGTTTTTTACATACATTGAATTTTCTCCTACTGCTTTTGATTTTGAGACCATGGATAAAAACAAAAAAAAACTTTTATATTTAAAACTATTTGAGAGATTGATCGACTTGTAGGGGCATTTACTCTTAGGCTAAAACCTATATTTTGTATCGAATCACTTATGGTTTCAATGGGAAACGTTTATGGCTAATTTGTGTTTTACATGTTGAATATAAAAGGTTTTTCTCTCTCTCATTGTTTGAGACCATGGATATGAAAATGAAAAACTATATAATTGGTTAAAACCTATGTTTTGTATCAAATTATTTTTTGTTTCTAAATACTATATACATGTTGACTGTGGGGGCATTTAGATCTATTCCAGAGATTGACTGTAGGGGCATTTACTAGATATGTCACTTTTCATAAAAGATGAGATCTAGAGGCTACCTAGCCCTTTACAGACTCTGCCTATAGAACTACCATGGATATGAAAATGAAAAACTTCTAATTAGATCTATTCTAGAAATTGAATGTAGGGGCATTTACTAGATTAGGTTAAAACCTATGTTTTGTATCAAATCACTTTTGGTTTCAATGCGAAACTTTTATGGCTAATTTGTGTTTTACATGTTGAATATAAAAGGTTTTTTCTCTCTCATTGTTTGAGACCATGGATATGAAAATGAAAAACTTCTATATTTAAAAAATATTCAAGAGATTGATTGACTAGCATTTACTCTTAGGTTAAAACCTATATGTTTTGTATCAAATCAATTTTGGTTTCAATGGGAAACTTTTATGGCTAATTTGTGTTTTACATGTTGGATATAAAAGGTTTTTTCTCTCTCATTGTTTGAGACCATAGATATGAAAATGAAAAACTATATAATTGGTTAAAACCTATGTTTTGTATCAAATTAATTTTTGTTTCTAAATACTATATACATTTTGACTATAGGGTCATTTAGATCTATTCCAGAGATTGAATGTAGGAGCATTTACTAGATATGTAACCTTTCATAAAATATGAGATCCAGAGGCTACCTGGCCCTTTACAGACTGCCTATAGAACTACCATGGATATGAAAATTAAAAACTTCTAATTAGATCTATTCTAGAAATTGAATGTAGGGGAATTTACAAGATTAGGTTAAAACCTATGTTTGTATCAAATCACTTTTGGTTTCAATGGGAAACCTTTATGGCTAATTTGTGTTTTACATGTTGAATATAAAAGGTTTTTTCTCTCTCATTGTTTGAGACCATGGATATGAAAATGAAAACTTCTATATTTCAAACTATTCACAGATTGATCGACTAGAGAGCATTTACTTTTAGGTTAAAACCTATGTTTTGTATCAAATCACTTATGGTTTCAATGGGAAACTTTTATGGTTAATTTGTGTTTTACATGTTGAATATAAAAAAAAATTTCTCTCTCATTGTTTAAGACCATGGATATGAAAATGAAAAGCTATATAAAATTGGTTAAAACCTATGTTTTGTATCAAATTACTTTATTTTTCTAAATACTATATACATGTTGACTGTAGGGGCATTTAGATCTATTCCAGAGATTGACTTTAGGGGCATTTGCTAGATATGTCACCTTTCATAAAAGATGAGATCTAGAGCCTACCTGGCCCTTGCGTAATGCCCAGAACTACCATGGATATGAAAATGAAAAAATTCTAGATATTTAAAACTATTCGAGAGATTGATTGACTTGTAGGGGCATTTACTCTTAGGTTAAAACCTATATTTTGTATCAAATCATTTGTGGTTTCAATGAGAAACTTTTATGGCCAATTTGTGTTTTACATGTTGAATATAAAAGGCTTTTTCTCTCTCATTGTTTGAGACCATGGATATGAAAATGAAAAACTATATAATTGGTTAAAACCTATGTTTTGTATTAAATTGCTTTTTGTTTCTAAAAGTTATATACATGTTGAATATAAAAGTGTTTTTATCTCTACTGTTTGAACTGTTGATATGAAAATGAAAAACTATATAATTGGTTAAAACCTATGTTTTGTATTAAATTACTTTTTGTTTCTAAATAAGTTATATACATGTTTAATATAAAAGGTTTTTTTCTCTCTCTACTGCTTGAGACCATGGATATGAAAATAAAAAACCTCTATTTAGATCTATTCTAGAGCTATGGCTAATTTTTGTTTTACATACATTGAATATAATTTTTTTTTCTCTCATTGTTTGAGTCCATGGATATGAAAATGAAGAACTTCTATATTTAAAACTATTCAAGGGATTGATTGAATTGTAAGGGCATTTACTCTTAGGTTAAAATCATGTTTTCTATCAAATCAGTTATGGTTTCAATGAGAAACTTTTATGGCTAATTTAAGTGTTTTAAATGTTGAATGACTTGTAGGGGCATTTACTCTTAGGTTAAAACATATTTTTTGTATCAAATCACTTATGGCTTCAATGGGAAAATTTTATGGCTAATTCAAGTGTTTTACATGTTGAATATAAAAGGTTTTTTTCTCTCTCATTATTTCAGACCATGGATATGAAAATGTGAAACTTCTATTTAGATCTATTCTATAGATATCTCTAATTTGTGTTTTACATACATTGAATATAACAGGGCTTTTCTCTCATTATTTGAGACCATGGATATGAAAATGAAAAACTTCTATTTAAACTATTCTAGAGATTAACTGTAGGGCCATTTACTTTTAGGTTAAAACCTATGTTTTGTATCAAATTACTTTTGGTTTCAATGGGAAACTTTTATGGCTAATTCAAGTGTTTTACATGTTGAACATAAAAGGTTTTTTTCTCTCTCATTGTTTAAGACCATGGATATGAAAATGAAAAACTTCTATTTAGATCTATTCTAGAGATATGGCTAATTTGTGTTTTACATACATTGAATATAAAAGGTTTTTTCTCTCATTGTTTGAGACCATGGATATGAAAATGAAAAACTTCTATATTTAAAAATATTCGAGAGATTGATTGACTTGTAGGGGCATTTACTCTTAGGTTAAAACCTATGTTTTGTATCAAATCACTTATGGTTTCAATGGGAAACGTTTATGGCTAATTTGTGTTTTACATGTTGAATATAAAAGGTTTTTTTCTCTCTCATTGTTTGAGACCATGGATATGAAAATGAAAAACTTCTATTTAGATCTATTCTAGAGATATGGCTAATTTGTGTTTTAAATACATTGAATATAAAAGGTTTTTTTCTCTCTCATTGTTTGAGACCATGGATATGAAAATGAAAAACTATATACTTGGTTAAAACCTATGTTTTGTATCAAATTACATTTTGTTTCTAAATACTAGATACATGTTGACTGCAGGGGCATTTAGATCTATTCCAGAGATTGACTGTACGGGCATTTACTAGATATGTCACCTTTCATAAAAGATGAGATTCAGAGGCTACCTGGCCCTTTACAGACTCTGCCTATAGAACTACCATGGATATGAAAATGAAAAACTTCTAATTAGATATATTCTAGAAATTGAATGTAGGGGCATTTACTAGATTAGGTTAAAACCTATGTTTTGTATCAAATCACTTTTGGTTTCAACGGGAAACATTTATGGCTAATTTGTGTTTTACATGTTGAATATAAAAGGTTTTTTCTCTCTCATTGTTTGATACCATGGATATGAAGCTGAAAAACTATATAATTGGTTAAAACCTATGTTTTGTATCAAATTACATTTTGCTTCTAAATACTATATACATGTTGAATATCAATTGGATGCACATAACATGCAAGTTATATGAAAATGATGGATGATGAATGACCTAAGTGAATATCCATATCAATTGGATGCAAGTTATGTGCAGATGATGGATGATGAATGAGGTGATGTTGATCATAACCTTTACATCTATATGATAGGAAGCTTGATATACATAACAAGGTTTAGACTAGATATAATTTTGGAATTCAAGTTGTGTGTAGATGATGGATGATGAATGACCTAAGTGAATCTTCATATCAATTAGATGAAAGTTATGTGCAGATGATGGATGATGAATGAGGTGATGTTGATCATAACCTTTACATCTATATTATAGGAAGCTTGATATACATAACAAGGTTTAGACTAGATATAATTTTGGAATTAAAGTTATGTGCAGATGATTGATGATGAATGACCTAAGTGAATCTCCATATCAATTGGATGCAAGTTATGTGCAGATGATGGATGATGAATGAGGTGATTTTTTGATCATAACCTTTACATCTATATGATAGGAAGCTTGATATACATAACAAGGTTTAAAGACTAGATATAATTTTGGAATTTATATTAGTTGGAATATTTCAATCAACAACTAAACAGAGTCATCTATTACCAACAAACAGATATGAAGATACTTGAAAGAGACTAAAAACAATGGACTATAGTAACCAAAAGGTGATAAATTCATATATATTACCAAAAAATAGATATTAAGATGAAAGAGACTACAAACAATGGACTGTAGTACCCAAAAGGTGAGAAAATTACATTGACAACATATAGAGATTCAACTAGGCTTGTGTGGATGACATGAAAAGTACAAGTGGGCAATGTATAATTCTACTTAGGAAGAGTCTTTGGTTTAATGGTTAAGCAAGAAAGATTCATTGCTTTCTCTATCTAGAGTAGAAGTGGAATACATAGTAGTTACTTCTTTTTCAGTGTTTTGGATGAAATGGGCTCTACAAGATATTAAGGTAAATTTTAGTGAACCTACATATCTATTAATTGTTTCAATACAAGTGTAATAATAATTTCAAAAATAAAATATTCTACTTCCTTCAATCACTAAACATATCATCATAAAGTACCACTTCCTCACACAACAAACATGTTCCAAAATATTTATAAAGTACATATGTATATATAATTTATATAAACATGTTCCAAAATATTCTCAAATGTACACAGTAGTATTATAAATTTTCATATCTAATTAATAGATGTTGAAGATGATTCTAGCTCATTCTTTATTGGCATTATCATAACATTCTCAAAAGCTCCTCTTGAATCTAAAAATTAATATGGAATGAGTCATTGTACATTGTGATAAATCTTGTATTTAAATGACATTTGATCTATGAATAATATGGAATGAACCATTGTACATAAGGCAGAGAACCAAAAAAATTAGAGAGCCAAAAAAAAGTAGAGGCAGAACAAAAAAAAGCAAATACAGAGCCAAAAAAAGTACATATGTATATATAATTTATATAAACATGTTCCAAAATATTCTCAAATGTACACAGTAGTATTATAAATTTTCATATCTAATTAATAGATGTTGAAGATGATTCTAGCTCATTCTTTATTGGAATTATCATAACATTCTCAAAAGCTCCTCCTGAATCTAAAAATGAATATGGAATGAGTCATTGTACATTATGATAAATCAGCTACTCCTGAATCTAAAAATGAATATGGAATGAGTCATTATACATTATGGTAAATCTTGTATTTAAATGACATTTGATCTATGAATAATATGGAATGAATCATTGTACATAAGGCAGAGAACCAAAAAAAGCAGAGACAAAGCCAAAAAAAGCAGAGACAGTTTAAAGAGATAGTAGTAAGAGACAGTCTTATCATTATTAAACTCTATTACAAAGTTGTAGTAATTGACAGTCTTATCCTTATTAAACTCTATTACAAAGCTGTAGTAATTGATATTCTTATCAACACATTTCCAAAAAGCAGAGAGCCAAAAAAGTGTATATAGTTAGACTGATTAATTGATTCTTTGCATGTTCCTTACCGGGCCTCTCTCATTCATAACCAATTTCTCTTCTGCATAAATTCCCTACAGGATAACAGGGATAATGTTAAATGTACCTGGAAATTCACAGCAGAGGACGCTGAAGACAATGATCCCTAAAGACGTCGAAGACAATGATCCCTGAAGACACTGAAGACCTCTGCAACAAAAAAATCAGATTAAAACCAAATTAAAAAAAAACAACAACAAAATTACAGAAATTTAAAATTTGGTATATCTCACCTCCTTGAGCTTAATTCGCGTGGGACAAAACTGAGCACGCGAGAATGCTGGACAGAAATGAGCGCGCAATAAATATCAGAAATGAGCGCGCGGGAATGCTAGACAGAAATGAGTGCATGAGAATGCTGGACAGAAATGAGTGCACGAGAATGTTGGACAGAAATGAGCGCGCGATAAATGTGAATAGAAACCCAGAACAAGTTGTGGGAGATATATTTATAAAATAATAGTTCATCCTAAATTTGTTTGTCGGTTTTCCAAAATTGGGTGAAAAATATGTTTGCCATTGCCATCAGTACGCCGTCAATGTAAACGGAAAACGAAGTTTGGCCGAACTAAATTCAATAATTCGGCCAAACTCCTGAATTTTTCGGCCAAACTATGGAGGAAAAAAAATTTCCACGCCGAATTGTCACAAAAGTGTTGCCCATCTTCGCATTTTCACCCAATGGTTTTTGGGCATGTGGTATTGATAAGCCATGGTATTGTTACATAATAACTAATAGACTAGATCCATAACATAATAATCGAAAGCTTAGATGGCCCATGGTATTGATAAACCATGGTATTAGCCCATGATATTATGATTTTCATCACTCCTCTACCTCTCTCTCTATCTCTCTCTCTATCTCTCTCTTATGGGTATTGGCCCACGGTATTGTGAAAAATCTTGTTTAGAAGTTAATAATATACATGGTAAATATTCATGATTAAAAATCTTAATATATTGTAAATATTAAATTTTCATCATCTTATTAATTAAATTTAAATATAGTTATGGAATCATTATTTTAATTTATATGGTAAAATGAATGTTAATTTATAAATACTATTTATATGTTATAGAAATGTATATTATATTATATTTTATCTTCTTCTTTTTTGTAATCTTATAATAAATAAAAAAATTACAACTTAAGAAAATTAAATTTCAAATCTCACATCTCACATCTACACATCTACCCTATACACATCTAACATCTAACATTTCACATCTGATGCCCATACATCTAACATCTCACATCTAATGCCCACATACCTACCCTATACTTGCTGAAGAGCCCACTGATTCCATGATGTCAAATCAGTATACCTCAAACAATGGTGTGGTTATTAAGTTATTAGGAGAGAATTATGAAAACAACAAAAATAAAATAATAAATAAAATCTCAATACATTATAATAATATTTAAATATGTTCATTAAAAAATTAATGCAAAAATAAAATAATTTAATTGGAAATTTGGATTTTTATTTATATAACTAAATAGGTGTAGTCTAACTTATTCATGAAATATATCGTTAAATTTAACCAACCACACATCTAACTTTTCACATCTAACACCGACACATCTACCCTATACTGGGTGTAGAGCCCAATGATTCCAATGTAAAATTAGTATACCTCAAACAACGCTGTGGTTATTAAGTTATTAGGATAGAATTATGAAAAAAACAAAAATAAAATAATAAATAAATAATTTTTTAATACATTATAATAATATTTAAATATATTTATTAAAAAATTAATGCAAAAATAAAATAATTTAATTCAAAATTTGGATTTTTTTAAATATAATTAAATAGGCGTAGTCCAATTTATTAACTAAAATATCTCGTTACTTTTAACCAAAATCCAATAAAGATTTTTTTAAAAAATATTGTTAATTTTAACCAAAATTCAATAAAGATTTAAAAAAAAATATTTTAAGTTGTTTAATCTGTAAAATTCAAGTGCCGCTGAACTTTTATAATTTTCTAAATCCATTAATACATTCAAAAAATGTATTTTAAATAACAAAAATTCACATTCTTACTTGAAATTTTATCATCAAATTTTAGTAAAATAATTATTTTATATAAATTAGACTACATTATTATTTCTAATAACGTATATAACTAAAATCACTGAAATACCAAAATACCAATAATGGCATTATTATAACATCATATGCATTGATTGTAGTAGTCATAAAACAATGCGCAACCAGATTAAAAAATATATATGTAACGCTTGGTGATATTATCATAAATACATGAAACAAGTGAATGCTCCGACATCAGCTAACCTCAACATAGTAAAAGGTGTCAATATAATTTGTGAGTCTTTTACATCATCAAAATGGAAGAATTACACCAAAGTCATGTTAAACTACAATTTTTTAAATAGAATTATAAGTTGCTAAACCATTTATTTTGATCTTTCATATACTTGCAACAGAGATTCATAAACCCAAGTTTAACTTGGCATTGCAACAAATAATAAATAAAAAATACTGAAATCAAATTAATGGATGTATATTTGTGATTTCAATGGATGTATATTTGATCACAAGTGAAAATTATTCACTAAATTAGTAATTATGTGTAGTTTACCTTCTTTTTATAACACCACATTATCCATAAATAAGATTAAAAAAACACAATACCAATAATTAGTATGTTTGGTGAACATTACTCACCTTTAATAATGTTTGGTTATTAAAAAAAATTTAAAAATTATATTGTTATATTATTAAATTAAATTATATTTTATAATATTTTATAAAATTTTATTAGGTTATATAAAAGAAATATTATTAGATGTTGCAAAGAAAACGCTGCAAAGAAGTAATGTAGGAAATAGTAGCATTAAATTGTTACTCTTCTATGATGATTGTAAAATTGTCACCAGATGTTGCTAAAGGGTGTTAGTGGAAATTTGGATCTTAGTTAAAGAGGGGGGAATTGCATCATTGACATGACAAGAGTATCCTCAGTGTCAAGCTCTCTCCTTTTGGTTTTTTAGTGTAGTTACCAAAGAATGCACTATAGAGATAACAACTATCTCTATCCTTAGCAATTATTGACCATAAGACTTTGATTTGGTCTTTTGCTTATACAAACATATGTATTTTCACTGGAAACACTTATGCTTGAAGTATTAGCCTACTTGAATGGTTGGAATCTATCCACACCCTGTTTGCATACGCCAACTTTATCTGGGATTCAAGTTTTCTTGCAATTGATATAACTCCCCTAGGTTTCATTTAAATCCATTTACATTGTTCCCCCAATTCAAACTGTAGCAAACATTTGTAGCATTTCGTTTTTTATTAGTATGTGTACTGGATCATAGTGACCCGAATAAAATGCTTTTGGATAAATTATAAGAATATCAAGTTGAAGCCAAAATATAATTCTTTGAACTCAATGATGTTGAAAATCTCAAATTACCATACTCTACCACAAGTATGGTAAATTTGAATAATGAAGATCAACACATTTGGTATTTGAATTGTAGAGAGGAATATGAGCCTAGAGTAGGATACCAAAGTCCTTTCAATTGATGATATCAACAACCCAAAAAGCATTATTAACCAAAACATTGTTATTAACCAAAAATCATTATTAGGATTTGATCTTCCAAAAACCATCTATAACGAAAACAATGAATTTGTCAACTACATTTGGAGATTGTTATGGAATTGGTTTAAACCAAACAAAGGCAAGTATTTCCTTCTATTCACATGTCGATGGATCAATTGAGGTAGAAAATTACACTATGATTCAATTGTTATGTATATTCAATTAGAAACATTCAAATGTAATAAAGTTCCTTGCCCACATTTAAAAGATTCATAGTCAAATTCAATAAGCTTAATATAATAAATTTCATTAAATTTACCCCTAAAGAATTGAGCTAACCATCTCCTCAACTGAGATTTACACTGAAAATCAATACAATTATGACCAATTATGATGTATTGATTCGATTCTCCCTATGATGTCCTTAAATAATGAATCAATTTTCTAACCTACTTAGATTATTTATATAATTATGATTATAACGCTTATTATTACAATATCATACATTTTTAAAAAGAAAAATTTTCACTTAAAAAACAAAAGAATAAGCATAAAATTTCAACACTTGGAGCAGATTCTTCAATGATACTTCTGGTTATGATCTAAGTATAATGGGGAGAGGATCATCTTGATGGATCCTTGAGATGTGTGCACCAAGCCTAAAGATGATAGTAGACTTAGATTGACTGATGTTTCTACATACTTTTGCTACCACATTTGGCTCATGTGATATTATTTCTATGCCTCATGTATTTCAAGTTTCAAGCTCATTCATTTTCCAAAGTATATGGGCAACTTGGAAAGCCATGGATGGTTTGGTTCATTGGTCATGGTAGGAAAACAAGGTAGGATGGAACTTAAATTGTCACCCTATATGGAGTTGGAGGGTGCAGGATCAATTCGATGCTGATATACCTCATTTTCAAGCTCGAAAATTGAGTTGGAGGGCGCAAGGTCAATGTGATGCTGATATACCCAATTTTCAAGCTCAAAAATTGAGTAGAAATGATATTTTATTTTGGGAGGAAATTTGGGATTTCGTTTTGCACTCCGAAATGGAAAATTGTATTCTTTCCTATGATTTTGTTTTGATGGCCTCAAATCCCCTGTTAATTATGTAGTTGACAAAGCTAGGGATGCCAGGTATATTCGGGAAGAACTAGAGATGGTGATTTGAGCACCCTCCTGAGAAATATGGCACTCATATATTTTACTCACTCTTTCACCATCATCATTTCTTGTCACTCAGACTGAATGTGAGATGAATGTTTAATTATATAGAGGAGGGATGGGTACAAAGACTATTTCTATATAAGTAGAATCAAATTTGAGAGTGTTAATATTTTTGACAAGTGGATGATATTGGTGTTGTTGGTGTGTATGGTGGATTGATTAGTGATCATGGATTGGTGAAGGTTATTTGGTGGTGATTAAGGTATGTGATTAAGGAGGAAAATCATTTTTTTATTAAAGGAAGCAGCCTTTGTTTTCCTCTGAGATAATTGGGGTCAATAAATTATGCCAGAGCATCTATAATGTTTTGTTTTGTTTTAAGGTTGGAATTTTTGGATGACCAATGCATAAAACAATCTTGCAACAACTATGTCTAAACCTTTAGATAATATTAATTAATAAGGTAAAGGTTTGTTGTTTTATTCCACACAATGATTTAGATTTTCAGGTGATTAAGCAGAATATGTAAGAAGATATGATCATTTAATTATTCAAATAGAATTTTTTAAATGATCATAAGTGTGAAAACATTCAAACAATGTCTAAAATTTTAACAAAATATATTTAACATTATGAAGATCCTAATAATTTATTGATGAGAGGGACTTACATAAACAGACAGTTCAGTAAATCGTTCTCTAATATAGATAATACCTTCATGAAGAATCTAAGACAATTGAAACTTAGTTAATCTCACCTAGTTATCTTCATAAAAATTAAATACATTTAGAAAACAAAATGTAATAATAAACAGGAACACTCACAAGGGAACAAGGTTGTATGAAACAAATCCAGAATCCTTCTTTTATTATTAATGATCAAAATCTTGTGCACTGTTGCTTACAATATTCTTATCTGAGGGTGAAACCCTTAATAACTCATAATGAGAGTTATTTATACTAGTTCTAAGACTAAGAAAATATCTAAAACTGATTACAAAAATAGTATAAAACAGTAGGAAGAAGGAAACCGCTGGATGATGTGTCACCTCTTTGAAGGAGGCTATTGATGACTTCACCGTTGAAATGTTGTTGTGTTGTCATGATGTTAGGATCAAAATTACTCAATTGTATCACACAATTTATCTCATATTTCTTCATTTGGGATTTTCAAATTCACAATATTTCTGAATACATTATCCACTTCTATGTATCTTTCGAGAGTGGGCTTGTTAAGGAACAGATGTCGAATCTCATGCTTGATGGTCAAGTTGAACTCTAAGGCTTCCAAAAATGCCTTCCATGTAATCTGTCCTTTGATATCTACAAATTTAGCTCTATCTATTGCACTAATATACAATTTCTTACAATAATCGTCTAATTTGATCAACTTATCATTTAAGGCTACCAATCCCGGTAGTCCTTTCTAATTTATAATATTAAACTTTGAATGAAACCTTTGGACAACAATGTCCAAGGTTTGACACTTTGTCTTCATCTGGTTGATCAAATTCTTCTTTTGTAAGACCTTTTAATCTCTAAGATGGTAGTTGTTATGTCAAGAATTTTAGTCTCTTCCAGCTCTTCTCTACTTTTTTAATTTAACACTTTTATCATATCTATGGCTTCTGTTAGCTTGGTCTTCAAGGCTACTTTCTGTATTTCTATTTCTGCTCTGCATCTATTAATGAGTTCTTGTTGTTCAAAGCTTATTTTTATGGATGGCAATACTTCTTTCATAGATCGGTTGATGTCTGTCCAGTTATTTTCCTTGGCTTGGGCCAAGGTATCTACCATTAAGGATTCACTCTCCAACTTTTTAATCTTAAGTCCTAATTTGTGGGACTTTTGCATCTCCTCCATGTACAAAGTATTATTTTTTATCTTCTGCAACTCTAAGTTCTGGAATTTTCGAAGTAGATTTTCATTTTCTTCTTTTTGTGATGCCAATTCTTGTGATAATCTTGCTGGATTAGTTGTTGTGGATGTAGAATCAATAGCTTTTGATGATAATCTAGGTTCTATACCTGCAACTACTATTGGAACTGCTATGACTGGAACTATAGCTAGCTCTGATGCTTCCTTCTCCCTTAGTAGCCTTTCAATTTGTTCTTCCATCTTCTTTAGCTATACCTTTTGCTCAATGATAAGCTTGAGCATTTCTTCCCTGTTCTGCTCACTCTCTTCAATTTCTTTGGTCTGTGGATATTCAGTTGAAGGTAGCTTTAACAGCTTTTGCAAAGCTGCAATGTCTGCATTTTTATTTTTAAGTATCTCTTCTACTGCCTTGCAGTCCTTTGGGTCGTACCCAATCTTAACTACAAGATCCTCCAGGGACTTAAGCTTATTTTCTTTAGCTAAGGAAGACAACTTTTCAATCTTGCGTTGAGATTGGAAATTAGAGAGAGAAGTCCTATGTTTAGCAAGAGACATTGTTGCAGTTGTCATAGTGGAAAAAAAAAAATTTACCAGACAGTCTGTCCATATCCATCTGATCAATTGGATGTATCTGATTAGAATAAAATAAAAATATAGTCTTTTTATAGTCTAATGAAGACTTGGGAAATGGTACTTGGGCTTGTAGAAAAGGTAGAATTTTGTTTCCAATAATTGAATTTTGTTTCAGTCTATGCTAAGAGGTAGAATTTTGTTTCCAAAATTGACTATATATACTAGACTTTAAAGTCTCATTCTTCTGTTTGATTTCAAGGAACCTTGAGAATATGTTTTGATAATCTATGGAACTGGTCCCTATAGACTGAATAATTTCTAGAGGTTCTCTAGAAGGTGAAGTTTTAGGAGGAGTGTTTGGAACACTAGTTCTTGTTGATGTAGTAACCTTTGGATCTCTAATACCAATTATCTCTGGTTGTTTTTCTTCTGTTGTAACTCTCAAGGCAATCTTTGGCTTATTCTATTACACAATGAACTCTTTCATGATCTCCACAGTTGTTGTAGTCTCCTCTCTTACCGTATTCTGTTGCTTTCTCTAAGCAACTGGAGTCTGTGTATTAGATGTAGATAAAACATGTTCCTCTGCTTCTTGAAGTGTTCCCTTAGTCCACTGCTCTTGATTCATAAATTTATCTATCTCTGGTATTGGAGTATGCTTATAGGGATTTGTTTACAATTCAACACTTAGAGAAAATATTATTCCAAAAGGGTCATAAGGCCAACTGAAAGAGGGATGGATGTTCACATTCCTTAACAATGTGTCTGCCTCGATACCAGTTGATCTGGTGTTGCAGATAAATGTTCCAATATTTCACTTGATTTTAAATTGTGATTTCCTCTTGCCTGACACAAAATGCAGGTCATCCATGTTCATCATATTCCTAATATATTTCAGAGAAAAGATTCTCATAGGAACATATCTAGGCAACTTGTATGGTGCAAGCTCACAAACATACACCCTTATCTCTATGTATTTCTGGTATAAATACCAGTCACCAGTTTTAGCTTGCTCACTTAAATGTAGAATTCTTTTTATATCATCTCCAATTCTTAGCTTTGTTTGACTATTGAGAAGTTGTGCCACTAGATGTGTGAATGTATCTATAAAATTTGAAAATGTAGAATGTTTAGAAGTAGCTTTGACTGTCTCTGTCCACTGAATCACTGAATGATTCACTCCTTGTTCATCCTACTTGTTGAGTTTGATGGGAAAAAGATCTCCCTGCTGAAAAAGAAACATATGTATAAGCATAGAGATGTACTTAAAAATTCCTTTTGTAGTAATATTCATGAATTGTTCATATATATTATCAACCAAGAATTGGCTATAATTATACATGAATGTTTTTTACTGATCTTTATTGAAAATGGAGAGGAATCCAAGCATAGGTTCATCTATAGTTTTATCATCAAGATATCCTAACAAGTAAGAAAGCAAGGAAATATATTTCTTGGAGGCTTCAGGGAATATAGAGGATGGATAGGGTGGATTCCTTTTGGGAAGTTCAACATTCTTAGGCAACAAGATTTCAAATATTTGGGCTCTCAGTGGGAAAGTCAACTTATGGTAAATATCCATAAGTGATTCTGGTGAAAAATGGCTAAGGGAATCTGACGTAGGGATAAGGAGAATCTAGTTGAGTATCTTAGCAGTGATGGTGATTAGAATGTCTCCATTCTGAACCGTCACTGCTTTTTTATAGGGTCATATACGGCCTGACACCAGATAACTAGGTCAGGAAATGGATGTGTTTTTGGAAAGTTGAAAAAGGGCAATAGTGACTCCCAGAATCTGATGGGATCCTATTTGTCAAGGTACTTTTGTTTAAGCCAGAGATGTAATTCGTGGAAGTTGATTTCACATTCGGCATCTTTAATTTCGAAAAGGGAGTGAGTGAGGGGAACATGGTCAAGGTCGATCGGGTTTGGGGCAGCTGAGATTTCTTATGTGTTTGTCTTCTTAGATTCACCCTTTGGGGCCATATTTGACAGACAAAAGAAATTAAAATAGAGAAGGGTATGGGCTGACTGGATAACAGAGATGAGACTGAGAGAATCTAGCAACAGGTCAATAGTATTTGCAGAAGACTGTGTGCAAATGATTGTTTAACCTGCAAGAAATAGTAACAAGTCAGACAAAAAGTGACAAAGAGGAGGTCTCGGGTCTATTTATAATATACATGGTATGGCTAATGATTTTCATGGTAAATGTAACAGCTTTAATGGTTTGGAGAGGAATGGTGACATGGAGGCTAACGACCTTGGAGCGGAGGTGTAATGGACAAATAGGAGGCAATGGATATGAAAAGATGGAAAACGGATATGAAGACTTGGCAACGGATATGGCAGGTGGTGATGTGTGATTGGCCGAAGGGTAAATAGTCAAGGAAAAGGATAAATGGTCAAGGTGTAAGGTGAATGACCGTTGATGGATGAAAAACCATGGCGGACTTCTGAGGGGGTAGCGAACGGTTTCCAGTTTTGAGCGAGGGGGGTGCGAAGTCATGTGGTTGTGACACGTAAGGCTTTGGTGCCATCCATTAAAACTACTTTTCGGAGTGCCCCCCCCCCGCCTAGTGTTAATGGGAAATGGTCAAGGGGGGTATGAACTCTCTCCCCACCCTTGATCTGGGCAGGGAGTATATCAACCGTTGAAAGATGTGCGCTCCTTATCAAAGACGAGAAGAAATTTTTTGTCACTTAGTGACTTAGGCCTCAAAAATAATATGCACCTAACATAAGGTTTTGATGTCAAATATTTTTTAACTAGGATTAACGCTTTTAAAATCTGATTAACCATAATTAAATAAAAATTAAACATTTTAAATGACGCATTTAAACAAGAAGCCTTTGAATTTATTAATTTTTGAAACCTAAGGATTTATTTTTTCTTTTGCTTTTCCTAACATTTTCGAGCCTTCATTTTTTAGGGAAATTAACCTCTAACATTTTATTTGATATGGATGTTTAAAATCAACAATAATCCTAACATTTTTATTTCTTTTTCTTTTTCATCTAAATCTTAAATTAAAATTTTGAATTTATTTTTGAATAATATGCTAGCTTATCAAAACTAAATAATGTTACAACATCGACTCCAACTGGGGATCGCTTCCTCCTATGGGATGCAGAGAAGAAGTAGATCCAAGTGCCTTCTCCTTGGGCTATGGAGTCTTTGCTGTGAAAAATAAAAACATACTTGAAAATTTTAAAATAAAAGTGGTAATATACAATGATCATGCTTGAATATTCTTTTGAGTCTTCAGTACTGAATATAATGTTTCATAAATCTGCCATTTAGAGGCAATGTGGAAAATTGTCCTTCCAAATTTTGTAGAATGGATGTATTGTTGCCTTTGACTTCAGCAATGCTGAAAGGTCAAAACCAAAAATTATCAAATTTAGCATGTTTACCGTTGTCCTCCCTCCTGGCGTCCCATCTCAATACTAGATCTCCTTCCCTAAAGTATCTTTCCCTGGCCTTTCTGTTAAAGAAAATTTGCATCTTATTTTGATATTTTTGCTTAATTTGTATTGAATCTCAACTCTATTTTCATTCAATTCAATAATTTGATTTATCCTTCTAGAGAAATCATCAGGTTCATCAGTAGCCTCTTGTAAAAATTTAAGAACATGAAAAGCCAAATTGGTTGGGAAAATGGCCTCTTTACCATAGACCAATTGGAATGGAGATTTACCTATTGATCTCTAAGGAGAAATTTTGTTTACCCAAACTGCATAGATAACATGACTATCCCAATTCTTCTTATGATATTCAAGAGAATTTTTTATTACCTTTACTAGGTTCTTGTTGGATGATTCTGCAAAACCATTTCCTTGAGGATAATAAGGAGTTGATTTATGTAGTAGGATCTAATATTTCTAGCATAACTCAATCATATTCAAACTACTAAATGGTGTGGCATTGTCAGTCACTATTTGTTGAGGGCAACCAAATATAGAGATAATTTTTTCTTCAATAAATATCATTACTATTGTATATGTAGCATTTCTGACTGGAATGGCCTCCACCCACTTGGTGAAATAGTCTATGGCAGTTAAAATCCACTTGTGCTGATTACTTGAAGTTGGGTTAATTTCTCCTATAAAATCTAGTCCCCATTGAAGAAATGGTGATGAAACAACAATTGGAACTAATGGTAGCTACCAATTTTTTATTACTAGCAAACATTTGACATGGATTGCAGCTTCTAACCTTTGCTCCTACTTGTGAGAAAAAACTAGGCCAATGGAAACCTTCCCTTAGTATTTTGTATGTTGTGGCTCTCCAAGGATAGTGTCCTGCACATATCCCTGCATGAAATTGCTCAATGGTTCCTTCAGTTTCAGTTTCTATTAAACAAGGTAACCGAATGTTGAGAGGATCTTTCTAATACAAGTTGGCATTGATAATACAATATTCGATAGATTTCAACTTAAGTGTTTTTCACTGAGTTCTTGAAAATTGAGTAGGACACTCAACATTTATCAGAAAATGTACAATATCTTCATACCAATCTAACAGTAAAAAATTCCCATCAATGTGAACAAGAACCATTTGAGTTGAAGGAGAAGGTTTTTGTAGGTTCTTTCCTTGAGAATCTTGGAAAGGTTCTTTCGAATTCTCCCCTTCTACATTTAAGGAAGGTTCTTTTGGATTCTCCCTATATAAATTTGAAGAAGGTTCTTGTGTATGCTTCTCAGAGATTTCAAAAATAGAATTTATGCCTAACACTTTGCAATTGGATTCAGCTAATAATTTAGCTAAACCTTGTCCCTTCAATAACTTAATGGTTTTAATATTGAGTTCAAACTCAAGGATTTGGGTAATAAACCTTCCTCTTCTTCCATCAGTGTCTGGTTGGGTAAGACCAATTTTTACAGCACTGTTAGGGACATAAGTAATAATGGTTGAGTGAAGGATATACATTCTGAAATATTTTAAGGCTTGAACTAGGGCATAGCCCCATTTTTCGATAATATCATACTTGAGCTCGACATATTGCATAACCTTACTAGAAAATGCTATGGGTTGATCATCTGAATCTTCATTTTTCTGTAAAAGGACAACAACAAGAGTAGTTTTAGAAGGAAAGGGAAATATACTAAAAGGTAGAGAATAAATTGGGTTGGCTAAGGTAGGAGCTTTAGAAATAACCTTCTTGATTTGATCAAAAGCATATCTAGGAGGAATAGTCCATTTAACTTCATGATTATTTTTAAGCATATCAGTTATGTCTTTAACTATTTCAGCATAGTTAGGGATAAATATTCTCAAGAAGTTAATTTTTCCTAGAAAAGCTTGGATCTCTTTCTTATTTCTTAGCAGTGATAATGATTGAATAGCATATACTCTTTTAGGATCTATTACCACTCCTTCCTTTGAAATGATGTGGCCCAACAACTTTCCTTCTTTGATGGAAAACAAAGACTTTTTAGGCTTCAGAGATATTCCAAACTTTCTACACATGTCAAAAACCTTCATCGAGTGTTTTAAATGCTTCTGATCAGAATTAGAGAAAACAGTGAGATCATCAAGATAAATAACAACAAATTTTTTACCTTACCAACAAAGGCTAATTCCATATCTCTTTGGAAAGTTTCTCCTACATTTGATAACCCGAAAGGAATTCTGGCATACATAAATGTACTCCAGGGTGTGGTAAAGGCAACCTTTTCTTTGTCTTCTGGATTTACCATTATCTGGTTATAACCAGAAAAAACATCAAGCATAGAAATCTTATTAGCACTAGAAACCTTCCGGAGTAATTGATCCATCTTTGGTAGTTGATAGTTATCCTTTAGATATTATTTGTTAAGGTTTCTGAAGTCCACTCAAAGTCTAATTTCTCCATTTTTATTTCTTACAGGAACTAAATTGGCTACCCAGTCAGAGTATCTTAAGGGAACAATTATTTGGGCATATAGAATTTTCTGAAGTTCTTTTTCTATGGTAGGAAGCATAACTAGATTAATTCTTCTTAGTTTTTTTTGTAAGTTTTTGCTTCAGGTTTTAGTGGAATTTTATGCTTTATAAGAGATGTGTCATAAGTTTTCAAATCAGCATAAGCCCAAGCAAAATGATCCAGATTTTATGCAGGAACACAACAGAATATAGAAATAACCATGAACATAGAGATATAGCGGAAATAATGCTTTATTTCATTAATATCAAATAACAAAAATATGCTAATGGAAATAAAATAGCTAGGGTGCTAGTAGCGAATCTCTGAGAAGATATGTGATGGCTACAGACCTACGAAATGTGTTACAATGAGGCTCGAGGGCCTATTTATTATTGAGAAACAATGGAGAGCTCTAAACTTCCAAAAACCTAACCCTAGGAGATGAAGCGCCAAAACTATGGGCCCCGTTTGGGTAAATTGGTGGTTCAATTTCACGGGGACATAACTTTGGCATCCGATCTCTGTTTGACGCGCTCAATAGCTCATTAGAAAGACCTGTCCTAGGATTACAACGTTTGAACAAGAAACATGGTCCATGGACCCATGTTTCCATAGTCCATGGACCCATGTCTCTCTGTTTTCCCAAAAAATGTCGTTTAGGGCCTTAAAACGGCTCACGAAGTTCAGGACCCGAAAAACTTCTAAAAATAGTAAGTTTTGTTGCAACTTGAAAACTGAAAGAACTGATGGTGGGGGTTCAAATGGAATAGGTGGGTGGCCACCAATATCCACCTGGATCATTAAGGCCCCAAAACGGCTCTGAGAGTGGAGGACCCGAAAACTTGCTAAAAATAGTAAGTTGTGCTGAATGTGAAAAGCTGCAAGAATTGATGGTGCTGGTCCAAATGGAATAGGTGGGTGGCCACCGATATACACTTGGATCATTCCTCCCTCCTTAGGAAGCAATGGTCCCCATTGCGTTGAGGTCCTTTATGAGACGAGGCACATTCTATTGAACTGAGCATTAGATGTGTTGAAGATTTCATGGACCTACGAGTGGACATGCTGGATGCGTTTAGTAAATTTGGTTTCTTTATCAGCCTTAGACAATACATGTTTGGATTCTATATGTGTAGTTACAGGATGTATGGCAACATCAGGAGGTGGTGCATTGGGATTCAGATCAATGGAGTGCTTGTCCTGACAGTGTAGAGGAACCTCTATGAGTGAGGAGAAAATGTCCTCGTATTCCTCCATGACTTTGTCCATCTGCTGCAGCTGTGAAAGGAAGCCCTGTTTCGAGGTTGTGGCCATAATATTCTTCTTTCCCTCTGAGTAAGTTGTAAGGAAAATTATTTTCCTGGTTTGGGAAACAATCTTACTGCGTTGTTTTGCAGTAGTCAAAGAGATGACAGGAGGTGGTACTACCTCCAGTATCCTGTACAAGTTATTTCCCAAAGTAATAATAACAGCACGAGGCCTAGACTCATACACAGCATGTCACCTCCACAAGTATGGTTGGCCCAATAATACATCAGCTACATCAAGAGGAGCAACATCACACAATACCTCATCCATGAATGGCTTGATACTGTACAGAAGGCGGCACTGCTGGCAGATGCGGAAATCTCTCCCTGGGTGGAGCCACCCGATGGTATACGGCTGTGGGTGTGCTATGGTCAGTAGGCCAAGCTGATTCACGACCTCTACTGAAATTAGGTTATTTTGGCTTCCGCTATCGACGAGAAATTGCAGCGGAGAACCCTTCACCCACATCTGCGACTGAAAGAGGCGCTCCCCCTCCTCTAGATCCTCTGGACCCTCCCTCTAGATCTTGGTGGTGGCAATAATGGCACTGGGATCTGCATCAATGATGTGCTTCCCTTTTTCATTGCCTTTGTCTGGTTCTAACTCAGGATCAGAAAATGCATCTGATTCGGGTGCCTTTAGTTCGGCCACCAAAGATTGTTTGGCCCAACACTCGTTTATGTTGTGAGTGGGGCTGTTATGAAATTCACACCACTTCCCTATGTCCTTCTTTGGATTTATGGTGTTTTTCTGAGTCACATTGCTTTGGCCTTGCCTCTTGTTCTTCGGTTCGGGGGCACCTTTAGGATTCGCAGATCCAAAGTCTCGCTTCTTCTGCTTAAATTTCTGCTCGATCTTGGTGGCATAGCGATATGCCATGCCAAGCGATGTAATATCGAGGAACTCCATTTCCTCTTGAATGTGTTTGTGCAGACAGTCACAGTACTTTAGCACCAAATGTCTTTCTGAATCTTTAATACCCAACTTTGTGCGCAAGGTATGGAACAGATTCGTCAGTTCGTGCACATCTTGATCCTTTTGTTGCCACAGTGTGGTCCATTGGATGTATTTGTCCTCATAGCTCCCCACGAGGTAATATTGTTCCTTGATGTTGTCTTGGAATGAATTACAAGTGGGTGTGGCTGAGAATAGAGAGGGTTCCCCTTCGCCCTCTTGCTCACGGTAGGTTTCCCACCAGTCTTTGACATGGGGGGTGGCTTTGAGGAGTGAAAAAATAATCTTTTGTCGGTCAGAGAATTCATGGACCGAGAAATACCCTTCCAGCAAATTTAACCATCTGTCTACGGCATCTGCATCTATTTTTCCTTCAAATATAGGAATTTCAAAGTTTACCTGTACCTTGAAGGGTGTGGCACCTCTAGAGTGGTTTTTGGATGTAGATGCGCCATATGTGGGCAGTTGTTGAAGGATTTGAGAAAAGTTATCCATCATCGCGTTCCTTTGTTTCTCAAGGGCCTCCTCGAGCAGTATTTTGACAGGATCCCCTGCTCCCTCGTCTTTCTTTTCTTCCACCATGGGATGTCGTCGGGGTTTGCGAGGTTGATCTTGCAAGGGTTCAACTAGATCAAGCCTTAACTCCTTGTACCCTGACCGTGTTGGGGACATGCAAAGAAAAACAAAGAAAGAGCAGACCCGCTCTGATACCACTGATCCAGATTTATGTAGGAACGCAACAAAATACAAAAATAACCATGAATAGAGATACAACGGAAATAATGCTTCATTTCATTAATATCAAATAACAGAAATATGCTTACAAGCATAATGGAAATAAAATAGCTAGGGTGCAGGTAGCGAATCTTTAAGAAGAGATGTGATGGCTACAGACCTCTGAAATATGTTACAATGAGGCTAAAGGACCTATTTATTATTGAGAAACAATGGAGAGCTCTAAAATTCTAAAAACCTAACCCTAGGAGATGAAGCGCCAAAACTATGGGCCCCGTTTGGGTAAATTGGTGGTTCGACTTCCCGGTGACGTAACTTTGGCATCCGATCTCCGTTTGATGCGCTCAATAGCTCGTTAGAAAGATCTGTCCGAGGAGTAAAACTTTTGAACAAGAAACATCATTCCATGGACCCATGTTTTTCTCTTTTTTCCCAAAAAACGTCATTTAGGGCCTCAAAACAGCTCCAGAAGTTCAGGACCCGAAAAACTTCTAAAAACAGTAAGTTTTGTTGCAACTTGAAAACTGAAAGAACTAATGGTGGGGGTTAAAATGGAATAGGTGGGTGACCAAAAATATCCACCTAGATCATTAAGGCCCCAAAACGGCTCCGAGAGTGGAGGACCCGAAAACCTGCTAAAAATAGTAAGTTGTGCTGAAAGTGAAAAGCTGCAAGAATTGATGGTGCTGGTCCAAATGGAATAGGTGGGTGGCCACTGATATCCACCTGGATCAAAAAAATATCCTTGTAAATTTTAAGAAGTTTAGTATATTCATTTTTAACTTCAGGAGTTAAAGATGCAAAAATTTTAATGTTATTAATCTCTTATCAGTTCCAATGTTAGTTTCTTCAATATCATCTTCTGGTGAAATATGCAATGGATTTCTAGCAACATCATTTTGATAAAATAGATTTTGTAAAGGGACAAGACCTTTAGGAATGAAATTTTTTGACATTTGTATAATATCATGATCAGCTGCTTTTGAATTTAGATCTGAATTGTTATTTTCTTTAGCATTTTCATTCATATCATATTTATCTTCTTCAATTTGTAAGACAGAAAATTCATTAATAACTTGAAGAAAGGATTACAGTTGTTCAACGTCTTCAAATATTTGCCAATATTTTAACTATCTGGAATGGATGGCCTATATTTGCCTTGGATTTGGTATTTTACCTTCATTTGGTCTGGTATTTTAAAAAAACTTGTAGAAACAACTAAGGAGACTACATGAATGTTTTCATTTCTAGGGATGAAATTTATATTAAAAGCATTAAAGGAGTTTTTAGTTGTATCCCAAACTTCATTTCTGTAAGACTTCAACCTAAGATGCTTTTTTTGACAAAGATTCCTAACATGTCTTACTATAAGTTCAAAATCACTAAAAACACTTAAATTTTGAACCTTTAAGATTCTAGCAAACTATAAGCCTAAGAGGAAAGCTTCATATTCTGCAACATTATTTGTAACCTAAAAATATAGCTTGCATGATTGAGTTATGTTCTCTTTCTCTGGTGAAATTAAAACTATGCCATCTCCAACTCCATGTTTGGTACAAGGCACATCAAAGAAAAGTTTCCAAATATCAGTTTGAGCAGATATAGGATTTTCAAATACATCCTCAATCTTGAGTTGGGAATTCTGTGAAGTGTTTGAAGATAGTTGGAAACACCAAAAACTTGGTCAAATGCATAAATGGGATGATTTCTAGCTCGATTCAATTTACACAAAGTATGTATAAATCTGACATCTCTGTAAAACTTAAGATTTTCTTCTTCATACATAGGAATTTTGGCAAAAGACATATCCATCTGAAGGCTTCCTCCTAGTTTGGCACAACATGATCTTGAAAGAAGCATTCCAAACTTGGGAGGAATATCAGTTACAACAATGTCTACGACTATAATTTTCATTGGTATTTGAGCTAGAGTGACCACTCAATCTTTTATAAGTCCTAAGCAAGGAAATATTTTGGAGTCGAAGGTGTATAAATCATGATAAGATCTAGTGATTTATAGGTTTAATTGATCCATGATAATCTTAGGCATAAGGTTATGTGAGGCTCTAGAATATAACATACAATTATATGACAATGAATCATGAGCTTTCAAGGTTACATAAAATGGAGGTACGGTTTCATCTATCATATCAGAAATTGGACCAAAAACTATTGATCGTTTCTCATCTTGAAGGCTAATGACATCTCCTTCAACATATACACTAGATTTTTGGATCCATTTTGAGATTTGACTCTTATATCCATGATTTTTAGAAAGTTTTGAAAGTGGAATAGGAATTTTAACTCTTTCTAATTCTTTTTTAGCATTAAAAGCAGGCAAAACTATTTTTTCAATTTGTGTAGTATCATTTGGTTGATTTAGAGGTTGAATAGAGGTAGTTTGAGTTTTAGCAATTTTC